>CM052884.1:19027713-19073308 GCA_028534135.1 Potos flavus | reverse complement strand
GTGGGATCGAGCCCCACATTGGGCTCCGAGCTGGGCACAGAGTCTCCTTGGGATTCTCTTCCCTTTCTCCCCCTGCCCCTCCCTCTTCCGCTCTCTCTCTCTCTCTCTCTAAAAATAAATAAATACGTCTTTAAAAAAAAATGTAACTTGCCCAGAGGTGCATAGCTAAGGCATCCTGGGGCACACAAACCCTAATTTCAGAGCCGATGCTCTTAACCTCACTTCCTAAAACTTTATTTATTCTATTAACTTGCTTCGAAACCCCCGTACAAATAAACTGAATTCCAAAGCTTTATCTAAATCACGAAGGCTTTGGAAGGGGAGGGGGCACAGTTGGAGACATGTTACTGTAACTGCCTTGGGATCTAGGAAATGAAGGACAGACTTGCTAAAAATGGCTCCATCATTTCACGCTTTGAAAACAATTCCTCTGTGAACCTTTATTTTCGACTCTTATAAATATTTCCAGATCAATTCTGTGGGGATCCCACTTGCTCCCACCTCACTTTGACTCAGAGGAGAGTCATTCTGGAAAGTTCCAGCCGAAGTGGAGGTGCCCTTTGTGAGTTATAGGCCTGAGAAAAATTAACGTGTTTTGGTTTGCTTGTTTTGTTTTGTTTTGTTTTTAAAAAGTCAAGACCTTTTTTCCCCAGCTCCCCATAAGTCACAAATAGCTTTTCTTTCAAAGTTCAACCTTGTCAGGCCGTTAATCCTCCATGAGGAAAAGTGCATGTGATAGATTTGGAAAGGTTTAGCTTTCAAATAAGGAAGTTATTAACTTTTACATTCTTGTTTGGCACCTTCTCAATGGTTCTAGAAGTCTCTCGGGGACTAAGAATCCCAGAAGCTCCGGGAATGGGGCAGCTGCAAAAGCCTTTTCCTCTGTAACCGCCTGCTCTCTGCTCTCTACTTTCTCTTCTAGGAGAGAAGTCGCCCTGGGCGGGGAAGTCACTGCAGGACACAGGGCAGGGTGGGAAAAGGGACAAACTTCAGAAAGGACACTCGGGGGCTGGCCAGCCTCCTGGGATGGAGGCAGCCTAGACTGGGGAGCGTGACAAGCAAGTCTCACGATCCGAGCAGTGCCTCACAGAAGACGTCTGCTCATGGAGGCTGAGGAGAATAATCCAGGCCTCAAATATCTTCAGGCGTATTACCTTTCAGCTTCATTATGCATTCGTTCCTCAGGATATTACTAAACAGACTTTCCAAGGCTGCTCTAGAAGGCATATGGAAAACAACGAGGACTTAAAATCAGAAATCTCGGTTTTGAACTTAGTTCCAGTTTAAGTCAACACTCCTGAGCTGGTATTTCCTCACCTATAAGATGCGGAAAACAAAATTTTTATGAAATTAGGGGCGCCTGGGTGGCTGCCTTTGGCTCAGGTCATGTTCCCAGGGTCCTGGGATCGAGTCCCACGTCGGACTCCCTGGTCAGCGGGGAGTCTGCTTCTCCCTCTCCCTCAGCCTGTCGCTCTGCCTACTTGTGCTCTCTCTTTATCAAAAAAATAAATAAATAAAAACCTTACCAAAAAAGATTTCTATGATATTAGTAATAGGTGGTGTTTATTGGGTGCTTACTATGCGCCAAGCACTGTAGGGATTTTTTGCTGTTTTTATTTAATCCCTCGGCAGTCCTAAGAGGCACACACTGTCATTATCCTCACTTTCCAGGTGAGGAAGCTGAAGTTGACAGAGATGAGATAACCGTTTGCCCAAGAGAACAGAGATCATTTCCAGGCTAGGATAGTTGAGAGCCCATTCACTTAGCCAGGGAACACGGGGCCTCCTGAGGTAACAAATGCGAGAGTGTCTTACAAATTCTAAAGGGCTGCACAAAAGCCATTCTTTTTCAATACGTGGCATCCTGAGTAGAATTCCAGACTTCTGAAGTGACCTCAAACTAAACCCAGCAGAGCAGGAGGAACCATGAGCCCCTGGAAAATGATTTTGTGTAACATGGTGCTTCTTAAACTTTAGCAGACTTCCGAAGAATCACATGGAGGGGTTCCTAAAATATAAACGATTGGGCCCCAAGCCCAAAGTTTCTGCTTCAGTAAGTCTGCAGTGGGGCCCAAGAATTTGCATTTCTCCCAAGTTCCCAGATGGAGCCGATGTTGCCAGCCAGGACCCGACTTGGGCACCACTGGTGTTGTGGTTTAAACCATGGGTCTTGGCACCGGAAGTCTGTCTTGCTCCTTGCTGACTTAAGTTCTCTGGGTCTCAATCTTCTCATCTGCAAAATATAAAGAATACTAATATCTATGCTGTAGACTTTCAATGAAGGTAGAAACTGTTTAACACCACTACTCCGATCTGGAATGTAGGAATCATCATGGCGGCTGCCGCGGGTATGAGCACCCTGTCTTCTGCAGACCCAGCTTCATATTCTTTAAGGAACTTAACCATCGAATCCTGAAAGAGTTCAGTAGACCATTGTAATTTTGTCTTTTAAAATCTGTAATTTCATTTTTCATTGAAAGGGGGATGAAGTCATACTAACATGTTGTATCCGTCAGGGTCTCAAGAGGAAACAGATGGTACACTCAAAATAGGAAAGTTCCAGGAGGGTTTATTTACAAAGGGACTGTTTCTAATATGTGGGTGTTGGGGAACCACAAGGGATAGTACAGTAACCTGGAACTTAATAGTAGGTAAGCTAATATCACTCTGAGGCCAGAAGGAATAAGAAAGGAAGAAGCAGTTGTTGGAGCCGTGGTGTGAAAGAACTCTTTAGAGTCTGCTGCCTTGAAAGCAGTGATCTGGGATCAAGGAATACAACCAGTAGACTACCCAGCAGGGAAGAAAGCCCAAGGAATTAATACTCACTCTCCTCCCTTCCTCTGTCACCTTCCAGAGCTCCCAACTAAGTGCAAAGTTTGGACATTGACCAAACCCAGAGCTCCCAACTAAGTGCAAAGTTTGGACATTGACCAAACCCAGCTGCAAGTCAGGGGGCATGGGAACAAAATGAATCCAGCAGATATGTGTTGGCTTGTATGATATCATTTAATTCTTCTGCCAGCCCTATTTTCTGCCCCCCGTACAAGTGAAACAGAGTTAAACTAGTGTAAGTAACTTGCCCAATGTCACACTATTTGGAAGTGGCTGAGTGTTCAAAGCCAGACGATCTTATTCTCGAAACTGTCTACTCACCAACTACAGTAGAGGAAGCTTCCAGAGGGAAATAAAAGAAACTGAAAGATCTATTCTTGGTTAGTACAAAAACAAATACTGTAAATGGTGGATATTATCTAGTAGTAGAATCTAGGGCCTCAGTGACCTCAATCTGTCTTTTTAAGTTTTAAAAATAAAAATCAAAGGAAACAACTTTTTCTGTACACCACTATTATAAGCTGGTAAAATATGCATATGGCAATTGATAGAGTTGGCAATAAGAGGACATTAGGATGATGAATGATTTTCTTTTTATTTTCCCCATTTCCTGAAGTTCTCTAACATGGTCAGATTGTACTTACATCTTTTAGCATAAAAGCAATCAAATAAAAATTTTAAAAATAAAGTAAAATGAAGGGTGAACCAGGCAATCTCTAAGTTCCCTTGAATGTTTTATGAGCCGACAATCTTGATGTCAATCTTTCTATCTCTCCCCTTTTAATATTAAAGCCATCCTACTAGTGTGAATAAAAGTTCAGAGAATCCACGTCAAGTCTGTAGGTCCCAATTTTTTTTAAAAAAAAAAGGGGGGGGCGTCGTAGGGGTGAAATGAAAGAGGAAGGGCAAAAATGCAATGAAACCCCCTCTGGCTACCTCTGATCCATCTTCTGTAGCATTTCTGTGACTTTTAGAAAGGTCATAGAGATTTTGAATAGCTGGACAAAACCGATATGGGGAGATAGTGTGCCGTGGAGGCATCCCTGATAGGAGCTGTCATTGGAAGCTTAGTTCTTGACGCAAGAGTTGGAGTGTCACCATAATGGGCATCTGGCTTGGTGCATGGGCATCACTAACAATGGCCACAAGGTCTGGAAAGGCTTCCAGGGGAGGTGTGGTTTGAGATGGACCTGAAGGAATGGATCCAATGTTATGTGAGTGAGACACAAGGAAGAGAATTCCAAGTAGCCAGACCAGCACAAATCAAAAAAGGAATGAGGCCAAAAGTGTGGGATGAAGGATTGGCTCCACTGGAAAGGCTCACATAATGTTTGCAGGCGATGCAAGGGAAACAAAGAGAGATTGGGCGGCGCCATATTGTGGAGTAGCAAGGAAACCACGGCAAAAAGTCACTGGAGGTGATTGAAGAGAAGATCTGCGCTCCAAAAGAAAATTGAGACAAAATGTGAAGACCGGATCCATGTGGAGACAGTTAGGAGGTGGGGAGAGCAGGCATGGTGATCTCACTGACCTTAGTGGGAAGTAGGATGTCCTGAACTAAGGAGGCAACAAGCAGATTAAGAGATAAAACCTAAGTGCTTTGACAGCTTCCGTATGTGTCACCCTATTGAGTGACATCTTTTTACAGTCCAAAGCCATCAAGAAGCAGACATGGAGTTTACAGGACTGAATCCAGCCTGTGTTATTCTCAGTGTGGTGCAAGGTGAGAGAACATTTGCCAGTTGCTAATGGACAGGTAGGTAAATTCTCACCAAAGAAGATTGTACCGGCAGGAGCCAGTGACACAGGATGCGACTGGTTAATGACAGACTTCGGATACCCCAGAAGGCAATGACTAGGTGAAACCGACCAGGAGGTAGAGCCAAAATCCAGTACATTCCTCTTCCTTGACACTTGGGGCTGCCCGCAGCTGCGAGGGTCCCTGAACCACCACTCACTTGGAATTCAAGGTTCCGCAAACCTTGCAGCCATATTTAAAATTACTGCCCACACAGTACACAAACAGACCCTTAGCGCAATTAAAGTCCTGGGCCTCTGCTCTCTTGCAGACTAATTGGCCAACGTGCAGCATGTGGCGTTGGGAGTCTAATTGCTCAGGGGGCAGCAGGCTCTTTAGGCCTCCTGACCTAGATCTCTAGCAGTATCACCACACGGAGAGATTGCCCAGGCAGCGCCATCTCCTGTGAGCGCGGGGGCCCAGAGAGGCCCCACATTTCATCCGTCAGATGGAGACCTTGCTGCCCCATACTGTGGGAGGCAGATGTTTTCCTCTTTAATTGTTGAAGATTAAGGTTTGCAAACGAAAAAATAAAAACACCTCCCCCTGGCAATTATGGCCAATCAAATCACAGGCTCGGGGAAGAAAGATGATGGGTATCTCCTCCCCTCTCCGTGTGAGTCAGCCGCCCTCCCCTGAGCTCTCGTGGCCTCCCAGCGGGATTGTGTTTTCCTCCAGCACCCTCATTCTCTCCCGTGATCCCTTCCAAGACAGCTGGGGAGGCTGGGCACTTTGTCCTTGGGGAACTCGTGTTTTTTGCCCTCACTCATTTAGTCAAAAAAACTATCATTTTAATGTCCCTGTGGTAAGCACCGCATTAGACGCAATGAGGGATAAAAGTGGAGATACAAGTGTTAGATCACTGCCAAATGAGAGAAATCAGGCAAGTCAACTTTGAGCTGCACTTCAAGACTAGGAAGGATTTTAACAGGCAAAGATGAAAAAGAGGACATTCTTCAGGAAAGAAAGCGTCTACATCAAAAAATATCGGGTGAAAAATGACCGGTCATGTTGGGGGTCCAGTATGATAAGCCAGATTGGGAGCACCATGTGAGCAATGATAGGATGTTTACGCTTAAATTATGTGAATAGACGAATAGCAAAATCTTGGATTGTTTGCATGACTGATAGAACGGCAATAACCCTTTTTGCATGTTATGGAAAATGTGCGTGATCTAAAAATGCTTCAGAGAGTTAACTTGGTTGCAGAACAATGTGCAAGATCCAATTAGAATTTAAAACACACACACAGATATACACAAATTCTAATTGTCCTATAAAAGGAAAGAATTGATTTATCAGCAATTGTTCCTAATTAGATGAGTCCCCTCCACTGTCTGGCCAGCCAGCTGGAGGACACAATAATCTTTACACATCCACACTTGGCCAAATGAGCTACAGTTCATTTTAAATTTCCAAGTTTGATTTGAAAATATAGACACCCCTTTGGATCTAATGAGATACAATCTGAATGATAAATACCAGCTGATTAATGGACACAGGGCTTTGGTTTAATAACAGTTTAACAGAAAATTATTTGGCTATTGTTAAATCTTAATAAATGTTTTAAATAATAAATTGGCCTGTATTAACTGCTGGCTATTAGCTCTGTTATTTGTTATTATCTGGTAACATAGCACTTTAGATTTAATACGGCATTTATCATTGTTTACTTTCACGGTTATTGCTTACACCTAATGCTGCATTTCTACCCCTCCAGATTTTCAGAGTTCTCTTCTAATATCAGCAATGACTTCCCTCTTTTTCTAAACCTCTGATGACCTCCACCCGAACGCAGCTGTAGCACTGGGCTTATTCAAGTACCTACCTACTCAAGTGAAGAATCTGCTTCCAGAATTCTGCCAGACTCTTATCTTTCTAGGTCATGGTTGTGACTTGGTTTCCATTTCAATGATGCTTCAGGACTTCCTGCAACCCGTGAGTCCTTCTGGTGACAGGCGCCTCTTGAAGGGACTCCTGCATGATACTCACCATCAATGTGAATTCCTCTTCTGTCCTCTTATTGTGATGAGGGGGTTGAAGAGCACTTTTAATGAGAAAGAACCGGCGGCATCACAGCAGAGAAACGGGCCCATAGTACACGTGACGCTAGATCTGATGGGGCTCGATCCCAGCCCTCTCTTAGAACATCTTTTCTACTTGAACCCTTGGAACGGGTCTCAGCTCCTTTAAGAGCCTCCAGTGAGAATTCAATAGTTGTCTCTGTGGAAAGTACGAGTTCCCCCTAGTGCAGCATGATAAATCTTGGATAATAATAGCTCTTTCCAAAATAATCCTTAGACAGAAGAAAAATCCAACTGAGAAGGTTGTTCGGAGTCAAAACGTGGGACCTGAATCTGTCTTTTATTTAGCTCTATAAATACATTGAATACATTGAGTGTTTCTTTTGTCACTGCTGTTGACAAAATGTATTATTATTACTATTCAGCTATTATTCTTTTAATGCCTTTTTTTTTTTTTTTTTTTTGTAATTTCTTGCCAGGTCTTCATTCAGTTGGCCAACTGTCCACTTTTAACCCTTAGTCTTCTGCTGACCAGATTGTAGTTCTAAGCCTCTCCACTTTTACTACCAAGAGTCAATACCAAATTTGGGGAGATTTCTAGAAACATTATCATAAGATGGGTGGAGCAGATCCAGGCTTCAAAACAGCCCTGATTTTCACTTGATGATAGGGGGAATTATTAGGGATGGGTGTTTTTTCTTTCAGACATAATCTCCATATTTGTTATGTCATTTTCACAAGATAGAACAAACTGAACTTTTTATGTCTATTCACAGAGACCCTCAGAATGATACCCAGCGCTGTTCTGACTATAATTCATTGCGATGGTTCATTTTGTGTGTCAGGTGACTAGGCTAAAGGATGCCCAGGTAGCTGGTGAACATCATTCCTGGGTATGTCTTGAGGGTTTCTGGAAGAGATTGCCATTTGAATCAGTAGAATGAGTAAAGCTCCCCCTCACCAATGATGGGGGTGGGCATCATCCAATCCCTTGAGGGTTCGAAAAGAACAAAAAGGCAGAGGAGGGGCAAATTTTCCCTCCTCGTGGGTGGGGATAACCATCTTCTCCTGCCCTCAGACATCACAGCTCCAATTCTCAAGCCTTTGGACTTGGGGACTTGACATCAGTGGCTCCTCGGCTCTCAGGCTGAATCCCATGACCAGCTCTCTTGGGTCTCCAGTTGCAGAAGGCAGATTGTGGGACTTCTTGGCCTCAGTAACCAATGAGCCAATCCCTACAACAAATCTCCTCTTATATATCTCTACATGTATCCTATTGGTTCTGTTTCTCTGAAGCATCATGACTCATATACTCATTATCTTGGATTGGCTAGGATTGGTTATAGTGTGATTTACTTGGCAGAGATTTGGAAGCTTTACCAGCAGAGTGTGCAAACAGGGTGATTGACCAGGCAGTTCACAATCATGATGCTCATGAGCAGGAGGGAAGGGCAGAGGGAGAAGCAGACTCCCCGCTGAGCAAGGAGCCCAATGTGGGACTCGATCCCAGGATCCCAAGATCATGACCTGAGTCAAAGGCAGACGCTTAACTGACTGAGCCCCCCAGGCACCCCATCCTCGACGTTTCTACATTCCAAGATCCCCCTGCTGTCTCAGGTGGCACAGCTACCCATAATTCACCAGGTCAGGTCCCATCATGCGGCACTTAAAGCACAAAACCTAACTTTCTAAGACCCTGGGTTATTACCTCATCTACAAGTTCATGCTTTGCTTCTTTTTTATTTATGGGACAAACCAGAATCATAATTCTATTTTAAAATATCATAAGGCAGATTGTTTCATTTTCCTTCTTTAGAGTGTAATTATTCCTAATTCCACAGTTACTTTGCAAAGTGACAGTGTAGTGATTAAGAACACTCACTTTTAGAAGAATTTTTCCTATCACCAAACTCTATAAAAATTTAACTTCCTCCAAAAATTATGACGTTGTTGGGTAGTTTTTATTAGACAATTTTGGGGACTTGAAAATTCTTTGTGACGAGTTCTCCCATACTCCAGCACATATATAATTATAATTAATTGCTTCTCTGCTCATTTCCTCTTTCTCTGGAAGGAAAGAAATAGTTTGGGGAAAATAAGCACAGTAGGACAAGCAGGGAGGGGCCCTTTTCTTTGTAATCACATGGGGCTGACTGCCCGTGTAAGCACACAGTCCATCATTTCAGATCCTGGCTCAGCTGGACTGGGCTATAAGACATGGGCTAGGAGAAAGGCCATGGCATTGCATGGCTTCAAAACCAGCAATCAGTGCCTCTCTCTCTCTCTCTCTCTCTCACATACACACACACACACACACACACACACACACACACAGAGGGATTAGGAATTGAACTATCCCAGAAGCTGTCACGAGTCTGGATGATACATACTTTGTAAGCATGTGAGTTGGCAGACCCATGCCCTTGACCTTCTCTGAATCCCAAGTCAGATCTAAATCTGAAGTCAAGGAAAACCTAGTAAAACAAGGAGCCCGATGACTCAGGTGTGTGTCCCCTCGAGGCGCTGTCACTGACTTGTGCCCATTCGTGGTTTGTAAAATCAAGCTGCGGGTCTGGAGCCTCACCCCGATGTGAGCCTGTGAAGGGGGATGAGGGCTGAGATTCAGATGCCCAAGGAGCTCATGGCCTCAGAGGAGTAGACTTGGCCTGTCATTAGCCTACTCCCATCACCACAATGGAATCAACCTGTTTGGGGGCAGTTGTCGTGGGTGAAGAAGACACCGATACACCTTATTTATCCAATACAGCACAAGTCCTATAGAAAAAAATACATAGTCTGGCATCTGATGGAGACTGGAGGGATGAATAATTCCTCAGACTTGGGATTCTTAATTATCCGAGGCTCCATGAGATCTGGTTAACCCTCCCTTCATTATTTCTGACCCCAGCTTTCTGACTTCGGACAATGGAATCGGAAGCTGAAAGCTGGATGAAAGGCCAGGGGACACATATCCTCAGACTATTTCTAGGAGGAAGTGCCAGAGAGAGCTTGTGAAGCTTCCGTTTTAGCAAGCCCAAGAGGTGGGATAATAATAGCTCACTGCTGTACTTGTGTGTGTGTGTGCGTGTGCATGTGTGTGTGTGCGCGCACACACCAAATGCGCTAAGTGCTTCTTAGACATTAGCTCATGCAGCCTCCTGGTTCCCTGGTGCAGCAGGTGAAAAGCTCTGAGGCCATTCCCCATGCGTTGAACATCAACAACCAAAGTGGATAAACATCAAGGCAAGTCACCAGTGCCAAGTGAGTTGTTTCCCTCGGCAACACCAAGATCCGACTAACAAATAGAGATTCAATCTCTACTCTGTGCCTGAAATAGTTCTGAGAGAAATAGACACACTGGGAAAAATGGAAGATGGAGCCCTTCTCCTCGATCATCTAGCACTTTTAGGTCAGGAAAGAAAGCAATACACGTATGCCAAGCATCTAGGGAAGAAAAGAAGGCAACATGGGCCCACGTTGGAGAGCTGGGGCTACTGCTGAAATCCTCATGCCTTGGGCTTCAAGGGTGGCCTTGATGGACACTATCATAGTACTTTTTTTAATGCTACAAATAAGCCTTGTGGGGCCCTCAGGCTCCTGTGTAGAACTGCTACCACGACTTCAACTAGAGTTAAGGCTTCCGCGGTTTTGTTTTTGAGACTCTGGAACTGCTCTCAAGACTTGGTCCCCCTTGGAGTCCTCCAGCCCTGCTACCACAAGGACAAATGCACGTCCTGGAAACTGCTGATGGCCCCTCAGAGGCGCAGTTGGAGCCCCTAGATGTTCCGGGTGGGCGGCTGATGGCCTCCGGTTGGGAGGGCGCACGTCTTCCCGTGAACTTGCACGCCGCGGTTCTTCCATTAACGAGCCCGTGGGTCAAACCGGGAGGCAAAGGTGGAGCACGACTGTGCACGGCCCTGGCCTCCCGCCTTAGGGTTGCGGAGGGGAGCCCCGAGGGCCCGGCTAGGCGGGGAGAAGTGTTCCCCCCCTGTCTCTCTGTCAAAAATAAAATAATAATAATAATAATAATGTTGATGATGAAAAGCCCATTATGGCTTGAGGGTGAAAATAACATTTTCATTCTGAAGCCTATATGAGGCATCGAGACATCTTCCCGCAGAAAATGATGAACTTGCACATCGGGAAGTGCAAAGAGTATTTAATCAAAGCCTTTAAGAAGATCAAACCTAATCATGAGATGTTAAAAAAATATACAAAAGCAGATAAGAAGAGGTTTTGGCTGCATGACCAGAATCTGAAAATCAAAAAAGAGCCTTTTAGGTTCTTCCACGACGAGGGAAATATGTCATTTTTTTTTTCTCGCTCAGCAATCCAATTTACTCACTACAGTGAGGACGAGATAGGACTTAAATAGCATGGCCAGTCAGACAGCCTGGAAAACTGGGATGCTCTCACCAGGCTCTTGTTCTCCACATGGTCTGTTTTCAACTGTCCCCCTTTCCCTATTTTGACTCATTTTATATATGATTCTTAAAGGAGGGAAAGATAATAGAGACATTCTAGAAGCTATAAATGAGTAGGTGCTATGGAAAGAATTAACAAGGTCTCAGAAGGATGTGGGAGCCCATCCTGCTGGCCCTGGGAGAGGCCCAAGGGTTCAGGGCTTCGTCTTTAGGACCAAGCCAAGGTCACGGGCCAAGGTCACAGAGGGCCCCATACGGACAGTGGGATACAGAAGTACAAAGAAAGCCTATAGAGTAAACAGGGGTGGAGACAACACCATTAGGGCAAGATCAAGGACTTTGGGTAGGCCAAGATTGTAACGCGGTGATGTGTGTTTGTGTTACCATTATTAATATGTCAGCATGATCGGGGAGCCCGGGTGGCTCAGTCGGTGAAGCGTCTGCCTTCGGTTCAGGTCATGACCCCAGGCTCCTGGGATCAAGCCCCACATTGGACTCTCCGCACACCAGGGAGCCCGCTTCTCCCACTCCCTCTGCCTGCCGCTCCCTCTGCTTGTGCTCTCTCTCTCTCTCTGTCAAATAAATAAATTTTTAAAAAAAAGTCAAAAAAATAAATAAGTCAACGTGACCGAAGGCCATCAGTACACATGCAAGTGTGCCAAGGACAGCGCACACTGAGGAACTATACCAAGAGCTACCATTGAGCATTCACAGCGTGCCCAGCATCGCCTGTGCACTTCTGTACATCACGTCTGATTCGGCCCACAACCTCCCCAGGTAGGCATTCTTGACCCTCATGCTGCCCGGAGTCGAAAAGTTTAAGTCACTTGAATGATCTAAGTCACAGTTGGAAAAAGCAAGACCTGGAATCCGCCGCAGATCTGAGTCTTTACAAAGGCTTTGCTCTTTTACTTCCTGAGTAATGCCCAACTCTTCTAAAACATGAGCACTTCTTTCGATAACCACCTCCAAACACAATTCAAGAAATTTTACAGAAAAGTAGTTGCACTTTCAGGTTGCAGTCTGCGGGCAAAAAAAAAAAATCCCAAGGAAAGCAAACATGAGCAATGGGCAAGGCTTCACACATTCTCGCTCCCATGCCCCCCCTTCCCCCCCCCTATAGAAAAGAGAAAGAGGGTCAACTCACAAGTAGGCTACAAAGTGTAGCAGGAACCTCCATCCCTCCTCGAATCCCCTCAAGCTTCTTACCCTTTTGTAATATCCTCTTTTTCCAACGTGTGTTCCAGATGACTGCTTTCCTGCCATTTACTCGCCAGCCTCCCTCGATTAAGATAGCCACTGTAGTTTTTTTCTGATTTCACGATCAGAAATCATGGGGCAATTTCCCAGGCTCCACAATCTGCTAGGAATGGCTCTGTGTCCAGTTTGATGGACAGGTAAACACATAAAATACACACACATCAAATCAGTGCATATGAGGAATATATATACATATAGACATATGAATAAATAGAAACATATAAACCATATATGACATAAACATAATATATATATTAATAGTACTAATTATTATAGCATAAAAATGTACAGAATTACATGGCTAAGAGTATGGGGCAAATAGAGGAATGGTAGGCACATGAAGATAGTTAAAGGGTTTTATTTATGGAAGGAAATGAGTTATAAACAGATTTTGGATAGAAGAGAGAGAAGACAAAATGAACACTCCCACTATTAAAAGTAATTATGTAGCAATTCAGGGGGAATACAGAACAGGAGTTTTGATATGTTTGCATTTTAGCTGAGGACAAATAAATAATCCACATTAATAGAAGAAAAACTAAAGGAAACAATATAAGGCATCCTATAAAATGCGACTAAGTTTTGTTCCCTCCATGACATTTTCTTTCTGACCACCTCCCAGCGGAAGGACTATTCTGGAGTTTGGGGTGGGGCGGGGTGTGGAGACAAAAAGCCCTAGAACAAAGGCGAGGCTTTTTCCCTTCCCTAGCTTCCTGTCCCATCTTTTCCTGAGCCCAGGTCATCCTAGGGAAGGCTAGCAGGGCACAAATACAGGGCCCAGGGTCCCGAACCCAACATCATTTTGGAAGTTTCTCATATGCCACTCCTACCCGGAACAGAGTAAAGGTGAACGTAAGAGAAAGCATAATGTCTACATGTGCCTCCGTCTCTCTCTGACTCACCCTGTCACCTCTGAAGAAGGGAGTGAAAACAGGTAGCAAGCAGTCCTTTGGGGGTGGGGGATGTTGGTTTGGCTCTGCCTTCTCAAAGCAGCAGGGTGTGTCCCTCATGTCTGGGCTCCCCAGAAGGACAGGAGCAACTTTGAGATTGCTTTTCTCACTCTCCTGAGGACAACTTGATCTTATGATGAGCACGATTTTATGATCAGCAAATATACCGGAGGGCTCACAGTCTTTAAAACCTTCATCAAGAAGCCTCCCGCCACTTTGGGGAAGTTGCCCTTAATCTTTTCATATCATATGTACATACAGAAGCACTTAGAGATTACGGACCCAAATCCTGGGACACTGGTGACCAGAATGGGGAGTTCTGGATACCAGGATATTCAGAAAGTTGTTATCTCCACATTGCCTCTTGCTGCTTTTTCATCTCAACAGCTAGATCTGGCTTGGGAGAGAACGCTACCTAGGTTTACCGAGTACTCTCTGCATTAAACACTTGCACATCCACGATCTGCCTTCTGGGGACACAATATCACTATCATTATTTTATCAAGGAGGAAATGACAGTACCTAAAAACCAAACAGCCCACAGGGGATTGATTCAAGGGCAGATCACTTTGACCCACAGCCCAGACCACAAAATGTTGCAAAGATGTGAACACGGACAGCATAAGCAGGTGCCTGCCCTTTGGAAAGCCCGTTGGAAAAGGAGATGTCCAGAAAGCACAGGTTTGAGGAGTCAAGCAACCGGCCTAGGCTGATCCACATTGTGAGAACAGAACTGGCGGCTGAGCTGCTGGGGTAGGCAGAGCAGCGAGGCTGGCCCAGCAGCATCCCAGGAACCACGCAGTGCCCTGCTGGGTCCCATGAATGCCCACCTGACCAAAGACCCAGTTCCTTTGACTTTCTGCAAAATAAAGGAGTGGGAAACTGACCTTGGTGTGCCCTTCCACCCACTTCACTTTCCTCTCCATCCCTAGTTCTCCCTCCCCAACATGGATCTAAAAATCTTCCCCTATGTGCTTTCCCTCCACATCGAATTTCTTAGAGATACACAGCCTTTGTTCACACTCTTCTCTTAACCCTGGGTCTTCTTTTCCTCCTTCTCACTATTGCCCCTTTTCCTCTCTGTAATATTCCCTTACTTCTTGCTTTCATTTCCCATCCATTTTTCTCTCCTGAGGTAGCAAAAGAACAAAAGAACAAGAATAGGAGTGATCCTTTGCATCTCCCTGAATGACTCATTATTTGAGTTTTTTTCATTACATTCTTTGAATGAGCTTCATAAGATCTATGGTAACTAGATACCCCATTTGTGTCAAATGCTCTTTTGATATGTTGGCACTGTCTCAATAAGCATTTCAGAGCATCTTCATCCCCTTTCTCTCTGTCACAAGTCCAATGGTTGGGCTTCCAGCTAAAGAAAAGAGAAGAAAGGAAAGAGAGAAAAGATTTGCAGAAAGGCCAGCCCATTCAGAGGGCAGGCCCTTATATTCCCTGGGCTATGCAGGCTTTTGTGTTCCTTTGGGAGAGGGGGAGTGGGCAGCGAAGAAGGTCACAACATGCCACCCCAAAATATGCGTCTTTGGATATTGATTACTTTGAGCTGAAGAGACTAGAGAAACCGCAGGTATAGGAAGGGGTCTCTGCTCTCCCCTTTTCTACCTAAAAGCAGGACATAAAATTTCCCGTGAGACAGGTGCCCTCCCTGTTCCAGGAAGAGAAGTAACATTCTTTTCACCAGAGACTGGATGTCAGCCACACACTGGATCTGCCCAAACAGACCTGTCAGAATAATCCTGATCTTCAGCTGGTTTTCCCCACATATTTCCTAGCCACTGTGCCGCAATTCCCCACCCCTGCAAGCCCAAATCCCTTTTCCTTGGTCTTGCCACTTCTCCGCAAATTTATCTGTTTTTGTTAAAAATGCATATAAACTCCCAGTCCTGACAGCTCTTACAGGTCTCCATTTTTCCTATGAAGGCTTCCGGGGGATATAAAAGTATTTAATATAACGTGCGTGTTTTTCTGCTCATAATCTGTCTTTTGTGAATTCAATCCATGAGCCCTAGCCACCGAATTAAGAGGGTAGAGGAAAATTTTCCTCCTCCCCTTCAGCAGATGTGCATAGGCTTGCGAGTATATGCTCCACAGACTGGGAATGTTAGAGTTAGAAATGTACAGCATCACGCAGACCAACCCTTTCATTCTGGAGATGCAGAAACCGAGACCCAGAGACGCCAAGTGAGTTGAGGGAGATCACACAACCAGCTCGTGTTCACACCGGGACTGGAATCCCAGCGCTCTGCCTCCCGTTGCTCAGCATTCTTTCCACTGCCTGACCCATCTAGAGATGGAGCTTGGAATCTTGCTGACTTTCCCTTCTGTAATCATTTTTGGCTCTATTATCCATGAACTTGTCTGAAGTCTTCTTGAAGCTATTTCTGTTTTCAGTGTCATGCTCCCGAGCAAGAGCCTGAAGCCACTGGGACCGAGGAAGAAGGGAATAGGAAGGGTTTTATTTTTGTACTTTCTCAGATCCATGACCTCTTTCCTTCTGAGAGAGTCAGAGGCCTCGCAACTTAGGAGAGAGATCTAGGGGTGAAGCACTTTGTTTTGGAGGGGCCTTATGGCCGGCTGTTGGAATTTTCCAGGAAATGAGTTACTGTTCCTCCTGCAGATAGAAGTTGGCAGCAGACAAGGATATAAAGGGGTAATCTGCTCTGACTGCCCATGACCTCCTGTCTGGTTCTTACATTATAACCATCAGTGAGCTTAGAGTCAGAGTGGCTCGTCATTGGATGCCTCAGCCAGGGGCATCAAAATCTTTATCAGCCCCTGACAGGTGGACATGGGGCCACACTACCCAACTAGCCTCTAAATACTATGAAAACCAGCCAGCGTACCATCTTCTTTGGTACAAGATCCTGGGAGAGGCAGGAATGAATACAACTCAAAGGTCCTAATTCCCAGGCAACCAGATCAAGTTCAGCTTTGTTTGGGAGAGGTACGCTTTGCCTTAGTTAGCTGTTAAGAGTGGAGAGATTTTTTGAATGTCTCTTGAAAATCAAAAGTTGGGAAAGGTCTTCTTTTTAATGAGCTTAGCCCCCTTCTGTTAATTTCCCCCACAACGTGGCCTTTCATATTACCTCAGGGTCAATATAAAAGGGTTTTGGATCCTGGACAAAGAGATAACCACAGGACCTGGGGCTGGATTTTTTCCATTTGAACTATGAAGATCCTGGCTGCTTGGGGGATTTGCATAATTAAAGGAGCCTACCGAGGCCAAAAACCAGGGTGACCAGGAATGAGGAAGGCTACCTGGCCATCGGGTAGGGACTGCCACAGTAAAGAGAGGACAGGTCGTGCCCCAGGGAAAGGGACCAAATTGTTCCCTTTCTTCTTAAGGAAATTATCATTTCAACTTTGCTCTGTCTTCTCTGTGGCCATTTAGAGGAAGGAAGGCTCCCAATCTGCATTTAAATGGAATGATTTCAGGAAGCACAGAATAGAAGGTAGGCTTTTCACCAGCCCCATCAGGAAAGGCCTTCCTCCCATTAAAATTGACAGCTGCTCTTTGCAAAGGCGGAGGGTAACACTCACCCATTTCCGGTGGCCCTGACAGACCACGGGCTGCCAGAGATTTGGTTTTGGTGATGGAGAAGATCCTTCGCTCAAAGGAAAAAATCAAACGCTGTCTGGAATCCCACCATTTAATTTAATTGAACTTCCTCCCATGTTGCTTTGATCTAGTTTTAGGCAGCAGATGTCCCAGAAGAGGGAAAACTCTAACCCGTTATCAGTTCTTTACATCTAGGTATGATGGGGGGGTCTTCGAGGAAAGGTTTTCATTCCTCTAACAAATATGCAAAAAGCAGCTCGGCCAGGCAGGCCCTGGGCTAGTTTCTGAAGATCCCACCTTGAACGAAGCAGACCCACAGCCGGGCTATGGGCTTTGCTGCTCAGGGTTAAGGTAAGAAGGCACAAAACGGAAAAGGGGAATTTCAGCATTGTGGTGGGGAAGGGGGAGCAGGAAAAGGGATCTGGGGAGCAGTGAAGACACGCGTTTATGACATTTTTATTACGATTTTCCATTTTTGTCACGGGCTAGTCCTGTCTCTGATAAATGGCTCCCTCCTTGACTTCTGGGGATATAAGGCACCCGTCCTGATCCGGCTCTCCTTGGAAGGAGGGAGGGACAAGAGCTCTTCCCATACACTAGGATTTTATTTCTAAGTCTCCTCCGCCCCCACCCCCCAGGGCCAATTCGCTGCCCAAAGGAGAGTCCCATCGTCTTATTAAAATCTCCCCTCCAGTTTGCTTGGTCAGCACGTGAAGGACCGAGGAATGGGCCTTTTCATTAAGATTATTTCTATTTCTGACAGGCCCCCGGGTGGGTCATGGGGACGGACGCCTCAGTCCGGCACTGACTGATGTCGTCCTGCCACCATCGGTCTTGGTAATTACTTTTCGGGCTGGCGCTTCCCACACCTGCCTTGCCTGTGGGCCCCCCCGAGCGAGGGTCCATTGGTGACAAGGGAGGGACACACCGCGAGGAGCCGGGGTGAGAGGAGTTTGTGTGGGAGGGCTCCAGGAAGCACCCCACCCTTGGCTTTCAGAAGAGACGGGCTCACTGGGG
Source organism: Potos flavus (assembly GCA_028534135.1). Classification (NCBI taxonomy): domain Eukaryota; kingdom Metazoa; phylum Chordata; class Mammalia; order Carnivora; family Procyonidae; genus Potos; species Potos flavus. Next base: position 19,055,429 of record CM052884.1, on the reverse strand, counting down.
AGGGGGCGGGGATGGTGGCACACCTCTAACAGCTGGAATCTGGAAAATTCACCGCAGAAACCCTCTTCTCAACAGGACATTCTTCTCATATCACTGCATTTGCCTCCTGGAAAAGATCTTTATTCCACTCTTTCCTCCTAAGGAATGAATTCTGAGTTCCGGCTTTGCTGCACGGGTCTCAGAAACTACTAGAGGGCTATCGCAGAGTCATACATGGGAAAAGGCTCACTGCCAGCAGCTGGTGGAGTGTTGGGGACAGGAGTCCATTCAGAAGGTCCCAGGAAGGTTGCCATCCTTGCCCCGCACCGTCTGGTCGGCCATTGCAAGAATCATGATTTGCCAGGTAGCTCAGCAGAATTTCTGGGGTGAGGGTTGACGGTCACGTGGATCAACATCCAGGCTGAAATGCTCCCACAGCCAAATGACATTGACCGTGCCGGCATTCAGGCAGGAAAGAACCTTATTATGATTATTTTTACTTTACAGCTGAGTTAAGTAAGATCGCAAGCAACCACAGGATTTTCCCAAGGCCCCTCTGGGTGGAAGAGGGGCTGGAATCCAGGTCTCCCTCCCCCTAATGCAGGGATTCTAAAAAGCCCTCATCCTCTCTGTTTGGCTTAGGTAATAAAGAGAAGCCAGGCTCACTTTCTGGGGAGAAGGAAGGCCCCTGAGGTCCTGCTCCCTCGGACCCGCAGCTTCCTTGTCGCCCTCATTGGGCTGAGGTCGGTCGAGGCTCTGCGGGGAGACAGTCGTCCTCCCTGAAGGGCCTTGATGGGGCTTCTGCAGCAGCTTCTCTGAGAACCAAAGAAGAGACATTTTTCACAGTGGTTTCTCCTCCTACAAATGATCTCTATCTTAAGACAGGTGCCAGAAACTCATGACCACCAAGCCAACTGTGTTTATGATCCGTCCATTCATTTTGGAGCACGCAGGTGTGGAGCACAGCTGGGCAACTCTGGGGACCTAGTGGGGGACACGGAGATAAACTGGACCCACCGAGCCCGCCAGGAACTTAGCACCCGACAGAGGTGATGGCTCTACCCACCTCTCTCTCCGAGAGCTAATCTTTGCAGAGCAAGCTCCCATCACTGACCTTCCTGTTTCACAGATGTCATGTCCTAACTCAAGGCAAGCCTACGAGGTCACACGATGTGTCCGAGCTGTGACTCAAAGCTGTTCCTCCGCCGGCCGAGCCACACTGAACATAGGCAACCAGATCCTGACGTCGAGTTGGGGTGTCGAGAGAGCGCCGTGGTGTTTCAGAGGAAGAAGCCATCTCTTCTGCTGTCGCCGTGCCTGCCGGGTGGCTTTGGAGAGCTGCTTCCTGATGTCCCACCAAAATAGCCTGGCAGCTTCCCGAGGGCAGCTCACAGACAGGGTTGGTCCGTGTCCAAGAATAGGAAATATTTCTCACTCCCCGGTCTCCTGGGAGAGGAAGTTTTCCCTCCTTTCCTCCGGAGGAGGAGCTCCCCAGGTTCCCTGCCTCCTAGAGGTAAGATAAATATTGCAACTAGGAGAGGCCTTAGAGATAGACTAGTCATCTAGATCACACCCACCCCGCAATTTACAAGGAAGGAAACTGAGGCTCAGCTCAGCTTCTCATGATCACAGCGAAAGGCAGAGCAGGATCCCTAGCCCTGGCCGTCCATGCTTCCGACTCTCAGCGATTTCTTCTTTGGAGCTAACCAGGGAAATGCAAAGTCAGACTTAAGCAGAGTGACTGGCTTTAGCACGTACCGTCTAGTAGGTCAAACCGGGGATAAATAGAGAAGCACTGATTTGGGGATCTTAGCTGCTGTCAATCTCACCTCTTTCCCAAGCCTGATACTCGCCGAACGTCAGATTCTGAAAACTCCCATTTAAAGGAAATCTCTCTCGGCTGATTAGCGCTGTGCTTTATCCTAACCAACAGCCTTTATTGAACACACCCTGCTAAGCTAAAGGTCTCTGGAGAATTGATTGTACAATCCTTGCTCTCCTAGTCAAGAGACTGAATCTTTGTGAACACCTGGACCGGAATTTCTCTCCGCGATCTGGTTTCCGCATTCCCTCTTGACAACCCTGTCGATGAATGGGCAGGGATGAGCAACTTGGGGGATGTTTTGAGGCTGACCGAATCTGGCAATCTGGTGTGTGTGTGTGTGTGTGTGTGTGTGTGTGTGAAATTAACCCCTGCCGCCACAGGTTTTATGAACGAGGACCCACGGTCACGCCAGATTTGGAGTTTGGAGAGGGTGTATTATGTAGGGTCGTGTCCTCAGTAGGAGAGGTTGTGACAATAGCCGGGAAGGGGAAAGGGATGGTGGTGGTGGAGATAACATCTCCACCCCAAGAGAAAAGGAGATGATTTACAGGCCTGCGAGGCTCCTACCTGATTCAGCAGAAGCTCTTTGTTTTATTGCACCGGATGAAATTCAATCATTCCCGGGGCGGGCCTTTGCCCGGGGAAGGGGGAGAATTGGGCTCTTGTTAAGTTAGGACTAAATTGCTGATTTCAGCAAATGAAAACTAACGACCACCCCTGGCCTCCCATTTGCAGGGGGCGCCTGCGGAGGTCATTCAGCCTCCCCCAGTGAGGGGGACTTGAGCAGGACAAGGGTCTGGATGGGCTTCTGGGGGGGGGGCGTGGCAAGGCTTCAAGGCGACTCAGCCTTACCCCCTGGACTCCGACATTTCAAAGGACAGATTTCTCGCTGGGGCTTATTTTCTCTCTGAGTGTGCACAGAGGGGACACTAAAGGTGAAGAGCCCAGGTTTCTGGAACTGTCTCCCACGGGGTGTCTGTCTCGAAGGCTTTGGCACAAGTGACAAATCTGTTAAATATTGGCCCAGTGCGTCATTGGTGTCACTTCTTCGAGTTTTGGTTTTGGAAAGCATGGTAACAGGTTTACACGCCCTCCCCGCCCCCCACCCACCAGCAGATCCCACCCCACCCCCCAACCCCCAAGGGCAAGGGCGTGTCCCGAGTCTGCATTCTCAATTTCCTGTCTTCAAGTATCTCCATCTCAGACCCAAATGTAGCTTAGGCCCGTGCCTTAGCTTGGCTAATCACAATCAACTGATACTAAAAATGAGGCTTAGCATCCACAATAATGATATTATCTGTCACATAATTACTATGTGCCAGGCTCTAACTAAGCTTCCTACAGCAGTATCTTTCTTCCTTTCTTCCTTTTTTTTTTTTTTTTAAATCCTCACCACTGCTCTGAGGCAGGTACAGCATTTGATACTCCGAAAGCTTCAGTGGCACACCCAGGGTTCCGTAGCAAATAAGTCGGAGTCAGGAGCCAAACTCGAGGAGTCTGACGATCTTTCGCTTTGCTACAGGTACTGAGGGTTGCAGGAAAAGGTGGGGGAAAGGGAGCACAGGAGGTGGGGAAATTCTCTGCAAGTAGACAAAGGGAAGGGACAAAAGAGAACGTGATGTGTTGGAGCAGTTAATGTGCTCAGGTTTGGCCCAGACCCTGATTCAAGCAAATCTCAGTGCTGACATACTCTCTCCCCTGCTTCGTGCGATCTTAGGGGACTTGCTTGTTTCGGATCGTCCATTTCCGTACCTGGTAGGCAGGGGTAATGATGCCGCCTTCCACCCCCCTAATGCTTGGGTCTCTGCTGAGGGGTTTCTTGGTATTGGAAGCCTCCCTGACCTTTCACCCCATACTTGTTTTACCCTCCTCTGAATATAGGATCTATGCAGTGTGTGCATCAATGTGGGTTTTAGCACTTCCTCGGGCACAGTCTTTAAAAAGGGGAACGGATCCTGCTCACTGTTCCATCCTTAGTACCTCCTCAACTTTGAATGAATGAATGAATGAATGAATGAATGAATGAATGAATTAACGAACTAACAAACTAGCAATGGCAAATAAAATAACCTGGAACACAGAAGACTTGCAAGAGATTAGTTGCCCTTGACCCTTGGCAATTCTGCCTGGGTCAGCTTCCGTGGTAAGGCTCAGGTACACTGTTGCAAAGTGACAGCCATCAGGACAAAGAGACCTTTATCTTTAACATTTCCTGGTGTTGGTCATTCTGATTCTTGGACCGGGGCAGAAGGGTCCAGCACAGGGTGAGTTTCTCGGAGGAACCAGTGCCTTCTTCAGCCGTGCCCTTGACCAGTCATTCCACGAATGTTGAGTTGACTGAAGGAGGCCTCCCTCCCCTGGTGCGTGTGTTCCCCAGGATGCTAACCTCATTTTGAGACCACAGTGCGGGGTCTACATGGGACCGAGTTGAAAGGCCCAGCTGAGGTGGGAAGGACAAAGCGCAGCCCAGGGAGGCACGTGTGGTCTCTGGGAACGCGGAAACAGGCGAGTTCGTGGGAAGGGTCTGATGCACACGGCCATCCGTCTGAGGCCTTGACACTTTCTGAACCTGAAAAGGGAGCACCTACAAGGAGCACCCCGGGAAGGTGTGGAGCAAGTGGGAAGGGCAGAGGGTCTGGGCAGCCCATCCTGCAAGAGTCCACACTGCCTCCATGCAAGCAGAACAATCTCATAAGGACTGATCCCTCCTCTCTACCTCCCTTTCCCTCCCAAATTCCCCCTCCAACCCCCACTAGTTCACCTCCACATCATATGCTTCCCGTCAGGCTCTTTGTCCCACAAAGCACTATGTGGGAGCAATAACGATAAAAGCCAGCCTAGAGAAGAGAACATAATGTGCCAGGTCCTGATCCAAGTTCCCACAATCACCCTCTGAGGCTCCTACCGTTATTCCCCCCCTTTTACAGATGAGCAGGAAACTGAGGCACAGAGAGGTTAATTGAGTAGCTTGCCCAAGGTCGCACAGGTGGAGCAACCTGAAATCAAGCCCAAACAGTCTGGCTCGAGCATCCGAGCATCCGAGCTCCTGGACAATAGAGGCAGAGGGGGCGGGGAAGGAGGGAGGGGCTGATGCGTAAACCAGGACATCAAAGCGTCCGTGGGTGGGCAGCCTGGGCCCCCTTGAACGTTACTCTCTTTCCGCTCAAGCTTCCGTGGCTGTGCATCCGTATCTCCCACTCGCTACCGGGTGTTATGGTTGTTGGGGAACATGACATTGGAAATGTGCCCTTCACCTGGAAGGCGGCGGGTGGTGTCCTCTTCGTCCTCCAGGTCAATGTCAACCCAGTTCCCTCCCCCGGCCAGCCCAGGGTACAGAGACACCCTTCTGCCAGCTGGTCCTCGGGTTTTTCAAAGAGGACGTGAGCCGAGACACTGAGCCTCCCAACACCCACCTTTCCCCCTTCGAGACGCATGCACACGCACACGCATGTACCCTCTCTCTTAAGCCTCGCCACAGGTGTCAGTGGCTCACCTTCCCAGGGAGTGGAGCGGTTGCCCCGTGTCACGGGGACAGCCTCCTTCCCGTGCACCTTCCTCATCCGAGCTGGCTTTTGACAACCCGGCAGATATTTTTCAAACCACTTTTGTTTTTTACCGAACCAAGAAAAAAAAAAAATGTTCCTGTCATTGTTCACTGTGCTGTTCCTTCCTCCTATTAGCTCTGCTGAGATGCACCCAAAGAAAAGAAAATACAATTGCATACAATTAGCAATGGAAATTATTAATAGGAGCAAGAGATTCAATCCATTCTACAAGTAATTCTGTAGTGATTTTAGTAATTGATAGTAATTAAACACTAATTAATTCATTTCCCAACTAATGTATTTACTTTATTTATGGGTATTCACTTTAATTACATTTGTTTGCATTCCTTGGGTTAAGTAATACAAATTTGTTCTCTTTTCTGAAAATATTTATTTGGGCTTCTTTAAGTCATTCTTTGAGAACATGTGGGAGCAAAGACTAATTGCTTTGAATTGCAGCTAAGCACATTGATTTCTTCCTTGGGAATGTGGAGCTAATGGAAAGTGAAATTTGCCACCTACCTCTCCAGGATGAAGCTTCGCCTCTGCTCCCCTAATTTTTGGTCCAGCCATCCAGCAATGCTTCCTGTGAGCTCTCCTTAGAAAAGATCAAAATGACTGTGCAAATGTTCTCCACGGAACTGAAATGCCGGGGGATGAAAATCCCATTTCTGGGCCTCGTGTTGGCATGAGTAGGATGACCCCACGGATGACTCATGGCAGGAGTGAGTCTGTTCTTTGGATTGAGTGGCTGCCGGCTGCGTTATCTTGATTCCCAGGACCGGAAGTCCAATGCAAGCGCTGTTCCCCATCCAGCCGCTCGTCCGAGATCCTCGTGTTTCTGTCTATTGGCCACATAGCCTGTGTTTACGCAGTTCTCCTGATGGGGCACTCTCCCCAGTCTTCCGTCCCTGATAGCTCCAGTTATTAGAAATTCTTCCTGACGTGGAGCCCAAATCTGTTACTTAGTATCTTCTCCCCTGATTATCCCCTGACCTCCAACTATCCCACCCACGGGCCACAGAGAGTAAATTCAATCTCTTTCAGAGAGCAGCCATCTGATGCCTCATGGTTAACCTGGCAACACCAGAGGCTCTGATCTATTCAACCACTCGCACGTAGGATGCATTCAGCATCCCATTGGCCCCAGGAGTTCTAGCCTCTTATATCCCTTCAGCATCCTGTTGGCCCAAGGAGGTCTAGCCTCCTTTCTTCTCCCCTCAAATATGCAAATGGCTGTGGTCGGACTCTTACAATGGAAAATGGAAATGACCTCTCTCAGGCTTCTGTACGTCTATGAATGAGTGCCTTAGCTTGGGTTGGCCACCTAACAATGATGACCCATTTGAGATGTTGGCCCCGCGAAGAGCCACAAGTAGTATGCTGAGTGTTTCTGAGGGCTGTTATGAACACTGGCCAGGTCAAAGCATGAAAGAGGGTCTCAGTCCACAGAGAAGGTTTAGAAAGCCCAGCTCTGGCATCGACTATAGAGAAGGAGACGTTTGCCTCGTTGTGCCTCCTTTGTTAATACAAACCGTGTTGTACCTCAGACTAGCCAAGAGCAAAATAGGTGAGGGGTCAACAAGGGAGACAAAACATGTAAGATCAAGACGGCAAGCAGGTCTAAACTCATAGTGCATTATTTTGGCAGCAGACTTGTCCTTGGAATCTTCATCGTTCTGCAGCTCAAACTTCCCCTCCACCCTGGAACGGAAAGAGGATGGGGAAGGGGAGCAGTCGCTGAAGTAGGAAGTTGACCGGAGAGTTGGGGGTGGGTCTGCCTTCTGGGAAGCCTGTGAAAAGTACATGACCTTGATAAAAGGTGCAATCCCAAATACACTTCATTCCTACATTCAGGGGCCGCCCTGTAAGACCACGATTGGATGTGTCATTTTTTTCACTAATTGGTCTGGACTGAGACGAAAGGAGAAGCTGAGACAGCACAACTGGCTCATTGCTCATTCGCTGGCCTGTGGAGGCACCGAGCCCCCCTGCACCTCTGGCTGGAGCCTGGTCCGTAGGAAGGGAGCGGAAGCCCAGGGCGAGGCTGGGTCAGAGGGTTCAGCCCTGAGCTGTCCAGAAGAGAGAGTGCTGAGTCAGCCCTTGCCGCTGAGCAAGGAGGGTCTACGGCAGCTGCTGCCGGGACCTGACTTCGGGCAATTCACCTTTACGAGGAGGGCAAGAGGTGATGGAAATAGCCACACAACCAAATTATTACAGAATTACGATTGGGGTTTGAATCGCTAAAAGAATTATGTTAGGGAAGGGGGGTGCACGGAGTTACGCCTGGGTGGCTCAGTCAGTTGAGCATCTGACTCTTGGTTTCGGCTCAGGTCATGGTCTCATGGGTTGTGGGATCGAGCCCCATGTCTGGCTCCACGCTCAATGGGGAGTCTAGTGGAGATTCTCCCCCTTCCTCTCCCTCTGCCCCTCCCCGCCTCTGAAATAAATAAATAAATCTTAAAAAACATAGAATTGTGTTGGAGAAGGGATTGGGGGATCGTCATCAAAAAAAGCCTCATTTCTGGCCTGGAGAAACGCATGCAGGTGCCTGATAAAGAGCCAATATTCCTTTCCAGGCCTGATGCAGTGTCTCCTTCAATGATAGAGAACCCTAGACCTCTGATTCTTCCTATTATTGCTTGATCTCTTAGAAACCCCTTTCATCCTATTAAAGAACTGTTGCCTATTTTTTGAAACTGCAGAGAGGATTTCCAACTATGTAGAAGTGAATACATCAGAAATGTGGATGTATGTGGATTTTAATGAAAATTGTGTGTGTGTGCGTGTGCATTCCATCTAGAGATACACAGACGGATGTGGTTTGTTTTACCCACATGCAATGTAGGATTTGCATCCGCTAATCAGTTCAGGATCCAGAAAAGTAGCTTCCGATAGAAGAATTCCATTACTAGTCATTCGACTATGACATACTGTACCTGTTCTTACCTTATAAAGAAAGGCCTGTTTTCATCTCCTGTGTGTGCGTGCACGCACACACACACACACACACACACATACCACATTATCCTGACGTGCCACAAGGGAAATCAGCCAAGAATTCATGAAAAAGTCCATGAAAGGGGGAAAAAAAATCAAGGTTCTTTGAATTTAGTTTTTCTATGAACTGGAATGAGATTTCAGGACCAGAATCTTTAACATGCTGTTTTATAATGAGGGAAGGAAGGCAGGGAGAGTTTGAGGGAAGGAAGAAGGAAGGGTGGGAGGGAAGAAGAGAGAGAGAGGAGGGAAAGAAGGAGGGTGGAAGGGCACTCTCACAGACACAGAGGAGTGTGAGCTCGATAAGAAGCTGCTAAATTGAAACAATAATTATGGGAATAAAGTGCATCTGACCAATAGAGGCCAGACCCTCTCACCCTCTTTCCTTCCCTTGTCATCTACGGAGAGGTGGCATTTAAGTATTGACTAGAGTTGCATTCCCTGAGCCATTACTCACTGGGATTTGGCTCTGAGCGTGTAATGTTAACTAAACTTTAAGAAAATGAGAGTGTAAAAGAGAAGTCAGATGGAATATAAAGGAAGAAAAACGATAAGACATCACTGAGAACGAAGTCCATTATCCTATTTGTTTGCTCATAATGATCCTTTGCCTTGGCCGTTTCTTCCAAAAATAGACCCTCCCACATTCAGTATGAGTTGTGTATTTCACTAAATTTAGGTAAGGGGATCCCTAACCCAAAAAAGTAAGTGGAACACAGCCACCCCTCTTTAAAGGGAATAATTCAAATTGCCCATAGAACATTCATTCCCACCATTCAGCGTATAGGCTGGAATAAGCTAAATATTCTGACCAGCTTTCTATTTAAAGTGAATTTCATAATCAAGAGCCTAATTACTGAAAGGCTCTCATTGACATGAGATGAGAACTGGGGCAAAGCAAGTGACCTGACAATTTTGTACCTAATAAAAGACTAGGAGCCGAAAATGAAGCAAAATGAGCTGAGTAAACCAGACAGAATCTAATCAAGGTTTGGAACCAAGTCGACGGTTTGAGGAATCAACATAACAAGAAAATATTCAGTTGGATATGCATTTGTTCTGATACATGATGGTTCCACTTAGTGCTTTCCGCCCATTACCAATTTCACCCCATTCTTTCCCATTCCTCGCTTAGCCGATTCTTCCCCCTCCCGACGCTTGGATGTGTGTCCACAGGCTCGCATGGGATGGTACCCCTGTGAGCAGACCACCTTCACCGACGAAATTAGCTATTCGTCCGTCTTCGTGCATTGCTCCTCTCCTGCATGTCACATTACTGATCATCCCTTTTCCCTTGACTAGTGACATACTAGCTCTCCTGTTTTCTTTCAACTCCGTGGAATTGACTAGCCCAGTCATCCAGATATGCGTGCATTTTAAGCTCTGTATGTGTGCTCGTGGGAGCTAGGGATGCGCCTCATTCTCCTTCTCTTCCTTTTTGCTTGAATATAAATATTTACCTCCACCGTGCTTTAATTCTCTCTTTGTATGTTCTCTCCTAACAATCGCATTCATTTCTAAGGCTTCGACCATCACCTCTATAAATCTGATGATCAAATTTAACATCAGTCCTGGAATCAGTCCTGAGAACCCCTTCCACATAGTCAATGGCTTGCTGAACTTCTCCATCTGGATGTTCCCATCAGGACTTTTCACTTGATGCATCCCAACCGAAATTCGCTATTCCTCCTGTACCGCGTCATGAAGGGAAAGAGCTTCTCAGTATCTTGCCCGCGTCTGTGATGACAACTCCATCATCTCAGGTCCCAAAGCCTCATCATCTTCCTTCCTCTTCCACTCTGCAGCTGACCCAACTTTGAGTTCCCTCGCTGTAGGGTCCATGCTATTTTCTTTACCCCCTGCTGCCACCACCCTATTCTGACACTTACAATCTGCCTCCGGGTTACTGGAATAGCCTCTTAACTGCTTTTGATGCCTCTAGTCTTCCAAATCTTTAATTCATTTTTACAAATCCCTGCCACAGTGATCTTCCTAAAGCACTACTCTGATCATCTTGCTCACCTAGCCTGAAAAAGTTCATGTCTCTCGATTCGCTCCGTCCAAAAACAAACTCCTTAATCCACACCCTCAGCTCCCCCACCACTATCCCAAGATCTAACACAAACTGATCCCATCGCCCACGGCTCCTGAGCACTGCAGCGTGCCTAAAGCCCTTACTGCTCACTACACACTACCATTTCTAGCTCCGTGCCTTCGTTCCCGGGGCTCACTTGGCTTGGGCTGCAGTGCCAATTTCCACAGATGTGAATCTCTGACTCAAGTGCCCACTCCTCCTAGAAGTTGTTCCTGATCTCCAGCTGAAAGCATCTTGTATTCATCTGATCCCATCTACCTGTTTTTGCGTGACCCCCATATCAACGTAGTGCTAAAGTTGCAAAAGACTACCTCACCGCTTTCGGAAAACTGAAAGTCCTTGAAAGTAAAGCCAACATGTTTACCCACGTGGGAGTTGTTTCTCACTCAACACGTATCTGTGCCTTCTACACGAGTGCTTAACAGGCACTAAATGAATGAATACAGGTACAAATAAATGCGGGTGTATAAATGCTCATACCTGCTCACTAAACGTGCAGCCACTCATGGCGACAAAAATATGAATCAATCACAGTATATATCAATCACTTAACCACAAATTTACAACGTTCCTGCCACGTGTCTATAATGGCATGCCCCCATGCGCTCATGCTTAAAAAGACAGAAAAACGAACTCTGAACAAATGGGCAATGACACTTTCTCTGAATACTGCAAGTCACCTTAGCATGAGCACCTGTGTAAAAGGAAAATGCCAGACCAGGTGAGAGAGAGGCTGGGAAGGGAAGAATTTCACACACCTTGGCTGGCTCTGAGAGCCAGGACCGGGGCCATCCTGAGCTGCCGCCGAAGGGGTGTAGAACCCCATCAGAAGAATATGCTGAAGGGAAGAAAGCTGAGCTGCAGACAATTTCAGAATGGCTCTACTCTACGTGGCAAACAGCTTCCCAAAGAGACAGCAGACGACATCGCTATGGCTGACATGTAGTCGTGTGTGGGTGTGTGGATGGCAGGGGGAGGGATATGGGAATGAATGAATGAATGAATTCAGGCACCCTGATCAATTCCCCCTGGGATGAAATCCAAACATCTGCTTCTAAGAGATAAACAGAAAGCTCCGCTCCTCAGAGGCATGGCCAGTGGCTGAACGCCACGCTAATCTCCTCTGCACTGGGTCCCAGGCACCACGGCAAATGCGGTGTCAAAAAAAAAAAAAGAAAGAAAGAAAGAAAAGAAGAAAGAAAGAAAAAAAGAGAAAGAAAGAAAGAAAATGGAGGCAAAAAAGAGAATCTCACTAAAGGCAATAATGTGAATTCAAATACTCTTTGCAGTCTGGATGAAAGCAACCAAAATTGATGTTGTTTCAAAGAGGGTATGGGAGCAAGAGCAGAGAAATAGATTAATTTGGCTGGAGAGATGAAGAGGACTCCCCAGCTAAGGGGTGGGGACAGGCGAGCTGCCAATGAGCATGAAAATACCATACATTTCCCAAGCACTTTGTACCGCTCGGAGCACTCTCCCATTTATTGTGGCATTTGATCTTCCCAGCTGCTGCGGTGAACAGCAGCACGCGGGGGTTATTCCCACCCCCTCCCCCCACCCACCCTGGGGAAGAAGTTAACTGAGGCCCAAGAGATCCCCGCCCCCCAGACTGGCATCCATCGCCTTTGGACCTGATCCGGGGCTTTGGCTGGTACTTCTAAAGCTTTAATGTAAACATCACCTGGAGAAGGAATTGAAATTCAGATTCAAGTCCAAGGTGAAGCCCAAGATTCATCACTTGATCACACTTGCCGGGGAGACCCATGCTGCCCGTGCGGGATCCCACTTGGAATGACATGGCTTTGGGTATCATATCAGGGGGACTCGAAAGACTTGTCTCAACTCGAAAGACTCGAAAGACTTGTCGGCTCTTCATTCGGTAGTACGTTATTTCATTCGCACTACGAAAATTCTAGCGCAGATGTCACAGAGAGCTCCTCATGAGGCCTGAGAAGACTTCCTGTTTTGACGGAGTTGGCTCTTGGAAGCCCTCAGAATGTTCCAGAACACTGAGACTCCAAAGGAAGCTCCCTGGCACCATGACACAAAGCCAATTTGACTCCTTTTTTCCTTCAAGAATCTCAACACATTCATCACCATCTCTGTGCTCCTCATAGGGTAAGGGCAGGCAGGTATCAATCCCCAGCCTTTCCTGAAGAAGAAGGAAGGAGAGCACTGGGAGGGAGTCTCCTGGAGTGGGGTCAGGATGGAACGCTGATGCCCCGATTTCTGACCCTGTGCTTTTAGATCAGAGAACAGAGAAAAGGCCACTTCCCTCTTCTTTCCTACTGACCAAGCACAACGCCTGCATTCCATCATTTAAAACATACTGCTTTTGGATTTTAAGAGTTGGTTTGGTTGGTTGTTTCTTGTTTTTGTTTTTGTTTTAGCTTCAAAATGTGGTGTACATATACAATGGAATATTTTTTTATTTAAATTCAATTCAGTTAACATATAGTGTAGTATTAGTCTCAGGGGTAGAATTTAGTGATTCATCAGTTGCATAAAACACCCAGCACTCATTCCATCATGTGCCTTCCTTAATGCCTGTCACCCCACCTCTCCTCCAGCAACACTGTTTGTTTACTAGAGTTAAGAGTCTCTTATGGCTTGCCTCCCTCTGTTTTCGTCTTATTTTATTTTTCCTTCCCTTCCTCTATGCTCATCTGTTTTGTTTCTCAGGTTCCACATATGAGTGAGATCATATGATATTTGTCTTTCTCTAACTGACTTATTTCACTTAGTATAATAACCTCTAGTTCCATCCATGTTGTTGCAAATGGCAAGATTTCATTCTTTTTGATGGTTGAGTAATATTCCATTATATATATCTATATATATCTCAAATCTTCTTTATCCACTTTTCTGACAATGGACATCTGGGCTCTTTCCATATTTTAGCTATTGTGGACATTGCTGCTATAAACATTGGGGTGCAGGTGTCCCTTCAAATCACTGTGTATGTATCCTTTAAGTAAATATCTAGTAATGCAATTGTTGGATAGTACAGTAGTTCTATTTTTAACTTTTTGAGGCACCTCCATACTATTTTCCAGAGTGGCTACACCAGCTTGCATTCCCACCATGTAAGAGGGTTCCCCTTTCTCCGCATCCTCGCCAACATCTGTTGTTTCCTGAGTTGTTAATTGTAGCCATTCCGACCCATGTGAGGTGGTATCTCATTGTGGTTTTGATTTCTATTTCCCTGATGCCCAGTGATATGGAGCATTTTTTTTATGTGTCTGTGAGCCATTTGTGACATACAATGGAATATTATCCAGACTTAAAAAGGAAGGAATTCCTATCACATGCTGCCACATGGATGAACCCCGAGGACACTAGGCTGAACAAAACAAGCCAGATCCCAAAAAGACACATCCCCTGTGACTCCACTTCCATGAAGGTATGGGGAATCATCAAATTCGTAGACAGAAAGTGGCACCGTGATTGTCAGGGGCTGAGGGAGGGAGGGACGGGGAATTAGTGTTTCATGGATACAGAGTTTCAGTTTAACAAGATGAAAAGAGTTCTATGGGCAGATGGTGGGGATGGTCACCCAACAGCATGAATGTGCTTAATGCTCCTGAGTCGTACACTTCAAAATGGTTAAGATAGTAAATTTCATGTAATGTGTATTTTACCACAGTAAAAAACAAGGGGGAAAAAAGTGTTTTTCTGAAACCATAAACATTTCGGGGAGGAATGTTTAACACCTTCAAACTCTAATCATTTGACAACATTGGGAGAATCCGTCTGTTAGATTTCTTATGACAACCAACAGACACAAAGGTCCTACTAGAATGAGGCGAGGGAGAAGCATCCGGGGGGAAAGGGGGACCGCTAAAAGCAGCGGTGAGAAGCCACGAAAGGCTACCATCGCCTGCTTCCCAGCTTTGCAGAAAGCCAGACCTGTTTCCTCACCTGCCCCCAAGACCAGGGGGGACCGGCTCTGGGGGCCTGGATTGACCTCAGAGGTCACGTGGCCTGGTAGGTGTCCCCGGCCAGAAGCACTCCTTCCCCCACATCCTCCCGCCCCATGCTCGGGCTGAGTTATGATTGGTTCAGGCTGTGGGGCCCTGGGGTCCCTGTGCTGTTTCCGAGGAGGTGGCTTAGGGTCGGGGAGACTGGGTTCACTGATTTCGCAGCAGCTTGGCGCTGCCCCTATCTCAGCGGGCTCGCTGAGAAGATGACAAAGAAGGAGAACTCCAACATCTTGATTCCCCACTCTGGAGCCTTCTGCCTTGGCCTCCTCGCCAGCCCCAAATGCCCTTCAGAGACAGCAAACCTCCAGGAAAAATTAAATCCTCACGAAACACCCTTTAATTTTATCCACTTGACTTAATGAAGGTTCCGGTATTAATGACCTCGGAGGCTTTCTGTCTGACAGTTCTGCTGGTAACTAAACCCTGTGCTATTTTCCCCCCGCAGCCTGAAATCTCAAACATCGCCTCTAATCTTATTTTCTATTTCTGGGCTATATTGCATTAGCACCTTTTTATTTCTCCTGGCATGTTTGACAGTGAGTTCAGGCTAGTGAGAATCATCTCTTTGTGCTGGCAAATGGGGATTGCATCGGTTGTTTTAGAATAATGACTTATAGTTAAAATTACCCCCAGGATATCATAATTACATGGTTGCAGCTTTCTTCTTTGACAAGGTGGAGAGGAGGAGCTCAGGTGGCCTGTGGGAGGTTGCTTGGGGTAGAAGAGAGAAGGGGAGAAAAACACATGTGTACCCCAAGTCCCCCAGGAGGTGGGAGGACAGGGAACAGAGGCCAAAGCTTATGATAAGATGTGATCGGGGAGAAAGCTGTTCAGCCCCACCCCCTGCCACGGGCCTTCTGCCCATCCAGATGGAAATGGGAGAGCCACAGCCCTGGCCTCATTAAGGGCGGCACAATTTACAAGGTCCCCCAAACTCCCCGCAACCATGAATATCACACCCCATGGGATGCAGGAGCTCTCTGAAATTCACAAATGAAATTTACGTTTGGCCTGACTCATTAAACAAAAGGTCTCTGCTAAAAGGGAAATGTTATTTGGGAGGGGCCCCATTATTAACATAAATAGTTCAGCCTAGGTTAATTCATGGGTACTCTACAGCATTTTTTTTTTTTTTAGATTTGCTTTTAGCAGTGAGAGAAACATTATCTTACGTGAACCCCATAGTAGAAAGCAGTGGCCACATGGTGCTGGGGAGAGACTTCTATCCCTCAGCCCTCCACCCCGTCTCCATCCCCGAGGCCTCCGATGAGGAAATGTGATAGGGCCCACCTTGACAGCCATCGCTCTGCCGAAACTTCTAGCAGGGTCCTGAGGGGGTGATATCCAGAGACAGGGAAAGTGAAAAGTTGAGAACGCTGATTCTGTCCAGGTAAGAGGTCAAAGGGGAGGGCCTTGGCCCTGGCCAGGATGATGAGGGTACTGGACCCAGGGGGAAATGGTGCTGGGCCAGAAAAGGAGCAGAAATGCGACCGGGGATAAAGTAAGTGCATCCTGGGAAGGGACAAGTCATTCCAAGGGACCAATACAGCCAGGTGGATAGGGACTTTGGAGTCAGACCTGGGATCTAATCCTAGCTCCAACAGGAGGACTAGTGCCTCAGGGCAGATTACTTAACTTCCCTGAGACTCAGTTTCCTCAATTCTAAAATGGGAACAATACCGAAACCTAATAAAGTAGAACCAAATACGTAAGCGCGAGGCAATGTGCTTCAAAGAGCATGCGCCTTGTGGCTTACCATTGATGACCCAATGCGATTCCATCTGTGCCATTATTTCCATGTAGCTATTGCTAGAACCGCACCCCTCGGCCCCCCCAAATTGCCAATATCTTGCTCTTCTCATTTAGAAGTCCCTCAAATGCTGCTTTCAGCCCCTGGGAAAGGGGGTCAGGAAAATATCCCAGGGGAGGTGTGGAAGTTGGATTTGTTAAGTCTGGAGGAGATGCTGTAGGGAGGTGTGAATGGTGTGAGCCCGGATGGGGCCCCCGGCATGTCTTTACTTGGTTTAGGAGCCCAACGGGGTACTAGCAAGTGAGTCAAGGGCCCGTGAGAAAGATGATTTTTTTTTTAAACACGACTTCTAATCTGTGTAATTACTTCTAATCTGTGTAATTACTGCCGCTGGGCCAAGGCACAAGAGAGGAGGAACCTTATAGACCATCTTCTATTTTTGTTTTCCTCTCCATCAGAGAGACCTTGAGACCTCCCCAAGGTTTTGAAACAAAATTACATTTTTTCCTACAGCGGGGCAGACTCAGCCTGCAGGAATGAGGCTGCGGCGGTCTCCCGGATTGCCATCTGGGGCTCCAGCAGAAGCAAGTGTGCAATGGGCCATTTTTCAAGTGACACTAATTAATATGGGATTATTGGAAAAGCAAATCTACTTCTGCTCCTTGATTAAAACCCTCTGTACTCCCCAGTGACCCCGTCCGTCCAATGGGCTTTGGCAGGCACTCGTGCTGAGGCCGCCGTCTGAGGAAGGAGGGACATCGCTTGATCCCTGGTCCCCTTCCCAGGTCTGCCACCGGGGCTAATCTGAGAGCCTGGCTCAGGTTTCTCCTAGTCTTATGAGAAGGAGGGTGTGATGAGCATGGAGGATGGGGGCAAAGGGGCTGTGTGATCTGATGCAAGGACCCAGAAGACCCTGTAAAGTCAGTTTGTCTTTCATGGGTCCGGCTACCTGACCTTAGCATCCTTGCCTGCTGTAATCCTGGGTATTGTCCATCCACCTCCCAAGTCGTGCTGGAGAAGCACTATGGTAATGGATACTAATGAGTCTTCTACACCCCAAAGCCTTGCACGATGTGATGCTCAGGATGGTCCTCAGAGACCCGGGAAGAGTGGAAAAGCCATCCAGTGCCACCGTCGTGGACAGTGCAAATCTCAGTACAGCAGAGAGGGGAGGGTTCCCGGCTAGCGTGGCAGGTGGGCTCACCGTCAATTTCTCTGGCAGCAGCTGTACCAGTGTGGTATTAGAAAGAGCTTGGCTCTCCCTTCTGACTACGAGGATGCTGTCCCCATAGAGATCTTCCCAAGCCCGGCCCCTTCGAGATGCTGCCCTGAAGACCCTCGTGCCCGGGGAGCTCCGGTGGACACGGACTGACTCTCCACCAACGGGCTGTCCCTTTCCTTTCCTACGTGTGGATGTCTTGCCTCCTCCCTGCACAGAAAGATCTTCGAGACTCTGTCTGCAATACACTTCACATCGGAGCTCCCTTGTGGCAGGGTCCCCGAGGTCTGGTGCATATACGGGCTCACGAGCGGATACTGATGGATGGAGCTGAGTTCTCCCACACTTGTCTCAACCCCTGGCTTTGCGAGGACCCCGCTGACTTATTTGTTTCATAAGAGGGGCTCCTCTCTGGCCGCAGGAGCCTTGCCGAGGCCGGGAGCCCATCTGCTGATGGTGCTCCGTCACTATAGGGCCAGCCTGGAGAACCTAGCCCCCCCCCCCCCCACACACATCCTCTTCTCCTGAAGAGAAGTGGCATCTTTCCCCAGCTGCCCACACCCAGCAGGGAAAGAACGAGGACAGAGCTTTGTCTGCGCAGGTCCTGAAAAGCCACATCCTCAAGTCAGCAGAACTAGATTAGCATTCTTTTTATCATTAGCTATTATTCTCTTTTTCTTTCCTGGCTGTGACTTCTGCACCTGTGAAAGCAAGAGCCTGGACCAGGTGACCGCGCAGTCCCTCCCACCTCTAAGACTCTAGAGCCCAGCTAGAGGGCAAGAGGGCAGCCAGGAATTATATGAAAGAGGCTTAAGCTCAGAGTCCATTCCCCCACGCAGAGGCTTCAGTTCTGGAGAGTTCTCCGTCCTACTACGCCCTTTCCTAACCGTGGGCAAGAAGGTAGCAACTACCTGACAATGGCTGAGCCTCTGGATCTAAGCTTCCGTGGTGAGGGTGCTTTTGTGTAGAAGGATCATACCAGGGGCTCCTGGGTGGCTCAGGCATTGAGCGTCCGCCTTCAGCTCAGGTCCTGATCCCGGGGTCCTGGGGTCGAGCCCCACATCAGGCTCCCTGCTCATCAGGAAGCCTGCTTCTCCCTCTCCTACTCCCCCTGCTTGT
This sequence comes from Potos flavus, assembly GCA_028534135.1. Taxonomy (NCBI): domain Eukaryota; kingdom Metazoa; phylum Chordata; class Mammalia; order Carnivora; family Procyonidae; genus Potos; species Potos flavus. Next base: position 19,036,914 of record CM052884.1, on the reverse strand, counting down.
GTTCCCTCTCTTGCTGTGTCTCTCTCTGTCAAATAAATAAATAAAATATTTAAAAGAAGAAGAAGAATCATACCAATCCATCCTTATACATCGACCTACGCATAGCCCCTATAGTGTGTCAGCGATACCGCAATAAAACTGTGAAATCTGAAAAAAAAAAATACATGGCTTCTCAGACAGCATCTACTTCCCTCCCACCACCTCTGCGATATCATTTTGCCATTGGAAAGAAAAAGCAGGGGGATTGTGCAGGAGGCTTTGTCTGTGTCCTGTTTTCTTGCTTTGTTGGGGCTGTGGAATAAATTTCCTGTTATTCTGCAGGGGGATGAAGAACGTTAAGCCCTTTGATTTTAGAGTTGGCAGCGTGTACTCAAATCCTGACTACGCCTCTCATGAGCTGTGTGGTTTGGGCCAGGTGATAATGGCCCCGATCCTCAGTGTACTCATCTGTAAAGTGGACGACAGGTCTACCTGTCAAATGTGACTGCACTAAAGACGAAGTTCCGCCCTCGGCGCCTGGCATATCGTTGGCACTCATGAAGCGGCTCAGGGAGTAAAGTAGGGGTCTGCACCCGAAAGTCACACCCAGAGCCACGTGAAGCTTCACCCTGCTTCTGAGTTCCGGCCTGTTTCTGTGAGATTTTTTTAGGTCATTTTGTTTTAAAGGGAAGAAATCTTCAAAATGACTCTTTGGGATCCAACATTACGAGACGTGACATATTGGGGTCCAGTGTTAGCCAGGCTGGCTCTGATCTGATATCCCAGGGCTTCTCTGTGATTTCTCCCCCCCGAACACCAGTTCTTACCCCATTTTTTCTACAGTAGGACCTTAAGCCCTGCCTCTTCCCAGCCTTCTGAGCCATCCTGCCTCGGAGGTACCAGCTCCGGACATCGACCCCCAATTCCAGGAGAGTACCAACAGTCTGATTTCTTGGCATCTTCAAACTGTGTCATGCCCCTTTCCTGAGATGGCAATTTCTTTTCTGTTGTTCTGTTGAATACATTTTTTAAAAAAGATTCCCTTGGCTGCCGTCGCCTCGCTTTTCTTTGTGGTTAGGATGCAATGACTACAATCGTGCATGCACTTACAAGTCAATTTTCCTTTAATGATGATTTTACCTGCTCTGAAGCTTATCAGAAGGAGGGTTCACGCACCCGGGGTCTCGGCTGGAGGCTTTCAGTGGGCTTCCGCAGCTGTCCTATAGGCAGTGCACCTGTTTTGAATGTCGGCAGTGCAATGCTAATATGCAAAACGATTTCTGGTGCAGGAAACCGGAACCAACAGCGAAAGAAACTGTGTTTGGGATTATAAATCACTTCCCCATCAGCCGCTGAGCTTTCTTCGGGATTCGGAGGAGGAGGTGCTGTGGGCAGTGGGACCCTGTGACGTCCCCTTTCCTGACTTCTGCTCTCTGAGAGAAGGATCCAGGGGGACATTGTTATATCTGGTAAGAGGGGATTAGAGGAGGTTATGGTGGAGGAGAGGCCTTCGGCAGAAGGAGGGAGCAAGGAAGAGGACGTTTATTAGGCAAAAGGCACCAGACACGTGCTGAGATCTGCTTCTATAGCTGTGGCCAGCAGCCTTTGCCGAGAGGTTTGCATAGAGTGTTCTGGAAAGTCTGCTCTACATCTTATGAAGAAGAAAGGGTGCCATTAAGGTTCATTAGAAACTGAAGTCTATAATCCCCACCTCCAACAACCTTCTTCAAATAGTCGCTCTTGTGACTTTGAATTAACCTACTTCCATTAGCCAAATAGGAGAGTGAAGGTGACAGCTGAGTATCTCTGAAATGCAGTCCAGGCATGGTCGCCTCCGTTGGCACATCCATGAAATGGGTACCAACCATCTACTGAGGTGCCAGGCCTGGAAGGTTTCTCTCTCATGAGAACCAGGCAGATTACAAGGGCTGAGCTCACCTCCTCTCTTGTTCTTGAAAGAATGTGGGCGGCTAGAGCAGAAAACAGTACTTGGTCACAGGCCATAGCTCTAAAGACAACTGCCACCTTTTTACTGTCACTTAAACTGCATGCTCATCATAACTGAAAACAGGTTTAGGACTAGGCTGGAATTCTTTAGACCAAGCCATAGAGTTCACACTGGGTTTGGCAGTGCTGGCAACTGAGAATTTTCTAGAAGGTTGCAGAGGAAGTTTGGGTTTGGAGACCAGGGACTAATCAGCTGGGGATGGCAGTGGGTAAGAGGGGCCATTTTATGTCTAAGATGCTCTTATCTCGAGGATTAAATTGAAAGTTGCTGTAGGATGTCAGCTCTGTGGGATAAACAAGCCTGGGGCATCTGCTCCATGCGGGACGCCAGGCAACCATCCGCCCTCGAAGAGTTTACATAGCCATAAAAAGCTAAATGAAAGCACAAGGTGGCATATCCCAAATGTAAGAGCCTTAAATGCTGTAGGATTTCGAGGGAAGGAGAACTTATAGTGTGGGCAACGAGATGAGGAAACTCGATCTGGAGCCTACAGAACTGGCACGGAAGTCACGGAGAACATTCTGGGCCGAAAGAGTGGCAGGAGCAAAAGCGTGATGAGAAATGAGTATCCGGGGCAGGGCCACGGGGGCGGCAGTTGGAGCCTGAGGAAGCAGCAGAGGTCGAGCTGCAGAGCCCAGGGAGACGCAAAGACCCAGCTCAGAGGGAAGCCATCAGGGCAGGTCAGCGGAAGGGTAGTGAAGTCAGAACACGACACAAAATGAGGACTCCCTAGACTGCCGGCCTCACTCCTGTGTGCCCCTGAGATGCAGGGGAGGCGGGAGCGGGTGGGGAACCCACCGCAAGTCGTGCCAGCCCAGCATGCAGGTTCTGTTTTCGCAGCTGCAAAGAGTCTGTTTTCATCAGCACTAGAGGGGGTTAGCTGGCAGCGCAGAACCCGCAGGTGTCCCCGAAGGGCCTCTCCGGCACCGCTCTCTCCCAGGCTCGCTCGGGCACGTGCTCGGGCACACCTGGGTCTCCTCCACCTGAGAACAAGGAGGAGAATCACCCGGACAGTCAGCGCGCGCCTGGCCCCCGGTTCCATTCTTGGTATCATCGTTTTCAAAGCTGCACCAGAGCTGTAGTCCCTCTGGATTTTCTGGGAGAAAAGAGTTATTTACTTCCTGGGTTTATTAGAAAGGCACCCATTACCTGAATGCCTCCAGGCAACAGTACAAAAATATATTTTTAAAGGACGAGAATTCAATTAAGCAGAGATGCAAATGTACCTCCAGCAAGTAGGCCAATGGGGCTGTCCCCCCGATGGATGGATGGCAGCCCGGATGTGAGACGCCCTTGGTATATTCGAGCTCCCCGAGCCTGGAGGGGAGGAGCCCTGGAGATGTAAGGGTCCGCTGGGTCATTTATCACCTTCTGCACTTTCCCAGTCCAATCAGAGCTTTCCACAGTGTTCTCACCCAGGCTTAGTGTCTGCAGTGAGGCCGGGAAAGGCTGGGAGGTCTCCGGTAGCCGAGGTAGAAACATCCAGGGAGGGGATTTGGACGATACTGCTTGTCCGCTGCCTATATATTCCTTTAGCTTCATGCTTGGCCAGAATCTGAAACAGGTTTGTGGGAGGCTGTGGCCCTCCCTGCAGATATCTTGGGAGGTAGGGAGTTATCTTTGTAAAACTCAAATATGATGACGTCCCTAGGAATCTCCGTAGGTCCCCAATGGCTTAGGGTCCCTAACAGAGTGTATGTAGTACTTCGTGAACAGACTGCGGGTGGACTCCCATCACGCCCCCCCCTCCCCACCGCTCACAGCTATTTATAGATCCTCAAACTATGCTCAGCTAGCCTGCACCTCCAGGTTAGTGGAACTGGCATATGTCTCCCAAATATCTGGGATGGCAATGTCATGCTACCGCAGCCAGATGAGTTCTCTTTGTCCTTCAAGCCCGTGGAGGCATCACGTGCTCCTGGAAGTCCCCCCTCCCTGGTCTTCCCTCTAGCGTAGGTGATCTTTCCCAAGCCCTAAAAAGCGCTCATCTCACCATATATAACCCTTCACTGACTTCTCTGTCTGTCCGGCATGAGTGTGAATTACTCAAAGAGAAGATTCATCTAAGGATGTCACTCACCTTGTCATTCATCTCAGGACTCCAGGGGCCTCAATGTAGAGCATCCAAGTTCAAATAGAGGCCTGCCTCTGACCCTAGAGTTCTCTAAGCCCGAGGCTCTCTTCTAGGAAATGGAGGCGATAATAGTATCTATCTTGTTAAAAAAAAAAAAAAAAAAATTGTGAGGACAAAGTAAGACACGACAGAAGACAACCCAGCTCCACATCTCGTGACGTCCATGACTGCTATTGACACACAGAGGGAACAAAACCACAGCGTATGTCCTTAACATTTTCAAAATAAAAGACAGAGGCTCAGAAAAGTGAACTTACTTGCCTAAAGTCACGAGGAAGGTAAGGAGGTGGCAGAACTAGAATTCTAGCCCAGGCTTAGCTAACTTCCATACCCTGCCCAAACTTCCAGCATCCCAGGCGCCCCCGTCCCCAGGCTCTGCAGACCAGAGACATCAGTGTCTCTGCCCAGATGGCAAACCCATTTCCCCGACAAGGGAAATGCAGAGTTCTGGGTTCTTCTGTGTGAAGAATTCACGGACTCTTCTTTACCCTAATCATCTAGGGCAGTGACTGAGTAAGTTTGCTATAGACACATTTGTTTATATCTGGAAAGCATGATAGATTAATGAAATAAACGATGGACTGAGGTCAGCTATTACCCAGTAGAACAGTGTCGTTGTATTTGTTCCTTTCTAACCCTCCCTTTCCCCATTGGGAAATAAAGATTTTGGAACAAATTACCATCTGGCTCTAACTTTCCGTGCTACATAAGTGAAATAAAAGAGTTAATGCATCCCAAAGTCACAATCGGCCTTGGGTTGCCCACTCTGGGATAATGCACTGTTTCCGTCCTCGGGTTTGGAAAATCAAAAACTGCCGGTACATTTCTGCTGTCCACCAAGGTGAGATCACAGTAGTGAGGTGAGCCACAGGGAGAAAACGTTCGTGCCAAACGAAGATGGTTCAAGCCTCCCAGAGCTCCATCAGGTCTCCTGGGGAGAGGGAAGCAGGTGCAAGACCCAGGGCCTGCGCTGTCTCCCAGCACCCTGCTCGGAGGCCAGTCCATACCTGCCCCTCAGATCCAGGGAGGGGCTTTTCCTGGAAGGAAAGACGCTTAAGAAAGCTGACTCTCCCCCATCAGCGATCCTGCAAGAGACTGATCAGCTGCCGGCCCAGCACTTGCTACCAAGAGACCATTCTCCACTGGGGATCGCAGCTGTGTTTACATTAACTGTCTAGGGTGACCTGCCTTCCCCAGACGCTCCCTTGCCTACTCAGCCCCGAGGCTCAGCTCAGAGCTCAGAGCTCAGAGAAGGCTTTGCTTTCAAGGAAAGGCGCATGTTTACCGTCGATGTGATCAGGAATCAGGGAGCCTGAGATCTGCCTGGTTTTTGCTGCAGCGGTGCAAATGGCTATCAGAAGCTTTTCTCTGTCTGGCCCAGATCACCTAGCGCTGTTAGATAACCCTCCCTCCTTAGCAAAGGAGCAGGGATCAGCCATAAAGATGTCATCTCCACCACAGGCTGCCCTTTACTGAGCCAAAGAGGAAGCCCCGGGTCATGGGCACGGTCCCTGCAGCCGAATGTGGAAGGTGCTCAGCTGACTTCATCTACCATCATTTCATCGGCATTTACCCACAATAGGACCGACCTCCTAGGTTTGTTGCAGAGGGAAAAGGAATTAATACGGGGGCGCCTGGGTGGCTCAGTCACTTTAACATCCCACTCTTGATTTTGGCTCAGGTCATGATCTCAGGGTCGTGGGATCAAGCTGTGTGTCTGGGTCCGTACTCAACAATGGAGTCTGCTTGAGCTTCTCTCTCTCCCTCTCCTTATGCCCCTCCCCCCATTCATTCATTCTCTCGAAAGAAAGAAAGAAAAGAAGAAAGAAAGAAAGAAAGAAAAGAAAAAGAAAGAAAGAAAAGAAAAAGAAAGAAAGAAAGAAAGAAAGAAAGAAAGAAAGAAAAGAAGAAGAAAGAAAGAAAGAAAGAAAGAAAGAAAGAAAGAAAGAAAGAAAGAAAGAAAGAAAGAAAATATTTTTTTAAAAAAAGGAATTAATACATACAAAGCCCTTAAAGTGATGTCTGGTACAGAGTATCCTCCATGCAAGTATTAATTCTTATGTTTATTCCTTCAGTCCAATGAATGTTTAGGGAACACCTACGACATGCCAGGTACTGAGCCAGGTACTGGAGATGGAAAGTGGGAAATGAAGACCTACTTCCTTCCTGCCCTCGAGACGCTTAAACTCTATGGGCGGCATCCATGGGCATCCTTGGGGCCCTCCTCCAGAGCACAGGAACCTGCCCTATGGGGAGGGAAGAGTAGTCACCCAAATTCCTGCTTTCCAAGGTCGCGTGAGAAAAGTCACACTGACCTCTGCCTTTGCAGACAGGGGAAGACTCCCACCTTCTGTGCCTCCCCCGGGGCTCTCTGAGGCACCAGTTGTCAAAGCTGGTCCGTTAGACTGAAATCTTATCCCATTTTGTCTCGCCCCGTATTTATCTACTGAAAAACTACCTTTCGTCAAGGCTTTCAGATTTCATTTCCTAGCAAATCCATTCTAGTTAGAATTAATCCCCGACCCAACCCTGTCAATTGTCTTTTGTCTATAAGAAACAGGCAAAAAAAAAAAAAAGAAAGAAAGAAAAAAAAATAACAGTGAGAGAATTATCCCAAAGCCAACTTCAATCATCTCATTTTTGGTAACATATAAAGAAAGCTTTATCGGTAAGTGATGATCTCATGTTACATGGACAGTCTCCCTACGGCAGCTAAAACATCTCAAGCTTGCATCTCCTTCTCTGCAGACACAGAAAGTGGCCACTCAGTATCCTCAAGGAATAACCCAGGGGGGCAGGGGTATCCAACTTTCTAAAATGCCAAGGACATACAGAGGAACATGTGGGATTCCTCTCAGAAATTGATTTTAATTGATCCATTATTCAAAAAATATTGACCACAAAGTATATACTAGACACTAGGGGTAAAAAGGACCAAAAGAAACTCTTCATTCAAGGAGTTCACAATTCTATAGGAGACTCAAATATGAAAAAGTTACAATACAGGTAGATGAGACTGGTGATAGAAATATGCATACAGTGGCTCCTTAGTGCAGACTAATTTGTTAAAAATGTTATTCCTTTGCTAATAAGGTTTTCATCTTCAACAACTATTCTCATCTATCCTCTGGAAACTCTTTGGATATGCCATGTGGATGAATTCCATCCCCTGCCATGCCCTTCCCTCCCACTCCTGGCTCCTATGGCAAACTCCTACTCATCCCTTAAAACTTTTTTCAGACTATCGCAAGCATGTTAAGCATTCCCTTCCCTATACTACTTCTCTACATTTCTTCATATTTCTTTCTGCACGTATTATCTTATATTCTGATTAATCATTTGCATATCCTTATTCTTTACTAGACCTACATTTCTTAAGGGTTTTAATACAGTGCCTAGCCTATACTAGATATTCTTAAATGTTCATTGAACTGAACTATGTATAACAGTAAAATGATTTACTACGATGACCATCATAACTTCTATTTCTGAGTACTTTTTATGAATCAGGCATTATGATAAGTACTTCACATACATTTGCTCAATTTCTCCTCAAAACAACTTTGAAAGCAAGAAGTATCATAGACGGTTTCTCCAGTAAGCAATACCGAACACAAAGAGTTTATTGTATGATTCGTTACTTTTCCCTTCATTCTTCATGTCTCTGTCTCTCTCTCTCTCACACTCTCTCTCTCTCTCTCACACACACACACAAAATCTGATAAGCCACTTTTGAACCTCTTTTACTATTTTGGAGTTGATATCTGACTTAGAGATCTCATTTCTGTATTCCCACGGTACCCTTCATATCTCCTTATAAACACATATCAAGCTAGTACAACTATAAATTCGGTTGTTTGCTTCCTTCCTTAAACTATACATTCTTTGAAGTCAGGCATGCCTCATTCATTTTTTTTTCCCCAGATAAACATCATGGTGCTTAGTACACAGTAAGTGTTCTATGAGTATTTATGGTAAAAGGAAGGAAGGAAGGAAAGGAAGGGAGGGAGGGAGGAAAGAAGGAAAGAGAGGAAGGAGGGAAGGAAGGAAGGAAGGAAGGAAGGAAGGAAGGAAGGAAGGAAGGAAGGAAGGAAGGAAGGAAGGAAGGAAGGAAGGAAGGGCAGGCAACTTCTGTCACAGACCAGGTGAGTTTTAGGCAGAAAATATTATTTCTCATAAAACACAACATTCTTCAGCCAGGCAAAGGAGAAACAAAATCAATGGGAATTCTGGAATCTGGAATTACTGAGTTAACCAATCACTTGATATATGTCACTCATTATAGCACCCCTATTTTATAAAAAGAAAACTAAAAAATGTTGGTATAATAAAAGGCCTTCGAATCCTCCATGGACTTTGAAATCTTCAACTTCCAGCCTGTTGCTTTAACTAGGGGACCCAACAGTTTTCAAAGACAGCTTCTGGTACGCTCCTCAAGCAAAAGTGAGAAAGAACTGGAAATTGTGTCTCCAAGTATTTAATAACATTTTTTACTACCCATTCTGTGCCAGGTTCTCTACAAGGCACTGGGGACACAGAGCCCTGTCCTCTGAGACCTCCTGTTTCTAGAACTGCCCCTTGCCCCCATCTTACGCCTGCCACTACTCAAATCATCCAAGGTCAACACATCAATAAGACAACATATGGGCACTCAACTGGCGTATACAAAGTCTGAGCTTACCTAAGGGGCAAGGAGAAAGAAATAATAAACATCTGAAATTGAATTGTCTCCTGACGTTAGCCTAAGAATTGGAGTGACTTTGGGGAGAAAAATTACGCATGGAAACTATACGTGAAATGTGCCCACTTTATTTTCTCCTGCATCATATTTAACAATTATTCGGAAGGTAAAAAAGTAAAATAAAAATAAACAACAGAAAAAGAATTATCTGGGATCAGTGTCTCTCCAGGAAAAAATCTCCAGATTCATTTGAAGCTATAGGGAACCAGCCATCCCTTGGTTCCCCCCATTCTGTAATCTGACTTGTAAGCAATTTCCTGCACAGCCCATGGTCACGTGCCAAAACTCAGCCTTCTCCTGAGACACAGAGGCGGGGGGGGGGGGGGGGGGGGGGGGGGG
>CM052884.1:18969827-19027613 GCA_028534135.1 Potos flavus | reverse complement strand
AGCGGAGGAGAAGGAAATCCAGCTCCTTTGAGGTAGAAACCAGCACTGGCCCCCACGCAGAGACTGCTGCTCACCTTATCCTTCACCCAGCGACCTCCCAGCCACCTGTGGCTACACCACAAGTGTCAGGTTGTCACACCAAACCTTGACGCCCAAGGGGAGCCCCACCCACCAGGGCTGCTCAGGCAGCGGGAAGGCGATTATAACCTGTAATTTCTCATCTCGGTTAGCAGGTGACAGGCTCTGATAACATGGCATCCATATGGTGTCACCCCTTCTGTTGAGCACAATTTTAGGGCAAGATTCATACCGCTTCTCTCTGTGCTCAAAATAGATGCCCAAAATTGGGATCGAATTTACATAAGTTGGCTGAAGAGACTGTGTTCAATTAAAAAGCTTTTGTCGCCAAGAAATTTTTTTAGTTGATACATATGCTCCTTTATTGCAGTCCTATGGGGGGAAAGATTTTGGTTCTTTCTCTCTCACTTGCTCTCTCTCCTCTTCCTCCCTCCCTTTCTCCTTCCACCAATTTATAAATTAAGGAGGGGCTGGTTATCTGCCCCCAAGGCTAAGTGAGCCGCAAATGAAGATACAACGCATATGGAAATAACAGGGAACCCCGCCCAGGAGAAAAAGAAACAAGTGGTGCCCTCTTGCCTAGCCCGGGGCAGGACAGGCTGCAAGGCTCTTCTCTGTGTGTAATCTGGGCTCTGTCCCAGAGAGAATGGGTTGCCCCACTTTGCAGTCACCATAAATTCAATGAAATGCGTTTTCAATTGCACGGACGCCGAGGCATGAATTTAGATATATAAAACATGTGTTTTTTTCCCCCCATCATGCAATAATAGTGTTCTTGGGCAAAAATTGGGAAATGGAAAAATATAAAGGAGAAGAAAACGCATTGGTGCTTTTACTTTTCAAAGATGAAACTCTGTTAGCACTGCAGTGTATTTCTTTCCAGCTTTGGCTGCAACTGTATCTATTTGTGCAAACTAGGGATGGGAATATACAAATACTTTCAGTATCTCCCCATTTTTGTATTACGTTGTATCATGATTTCCTGAGCACTTGTCTATATCAAGTACATTTCCAGAACATCACTTTTAAAGGATGTTACTATCATGTATTTAACCATCTCTCTAATTTGGAGATTTATGTCATTTCCAATTGCATAGCTCTCCTTCTACAAATATTGCTGCAATTAACAGCCTTGACTTGGTATGCACCTCCAACTACTTCCTTGGGATAAATTTGCATGGGTTGTGATTTGAGGTGTCTATTCCTTAGAGAGGACAAGTTGTACTGAGCTTTTCACATGCTTTGGGACCGTTTCATCTTATGATTAATGCGTGTATTTTTTACAATGCCTGTTTAGCATCAGAAATGAAATCAACGTTTAAGAAAGTAATTTGTTTCGAGTATTTTCCTATGGAAAGCTAAATAACTCTGGATGGGGCATCTGTTGTTTTTGCCTGTTCAGCATCCACCTTCTCCCCATAAGAGACGTATGTACAGTTGTCTCCAATCTCCATTCTTGTGGCTCTGCTGAGCTAAGGACCAATCACCTTTGGATTCAACAGTGGCCAATCAGACTCACAATGAGGGACGGGCCTTGGACTTTCATTAGGGTTCTCTCTTTCCTCTGAGTTTGCTGAGTGGGTAGAACAGAAGCCCAGACACGCTAGGACTCATCTTGGTCGCGACATGGGAATAGTCCACCCAAGTATCAAGTTGGCGTGGTACTTGAATAAGAGAGGGAGGTAAGAGAGGGAGATGAATAGATTCCTGAAAACATTTACAAATTCCGATCTACCTGTGCCTGAAGCTGAGGAAATGACCCCCACAGATTTCTCGATTCCGTGAATCATCATACCTATGTCCTCTGCAAATGAGCTCACTGGTGAAATACACAATTATCTAACGCCTGCTCTGGGTGGAGCTGTCCGCTTACTACTCCCTGGCAAAACTCCAGTACGACCAGCTCCAGACTTACAACGAACTATAGGGCAGGACATAGGATCATGAGGGAGGACATACTGGGTCATTCAGAGGAGGCATGTAGGTCATGCCTTACTAAAAGGAAGAGACATAGTTTTGTTTTGATGGGATTTAACTTGAGCCTTGACACACTGGTAGAATGTCCATGGCCGGAGCTTGAGAATGAGGGAATAACACGGCAAATTCGAACAGCACGAGCCAAAGGGCAGAAGCAGGAAAGCACTCATGGTAGCGTGATAGCGGGCGTGGAGATTTGTGCGTACTTCCTGAAGCTAATACACTATTAACTGAAGAGGGAGCTAACCATTACTGTAGCGCTATAATTATGGAGTGATAGTTGCCCTGAATTACATCTTGCAATGACATATTCCAATTGTTTTCTCACCTACTGAACTGGAGGCTACTTGAGGCTGGGCACAGCCTTTTCTCTGTACACCGAGCTCTTGGCACCTTGCCCTGTCGTACTACACATATTCCCAAAAGACTCATTGACCAAAGAGTAGCTTCAGGCTAATTGCAGTGTTCGATGGAACATAATCTATCAGACATTGAGAGATAACATCCTCACCTGGTGTCAGTACCCTTCCTTGGAAGTAGGTCAGGCAAGTGAGCGCGTTCATTGTTTTAAACCACTAAATGCTCTGCAATTCTGATAGCTGGCTCTTTTGCTTTCCGCGACGTTTTCGACCTGACAGGCGGGACCTAGCAAGGCACCTCGCTCACAAATAAGAACTCAATAGCTATTGGGAAAATTGAATTAATAAGTCCCAGACTTGGCTTTGTTTGTCCTTCTGCTAGCCAGCTAGCCATACTCTTCGCCTTCGGATTCGTAAGCTTGGATAGGGCCCAGAAATCAGGGTTCTCGGCAGACACTTGAAGTGATGCTTTGGGCAGGTTTGGGAAACCCTGAAAATCAACAGAGCTCTCCTGGCTCTAACGAGTTAACTAACCACAATCACAAGCAACTAGTTAGCATGTAGAAAAGCAGTCCTGTGAAATGGAGAGACCGCCGTCAGGGGAATCCACTCTCTTGGACTCATATCCTAACCCTGACCCTTGCTAGCTGGGTGGCTTTGAACAAATTAGGTAACCTCTTTGAACGTGTGCTTCCACCTTTGTAAAGTAAGGAAGACACTACTTGCCTCTTTCCCTCCAAGCAAACTAATGAGATGATGCATGTATACGTGTATCATCTAGGAGAAGAATTTTTAGTTTGGTGTCTTGACTGGAGGCAAAAGTCAAAGGATGATCTGTCTGATGGAGGAGATAAGCCTTGCCCCAGTCGCCGGTTATTTGTAAATATTGGCGCCACGAAAGCACTCATTGCATGCTTGTCCTCTTTGGTGCCAACACACCAAAGCCAGAAGGTCATCTCAATAAATAACAATTAGTCTTTATTGAGCACTTACTCCACGTCAGGCATAATTCTAGATGAATTATTCAGATGGATCAATTTAATCCTCATGATAGCTCCATGAGATAGGTGCTATTTTTATTGCCATTTTTTTAGTTGGAGAAACGGAGATGTACTGAGGTAGATTTAAACCACCTACGCAAGGTGTAACTGGGGGATAGTTAAACGATCGGTGAGAGGTTACATGGCTATTAAGAAGCAGAGCTGGGCTTTGAGTCCACACAGTGTGACTCCACAGTCCCCACCTCTGACCCGCTAAGCCACATGACTTCTCAAGATGACAGGTGGTCCCCATATCGATACGAAGAACATTCAGGTCTCCGTTTATTTACTTTTTGGTCCCTCTTTTAAAACAATGCAAAAGGGATCAATGAAAGACATAAATAGGCAGAACACAGAAGCTTTTGTGAGCAGGGAAGTACTCTATGGGACACGACAGGGATAGACACATGTCATTATTCCTGTGTCTGAACACACGGGACTCGCACAGCACTGAGAATGAATTTTAACGCCAACTATAAACCCGAGGTGCTAAGGATGCATCTATGTTGGTTCACAGACTATAACTAAGTCTCCCTCTGGGGGGACATGTTGATTGTGGAAAAAGTTATGCATGAGAGGATGTAGGGCAACTCTCCATCTCTTCCTCTCAATTTTGCTGTGAATCTAAAAATGCTCTAAAAATTAAGTCTATTAAAATAAAAATGTGGGGCGCCTGGGTGGCTCAGTCGGTTAAGCGTCTGCCTTCAGCTGAGGTCATGATCCCAGGGTCCGGGGATCGAGCCCCTCATTGGGCTCCCTGCTCAGCGGGGAGTCTGCTTCCTTCTCTCCCTCTGCCCCTGGCCCCTGCCTGTGCTCTCTCTCTCTCAAATAAATAAATAAATAAAATATTTAAAAAAACAAAATAAGAGTGCAAGAAGTAGCAATTACCCTGTCAGCCAATTGGCCAATCGTTATTACAGAATATTAGCACTTGATGACATGTCCGAAAACATTGAATGGGGGGGCAGGTTTTGGACTAGAGGCCCACATACCAACTTTGAAGTCCTCTTGAGTTTTGGAATGCCTTTCAGGAAGGCACACACTGTGTCCTTGGGCGTTGGCTACACCTGCCCATTCACACGTGCCTTATCTGCCTAGCCCCTAAAGGCACCTGAGTTTGCGCCTTTAATCCAATCTCAGCCCTCCAAGGGGAAACAAAGAGCCCGGACAAATGAAATGGATTGTCCAAGTTCAAAGCAAATTAACAGCAGAGTCTGGAATAGATCCCAGCTCTCCCCATTCCAAACCACAATAAAGGAGAGGCCACAACAAAATCCTGGCCATCAGAAAACAAAACAAAATAAAGCAAGCATGAAAGAGTGCGAAGGATAAGAAAGAGTGTGAGGACGGCTGGAGGCAGGGAACAGGGACCACTTAATGGTCTCCAGCATGGCCTGCCTCCCATCTGGGTGGACTTGCCCAGGGAGATGGTGCCGGGGGAAGGGGGGATGGATAACAGGACAAGCGCCCAGAGAGGCCGCTCGGCCCTCGCATGCCCCAGGGATGGCAGGGCCCCCCAGTCCCCATTGTTTATCACAGCGCCAGGAAGGTGGGAGGACTCGGAAGGGCCCCTCCGCCCACTTGAGGCAGGAGAGGCGAGGACGCACTTTAACTGAAGCCAGCAAAGGAGAATTCTGGAGCCTGGCCGCCTTCTCTTCGCCCCGCGCAGAAAGGCCGGGGGAGGAGAGCGGCACAAAGCCGTGCTCCCTGGGCTGCCTTCAGATTGCCGCCTCAGAGCGGCTTGTAGCTCTGAAGGACTTTTAATAGAAATCTGCGGAATGAAATGGGCTACAGCTGTTTGCCTTGATAAATATATTTTATGCTACATGCCTCAGCCGCCATCTGTTTGCTGATACGAGCACTTCTTCGTGGCAGCTAAGGAGAAGTCATCAAAGGAATAGCAGGAGACGGGTTTCTGAGCAGGTAGAGAGGGTGAGGCCGGCAGACGGGGGAGCCGGTTTCAGTCTGAGAGGGACCGGCCTGGGGATGAACGAGGCGGCAGAGGGCAGGCGCAGAAGAGGGGTGCACTGGGCAAGTCAGATAAGCCACCCCCCCCTTCCTCTCTCCCAGGATTTTCCAGTGTGCCCTCCTACAGTCCTCAGTCTCTCTTCCCTCCACCTTCCGCTTTTGGTCTCTAAAACCAAAAGCAAGACGCTGACAAGAATTGCAAGGTGCCCCCCCCCAGCCCTGGCCCGTGGCAAGCACGCCCAGTGGCACAGGCCTGTGGGGCCAGCGAGAGGACTGGGGTCCCTGCACTGATCCCACTGTCCGCGGAGCCCAATTCCCGATCTGGGCTGGGTGCACAGGGGGCCCAGAGAGGCGTCGAGGCTAGTGCCCCGGGAGTAATCTCTCCCCTTCTGGGGCCACCCCAATCCGGGGGGTAGTTTTGAAACACTTTACCCAGCCCTGTGGGCACACAGCTACCCAGCCCGGCGAGGACCGGAGATGTAGTCCCTATTTGCTTAGAATGGACATGAGAGAGTAGGAATTTACCTGTTCTTGGTCTCTGAAGTATTTTGGTGAAAGGCAGCAGATTTGTTTGCTCTCGAACCATCAAAGCAAGAGAACACAGGAATGTCCTTAAGAGAAACAGCATCTACAGAGAAAGGCTTCAAGAGTTCCAGGTTTCTGATTTCTGAATGCAGAACCTATGAGTTTGTCTCCCTCCTTCCCTCCCTCCCTCCCTCCCTTCCTTCCTTCCTTCCTTCCCCAGGGACAAATGTGAGAGGTCAATAAGACTCGCCGCTGTCCTCAGTGGTTCCTATTTCTGGCCTCTCACGGCATCCCCTGTCTCCCACCCACCAGCTCTCCTGTCGCTCCGCTGAGAGAAATGCCACCTGGCTGGGAAACACAGCGAGCACCACTGTGGTGGGGGGCAAAAGGACCCCCAGCGTGTCTCCCTGGCCCCCTCTTCTTCCACTCCTGCCTGAGGCATGGCAGGGAGGACACCACTCTGACCTCTCCCTCTGGCAACAAAAGGGCCAAAGTGTCCCTACTGATGCCGCCTCCCTTATCCTCGCGGGGCTGGGAAAATCCGGAGCGGCCAGGTGGGAGTAGGTTCTGAGGTTCTGAGGCTGCGGGGGGCAGAGCAAAGGAACCACCCGGAGACAGGCCGAAGTGGAAGGAAACTGGGTCCGTGATAGTGGAAAACAGGACACCAGCTTCCAAAACATATTAGTCAAAAACAAGCCGGACGGAGAACCTGCTGCTTCGGGCCACCTCCTCCCAAGGACGTGGGCAGGGTGACTGCTGGTGACATGCTTTGAGACACTCTGACAGAAGGCACGAAATCATTGTGTACTGAGGACTGTGATTTTCGGTCCAAGAAACCAAGTGCTTTGGACGCGCTTGCAAACTGCTGGCTGTTGATCGGAGCCAGCGCGAGCCTCGGGCTCCGTTAGAGCACCAGCCCCCGGTATTAATAAGTGTTTCCATGGCGCTTGATATTTTACAATTATCTTTGCTAACACGTCTGCCTGAGCAGAAGTAGCCGGCCAAATGTAAATCCGTCTGCCCTCCCTGATGCCTGCCAGCTTTGAAGGAAGGGGTCCCGGCTCACTTGCACACCTTGGGGGGAGCTGAGTGGGTCCTGGCAAATCCCCGAGTTTGCAGCCCCTTCCGTGCACACCCTCTCGCTGGCTCCACGCTCGCGTCTTCCACTCCTCTGCCCTCATTTCCAGTCCAACTCCAGACAAACGCCACGCATCCATTTACTCATTCCAAAAACATTTATTGAGTGCCTACTGTGTGCCAGGCATTATTTTAGGCACTGAAGATACAGCAGCGAATGAAAGAAACAAACAAAACCATCCTATCCTTGTGTAACTTACATCCAGTGAGGAGGTAGATAAACAACAAGCAGATAATGATTTAGGACTATGCATAAAAATAACACCAGATGAGAGGTAGAGAATAATTGGGAAGGGTATTATTACAGATCCAGGGATCCGATGGTCTGACATCTGAGCCCAAATCTGAATTGAATGAGGGAGTAAGTTAGGCATCCGGGGGGAAACATTATAAGCAGAGGAACCAGCAGGTGCAAAGGCTCTGAGGTGGGAACACACTGAGTGTTGAGAAACAGCCAGGAGGCCAATTTGGTTGGACCAGAGCCAGGGGGAGGTATGGGTTGTCATGGTAATATACACGGCCAGAGAGGGAGCCTTGCTCTGATCACAAACCCTCTCTTCTCTAGCCAGTCCAGCCCCACTGGCCCACCCTTTTTTGAAATTCTATATTGACCCTGCCTGAAGTGGCTCATTTGAACCTTATCAAGGTTTTGATAGTTCGTAGCATCGCTGTTTCATGCACTTGTGTTTTCTATACCCAAAGCAGATGGTGGTTCTCCAGATTTCCTTCCAGACTTTCTGTGTCTTTCCCAAGCCCCTGGTCCTCCTATCCATTCTGCCTTTCTAACATCCCGAGCATCTTTCCCTTGCCCCCTTGAAACCAGAAATTGTGGAAGAACCGCGTGTCGTCAGTTGTATGTTTCCAGGAACCCATCTGAGTTTTTCTCCATTAGCTTTTCTTTTCTTTTCTTTTTAATCTATATGATAGACACTGTGCTAGTTGCTGGGGATAAAAAGATGAGCAAGACAGGTTCACTCAATAAGTACCAAGTCTAGTGGTCACACAAGTTATAATAGAAGAAGTAAACACTAACACAAAAATACAAATAAAGAACCCTGAGAGCACAGAGGAGAAAGCAATTAGCTTTTCATTCTTCCTAGAGAAGACAGGGACGGCTTTAGAGTGGAGAGACAGGCTAGGTCGGCACTAAAGGATGAGACGGTGTTTCACAGAGAGAGAAACGAATGAAAGGTGTTAGAACAAGCGTTCTCAACCAGGGGTGATTTTATCTCCATGGGACATTTGGTGAAGTCCGGAGACATTTTTGGTTGTCGTGGCTGGAGGGGAGGGGGTGCCCCGGCTTCTGTCGGGGGACAGAACAGCCCCCCCCGAGAAAAACTAGCCTGCCCCCAATCGCAGTGTTAGTGAGGTTGAGAGACCCCACGTGGGAAGCAAAGGGAACACCATAAGAAATACAGAGCAAATGAAGGTGGTGGCAGAACATGATCCCGGAAATGCAGGTTGAGCCAGAGAGAGGAAGGCTTCATATGCCAAACTGTGAAGTTTTACTCTGTAGACAAGAAAAAGCCGTTGAAAGAGAAGTCTGAAAGAGAGAAAAATCACAGCTGCTCGTTACTGCGCCTGTGCTCTGGGCCCGGGGTTTACTGCATTCCCTCTGATTCTCAAGGGAGGGAGAGAAGCCCCGGAGGACAGTCATTATTTTTTCTACTTTACAAGTGAGGAAACACTGAAACCAAAGCTCAGAAAAGGGACTCTGCCTGCTCAGGGACAGTGACAACAGGAGATCCAGATTCAAGTGAGACCCATCTAGTTCCAGAGCCCGTAATGTTGGTCCAAACAGCTTCTTCCGGTCTGATCTAGGGAAGCGCTGTGAATCCCACTCGCTTCCGTGGACAGCTGCTCCCACCCGTGGGCTGCGATCACCGTGCTCTGAACATGGTGGGTGCTGAGTAAGACCCTTCTGATGGAAGAGAACACTGGGTAACATGTAAATCTCTTTGGGACTCACAGGGCATGGTACCATTCTTTCTACCCATTGGCGTATTTTGTGTCCCAGGAAATGTGCTTTAATTATTTCTGGAGAACAATTGAGCATTTGCTGATCTTTCCCTTTTTATCTTTCCCTCCTATCCTTCTTCCTTCCTCCATGCCTCCCTCCCTTTTCCTTGCGTGCCTGCCTGCCTGCCTGGTTTCTTTCTTTTCCTTTCCTCCCTCCTTCCCTCCCTCCCTCCCTTCCTTCCTTCTTTCTCTTGAAAGGATGTGTTTGGCAAACTATGAATAGTCACCAAAACTCACATCTGTTTTCCCCTGAGCACACAACCAAATGACATTTCCCAACTGCCTTTACAGCCGTGTGACTGAATTCTGGCCAACGAGATCTCTGTGGAAGGGTCATGTACTATTGGCATAGCCCATAAAAAATCCCCCACATGCTATTCCTGCTCACTCTCCCCACCCACTGCCTGCGTAAAGAGGCCATGGAGAGTATATCATCTCAGCAGAGATGGAAGAGCACAGGCCCTTGGGTTCCAGAAAGTCCCAGAAAGTTCCAACCCATTACTGCTGCATTAGGCTTGGTGTGAATGACACTTATATTGGGTGAGTCCAGTAAGAGCTGGAACTTTGCTCGTCACTGTAGTTGGATTCACCTGCCCCACCTGATACAGGGAGCCCGTGGGAGAGGAAAGTAACCTAGAACTGAGTTTCCCACATACACAGAAAATTCAAACAAGTGGCTTCTTTGGCTGAGGTCCCGAAGGCAAGTATAGGCAGGGATAGCAGTCATCCAGAAATCAGTGTCCTCCTAAAAGTCTGCTTCGCTGTCTCTAGTGATGTTATTCTGTCTTCATATATACCTCCAGATCCGAGCAGCTGTCGCATTTCAGGCAGAAAGAAGGATGAGGGGCACACAGGAATCGTCCCCAGCTGAGTCAGCCCCACTGAAGGGCTTGCCTAAAAGCCCCACCTAATGCCCTCTGCTCAGGTCTGATGAGTCATGCCTCCTTGCAGAGAAGCCTGGAAAACATCATCTTTTTTCTTTTCTTTTTTTTTTTTTTTTAAGATTTTTTATTTATTTGACAGAGAGCAAGAGAGCACAAGTAGGAGGAGCGGCAGAGGAAGAGGGAGAGGGAGCGGGAGCCCGCTGAACCAGGAGCCCGCACGCGACTTGATCCCAGGACCCTGAGATCGTGATCTGAGCTGAAGTCAGATGCTTAACTGACTGAACCACCCAGGCGCCCCCAAAGCATCATCTTTTTACCAGTATCTTGTCACTCAGGATGAACGGTTATTGTGTGGGAAACTCAGAGTCTTCCTTAAAAAAGGGAGAGGGGCACCTGGGTGGCCCAATCAGTTAAGCATCTGACTCTTGGTTTCGGCTCAGCTCATGATCTCAGGGTCATGGGATCCAGCCCCGTGTAGAGCTGTATGCTCAGCGCAGGGTCCGCTCAAGATTCTTTCCCCTCTCCCACTCCCTCCCCTCTGTCCTTCCTTCCCCACCCCCACCCCCCAAGCTCCCACTCTCTTTTCCTAAAAGAAATAAATAAATAAACCTTTAAAAATAAATTAACAAAAGAAAAGAAGGGAGAGGATGGTGGTTTAGAATCAGAAATTTCTGCCCAGACTGGTTATGTGATTGCTGGCTTCCCCCTCTGCACCTGGCAGTCTCTGGTCTCGGTGCCCTATGGGGTAAACATGTGGGGGTCTAAACTGGCTCTGCCCTAGAAAGGCCCACCCCCACTTCCCTTTCTTGGTTACCTCCGAGACGGGATGCACTCCCCACCCATCCCTTGCACTCAGCCCAAACCCTGTGCACGCTAGCTAGCCCTCCTACCACAGTACGGCTTCCCCCACCCAATCCCCCAGCACTTCTCGCAGCAGATTCTCCCACGACACAGAGCACCAGGGCTCCTGGGAAGGAGCTGCGTTGGCGCTCCTGGGCACCGGCTGCTTTTCACCCCTTCACAGTCAACACCGTAAAAACACGCAATCTCCTGCCATCAGACCAAGCCAATTTCCAAGTCCTACGTGAAGTTCGCGCTGCTCTCTGCCTCTCCCGCTCGGTGTTGCTAAACGCCGTTCCCCCGTAGCACTCGGCACAGGCCTGCAGGGAGAAAATAACACAGAATTAGCCTTGAACATAGGTGTGGGGGAGAAAATACAGCTTTACCAAAATGAGGATAATAAAGGGTCGGTAATCACCCCTTTAACGTTAGCCCTTTGGGGTGCCACATGGACAAAAAAAATTGTGCTAGATTTTTGGATTTTATAATAGGACTTACTGTATGTAGTTGATTAGTCCCTCTTCTTCCCACCTGGGTGCCCAAGCAGCAAGAGCAAAGAGGCAAGCCGAAGAAATGGAAGCTGCCCTGCCTTCGCATCTGGCGCCCAGGAAGCAGGCACAGGAGAGGGGCCCTCCGACTCAGCAGCACAATGGGTCCCAGACCAAGGCGGGCTCCTCTAGCCTAGGCTCTGGGACCAGTGTGCTGGGATTTTAGAAATAGACCACATAGTTTGGTAGAGTTCAGTGATCTCCCAGAAGATCAGAATGCCTCTCTTTGTTTCCCCCACTTCTATTTCATTGAGTCTAATTTCTTTTTCTCCCTCTTATACGAGAAATACCCCATTCACCCATCAAGCAGACTTCAGTAATCCAGGACAGTGCTTCCCAAATGTGAATGGGCATACAGGTCACTTGGGTGGCTCAGTCGGTTGGGCGTCTGCCTTCGGCTTGGGTCATGGTCTCTGGGTCCTAGGATTGAGCCCCAAGTCAGGCTCCTTGCTTGGCAGGGAGTCTGCTTCTCTCTTTCTCTCTCTCCCCCCGCCCCTCCTCCCTGCTCATTCTCTATCTCTCTAAAATAAATAAAATCTTCAAAAAAAAAAAAAAAAAAGGAGAGCCTCGAGTAGGTCTGGGACTCTGAATTCTGATGGGCTCCCAGATAATGCCAATGTTGCTGGCCCATGGACCATACCTTCACCTTGGCATCACTGACAAATAAATTTTGACTGGATTAAGCAACTGAGATTTAAAGATATGTTTGGAGGTGCCTGCGTGGCTCAGATGGTTAAGCATCTGCCTTCAGACCAGATCGTGATCTCCAGGTCCTGGGATCGAGCCCCGAGTGAGGCCCCCAACTCAGTGGGGAGTCTGCTTCTCCCTCTCCCTTTGCCTCTCCTCCTGCTTGTGCTCTCTGTCTCTCTTTCTCTCTCAGATGAATAAATAAAACCTAATTTAAAAAAAAGAAAGAAAGATATGTTTGTTAGAGCATGGTCTAGAGCACAATCAGGACCTTGGATAGAAGACCCTATGACTTTTTTAGTTTTTATTTAAATTCCGGTTAGTTAACCTACAGTGTAATATTAGTGTCAGGTGTACAATACAGTAATTTGACACTTCCATACATCAGCCAAGTGCCCTCCTTAATCCCCGTGCCCAGTGCCACCCATCCCCCCACCCACTTCCCTTCCGGTTTACCACTGGTTCATGAAGACCCTATGACTTTTAGAATTGCTGATCCCTACACCTCAAAAGGTCGTGAGTCTAAGACTTAGAGGCGTATTTGAAGTCAGAGCACTCTAACAAAGAGCCACTCGCAGCACCAAGGTGTAGAGGAGCCGGATTCCTTGTTTCCAGGAGCCACCAGGGACTTTAGATATCCTATGAGCAGATGACTCTTTGTTGTTTCGTAGACCCGTGGGGAGTTTTGCTTGCAAGTGGCCTCCCAAGGAGAGAGGTCAAAGAACCTTATGCTTCCTTCCCTGCTTTGATAGCAACAAATGACTTTGTCAACAGCATCCCAAAGGCCGATGAGCCTGGGGAAACTAAGGCAGGACACAGGGTGTTCATCAGAGCACAAATCTGAAGGCTCTTTGCCTTCAAACTAGCCTCCTCGGGATCACCTCGTGGTGTCAGGAATAGTAGTGCCCAGCTCAGCTGCTTTCCAGAGTGCCCATGACCATCTTCTAAGCATATACCAGGCACCATGTGGAAGGTTCTCTCAGGTCTAGAGAATCCACAACAATAAACTGAGCCCCTTTGTCCACCCAGCTCTTTGCCCCTCCCCTAACCTTCTTTCTTTTCTCCTGGCCACATTAGCTACCTCCTTCTCTCCTAGATTCTTCCGATTGTGCTTTATTTTGTCCTTGCTTCACTCTTTGGCTAGGACACATTTCTATCGCCTTCCCAATTACAACAGCGTCGCTTTCCTTTCTCTTGTCTCCATTTCTAACTTTGGGATGGCAGATATGTCCTTCAGCCACATTAGGTAGGAGTCTTCCCCTTCCAGGCTCTCTCCCAGGTGACCCCCTCCACCCATGCTTTCAGTTACCATCTGTGTGCTGAGATGTCCCAAACCTACATCGCCAGACCAGACGCTATCTGCAGCGTCTCAGACATAAATACCCACAGGCACATCAAGTTCAAGGTATTCTGAACTGTGTTGATCATTAGATCTGGAAGAATAAAGGAAAGAAGCAGGGAAAGAACTTGTTTTTTCATCTCCCAGCTCATGAAGTGACACTGTCGCCTCCCCACCTGCTCTGGACACCTGGGAGCCACCCCCCACTCTCCTCCCTTCTCAGCCCCCCACAGCACGATCGACGGTGAAGGTCCGGAACTTCCATCCTCCACATTGTTGTGGAAGCTGCCATGTTTTTTTATGATTTCAATGTCTTCACACCACCTTTTCTATCTGCTTGGGTACTTTTCCTCCTCTCTTTAAATGGCTTGTTAGCCACCTGGAGGACGATGCCCCCGTCGTCTTTGACTCACTTACCGTCTGTTACCCAACAAGTGGCATGAGAACGTGAGGCATGAGGGACTCATCTAGCAAAGGCTCTTGGTAGGTTAGGGGTTCTACCCGGAGCTGTATGGCCCCTGGCATCCGTGTCATTTCGCCAACACTGTCAAGGACCCTGATATTTTCCCCAGAAGAATAATTCCTAATTATTCCAAGAGAAAAGAATTACCCCCATGACTCAGCATCAAACAGCAAAGTCTGTCCACTCACGATGTTTTGTTTTTTTTTTTTTTTTTTTTTTTTGGTCTCCAGAGAGCATGTCCCAGCAGGTGAAAGTTTACCACACAAATTCCCCTCTGACTTATTTCTTGTCGACAGGGAGACAGGGGAGATGAGAGGCTGTTTGGAAGAGATTAATGAGCCCACGTGCCCGCTGTTCCAGGAGCATCGTCTTCCTCCCTTTCTTTTTGCCTCTTCTTCTGCCCAGATCGGTTCTCACAGAAGGGTCCTTCTAGGCTGTTTTCCACAGCGCCTCCTTTACCACCTGTCCCCAGGTGCTTTCCCGGAGCTGCTGAGCGGTGCAAACAAGTTACGTAATTTTACGTGAGCTGGAATCTCAAGACTTGATTTCTAAGCGCCGGGTCTGCCACTTGCCTGGGATATGCAGGAAGGGCAGGTCCCTTGCCGTCCCCCAGCCTCGGCGTCCTCATTTATAAAATGGATCCCCGCCCACCTCAGTCATTATGCGAATTATCCAAAGTATTATCCGCATTTTACAAACTCCAGCGCACGCTACAAAAATAAATGTCACTACACACTGATAAGAGTCACAAGTTATAAACAGGTTTTTTATTTGTGGAGCTTGTTACAAACTGCACCCCAAAAACATTTAAACAGTATGAAGAGAAGAAGATAACACAGAGGGAGATGATGGTAAATCGCAAACAGAAGAGAGCTTGGTGACGGGAAGGGGCCAGCACTTAGATTCTAGAAACTGGGGGTGACAGGAGGTAGGTGTGGGGATGCCAGCAGCGTCATTCTTGCAGACCCTTGGAGGCCGCCTTATGGAGTTGCGAGGCTCTTCTGGAAACCCGGGGAGCGCTAAAAGTGCCTAAAGCAGCAGAAAATCGGGAGATCGTTTTTATTTAATAAAGTCATTTGTGCTGCCCTGTGGATATTGGACGTGGGTGGGTCAAGACTGAAAGTGGGGAAACCGACTTAGGACTCTGGCAGTGACTCAAGTGAGAGGCGGCATTGCCATGGCTTGGAGAATAGTGGTGGGGCCGGGAGGTGATAGACAGATTCAAGAACTAATGGGTGGCATCATCCCAGGTCACCATCTCTGACATCCCCGCTCAGCAACCACAAAGGACTGCCTCTAGGAAGGAAGGCACCGAACGTCTAACCAAAAGATCTGTGTTTGACCCCTAGACTTGGAGGTCATTAATTAATTAATGATTAATATTAGCTTCGGGGATTTAGGCCATCCGCGAGCCAGCCTCAGTGTTCTCATTTATAAAATGGGGATAATAATGCTTGTCCTGCCTCGCTGGCTGGGTAGTCGTGACACTCAGGTCAAATGTGACCCACGAGATCCGCCTTGCAAGTTGCCAGGCACCGCATCATTTTAAAGCAGCCTCAGCATTCCCTAGAGACCCACGCAAACCAAACACAGACGGAATAGACAGACATGAAGAGGAAAAGAACATTCCGCTCCTCATCTGGGCCTCCTGCCTGATGTTTCCCTGGCCTACCTTGACTTGTATTAGGCTGGGGCTTATTTCCATCGTTCTTTAAATTTTATAAAGCCTTTCGTAATGAGAAAACTTTGCGAGAATCTTATTAGACACAGCAAAGACCAAAATCAGCACAAAGCTCACATATAAAAGCTTTAGGAAAAAATAAGGATTTCTCTAGAGGCTCTATATGTGCTTAAATGGCGCAGAGAGCTAAATTGCGAAATTACAAATGAGATGTGGGATGGCATATTTGATTATACGGAGTCATCTGCAATGCCTCATAACATGTAAGAAATTTGAGAGACTGTTTATCTCGCACTGTGCTCTGGGAGGAAATCTGCAGGAGAACGGAATAAGCTCACATAGGGCATTCAGAAGACGGAGGATGTCCTTTGAGGGTGACCGCATGGGCTCATCTTCTCCCCTCGGGCCTCCGATCCACCTTCTCACCCAAATCCCAAAGGCTCCCGTGGACTTTATTTGAATTGCTGCATCCGAGAAGAAATGGAAAGATTATCCCCGTTTCACAAGTAATGAGCCTATATCCTAAAACAATTATAAGGCATGGTGTCTATGCTCAACCAGTTGACAATCTAATAGGGTCCATACAATAGATGTCTGATACAAAACCACCCTCCGTGGCCTGGTGCTAACAAGGTCTTGTACACGCGGTGAGAGACAGGAGAGCAGAGACTCAGAAACCGGGCAAACCAGCAATTACATCCTGACTGCTGCGTCCCGGCCTCGAGGCCCCGGATGAGGTGCCTCAGCCTCCCCGAGGCTTGATTTCTTCCACTGTGAAGCACACACAGCAAGGTCTTGTCCTGCAGTGTTGGCGGAATTAAATAAAATGGTCCTGTAGGGCACATACCCAGCGCTCCCCTCCCGGAAGCGCTCAGTTAATATTCTGTGCTTTTTGTGGCTCGTCAATACTCTACAGATGTCGTGGCAAGCCATGCTGCGAGCCCGAGACGGCACGGAAGGGAGTATTGGGCCCCGTCTGATTCCTAGATCAGCACCACGCCCTTCATTCTTTACGTATATCACTGTGGTCCCAGCCACAGTATCCCAACATGCAGGTGTCCCATTAACAACCGAAGATCCTGGATTTCTCAAGCTCCGGGCAACAGGATCAGACATCAGCAGGTGCCCTCCCGGACCCAGCTTCTGCTGGAGCACCCCGACGCGGTCTCCTCTCCCCACCCAGCCACGCCTCCCAGGGCCCCAAAGCTGCTCGGCCCGGCTGGCTTGGGAAGACCAGCTTTCAGGCTTGCTGACGCTGCGAGAGTGCCCAGCAGGCAGGTGTGTGGGTGGGAGGTGCTCACAGGAGGGAACAGATTGAGAAGGGCTTTGGGAAGTCTCTGGCACAGATGCCAAGGCAGAAGGAAAACTCTTCTCTGCGTTCCATCTTCCTACCCCTCCCAGCCATTTAGGGACAGGGGCGAGGAACTTGAGATGGGAGCTGTACGTTTGAATCCAGCGATGTCTAGAGCCTTCTCTTCAAATCTGGACCATGAAGGTTGTGACCCTAGAGGCCAACATCAAGGCATATGTAATAAAGCCCATGTGGGGGGGTCCACGGCGCTCCCAACTGCGAGGATTTATCTTCAGACTACAGAAAGCACAGGTGGGTTCTGCACAGATGATGAACACGTAATCTCTGTGTGTGTGTGTGTGTGTGTGTGTGTGTGTGTGTTGAGTGTGAGCATGTACTGGGATAGAGAGGATGAGAAGATAAGACACATATTTTAATTTGACTTAATTCATCATTATTAAGAGGACGAAGATGGGACTCGGAGAGAATAAGGAAATAGGACAAAGGCATAAAGAGAAGGATTTTTTGTGTTAGACCCTCCCCTTTTCCCTCATGCCACAGCTACCTCTCAAGGAGAGTCTGCAATGGCATTTCCTGAAATTGTTCCATGTTGTAATTCCCACAGACACACGTGCACGCACAAGGTTTCAGTAACGTCTCTCGGTTTGGGACACGCTGTTTGTTTAACCTTCTGTCTTAGAACTTGTCATAGAAAAATCCTTCAAGAAACTTTGACCATAAGATCCTCCTGGATGATCAAACCACACACTTTTCTAGATTCTGCTGTCTCCCCTAAATCAATCAACAGGTAGACGTTAAAAGCCCACCAAGTGCAGAGTCTTGTACCAGAACTTCCAGAAGATACAAGAAAGTCTGAGATTATTTTCTCTGCAGTGACAATCAATCACAAAGCTCTACTGATTTGCTCTCCTAAATTTATCTCTGATCCGCCAATTCCTTCCCGTCCCCACTGCCCTCATCATCGTATTCCCAGACGCCAACTGGCCAGCTCAAGGTGCCGGTTCCTCCAAGAAGCCTTCCCCAACCCAATCCCTGACTTTGTTCAGTGTTCCTCATCTATGTCCTCAGAGACCTTGAACTTACATTTTTGGTAACACTTGCCACACAATATTAAAATAGAGTGCTTTTGGACCCGCCTCTGACGCTCATCTAACTGCAATCTCTTCAAGGGCTTTGTAACCCTTTTGCGTATAAGCCAGTGTCTCCCACTCCTCTGGTGCTCCAAGGATATGTGTTTGCCATCACCTAGCCTCTGTCACGGCATGTGCTCCTGTGTCATAATTACCTACCAGCTGACCATCTCACCTAGCCGACTGTGGGCTCTGTAAGGACAGAACCCGATTCATTTTGGAATCCCCAGTCCCTACCACAATGCTTGGCGCCTCCTTACAAACAAATGGAAGAATGAATGAATTACACATGAATGAATAAATCTCCAGATTACCTCTGATTTCTCTGAGGCATGTTCTAATTCTAAAATAAGAGTTGATGTGTACCACACGAGTGCACAGACAATAAGCATTATTATATTTCTCAGGAGGAGAAGATCGCTTTCAGCTAGGATGATTGGGGAAGATTTCAAAGAGGAAATGTGATTTCAGCTGGGACTGGAGGGTGCGTGGGATCTGGGTGTGTGGATGGGGTGCAGAGGGGGGACCTTCCAGGAGGAAGGAAGAGTAGGAGCAAGGGTCCTGTGTTGAGAAAGAACAATCCCCTAGCCACCAGGTTTGTTTTCCATGTCTGATCTGTATGGAAATTGGAGAAACGCTTCCATCGTTGGCCGTGCCTCTGCATTTCAGAGCTAGAGTCTTATCCGATTTGCTCTTCACACCTGATCCTTCATAACAAAAGTTTCTGGGGTGGGGGTGGGAGGGTCATAGAGTGACCACCTGTCCCAACTTGCCTGGGATTCGTGGTTTTGGGGGACTCAGGACTTCCAGTACTAAAACGGGGAAAATCTCAGGTAGATAGGGATGAGGTGGTCAACGTAGCCTAGTGAAAATACAGAGATACCGAAAAGTAGTCAAACGAAGCTTCTGGAAACCACCCCTCACCACTGCCCCTACTGTGGATCCTAGCTCCTGATCCATTTTCTCCTCCAAGGACAAAAGGAAATGATTTTACAGTGAAGGAAAACATTTTACCGTCTTCAGGAAACGTTCTCTCATGCCTTCCCCTCCTGATTCAGGGGCACCACCTGGATGCTACCACATGCAAATTGCTATCACGCATTTACCGGTTATTACGTGGCAGTGATCTGCTGTTTCCATTCCTTCCAAACACAATAAAGTCCTTGCTGGCATGGACTGTGCCTCTGTATTCTCGTAGCCTCAAAATACAGCCCAGTGCAGACCACCCCGTATGTATTTGTTGGTTGAGTTGATGCACTTACTGGTTGGTTCATTGGCGGGCTAGATGATTGTACGTATTTGTTGAGTCGGTGCACTTACTGGTTGTTTCATTGGCGGGCTAGATGATTGTACGTATTTGTTGAGTGGATGCACTTATTGGTTGTTTCATTGGCGGGCTAGATGATTGTACGTATTTGTTGAGTCGGTGCAATTACTGGTTGGTTCATTGGCGGGCTAGATGATCGTAACTCATGATTGGAATATTTCACAGAAACACGTGGATCCATCCTAAGGTGACTAGTATAGATCTTCCTGGAAACAATCACCTCAATTTGCAGTCCACTGTCTTAAAGGGAAGATTGAGTCAGCTTTCGCCGTTGAGCAGAAATACATCGTGGTACACCAGCTGAGGCTGAAGGGCTCAGCAAGCCTTAGGCCACTGAGGGCCCATAACTCCCCAGACGCTGTCTTAGGTTCAGTGATGAGCCAAAACAGCTTTCATAATGGTCCCTGCTGGTGTGGTAGCACAGCCCAGGGGTGGCAGCTGGCGGCCAGCTCTCTCTGTAGACTCGTTGGAAGCCTTGTCCCCAGTGGGCCATGAAGCTCCAAGCAACTCTTGCTACATCATGCTAAGATTTGGGGGAAGGACGAGCTGCAAGGGAAGGAATTCCAATTTGGACACTAGGAAAAAGAGTGTTTATGGACGAACCAATGTCATCTAACTGTATGATCCCCAGGTTTTTATTCTTAAAACTTTCAAACCTCTAGAAGGTTGAAAGTATAACAGGAATGAAAATGCATATATTTTCTTTCCACTCCATTCACTAATTGCTAACATTTTCCTGTATTTGCTTGAGATGGCTCTTAGTGTTTTTGCTAAACCATTTGAAAATTAGTGACGGGTATTTTGAGGTTTGACCCCTGAAACACGTTAGCAGGTACCTCCTAAACTAGGCGTTATCTTACATAAACGCAATGGTCTTTTTTTTCACTTCCAAGACATTTACCTCCCAAGACATTGATCCAATAATATCTAATAGATTGCCCGTATAAAAATGTCCCCGATTGTCTTAGTAACAGTCTATATCATTTGTTCTGATCCAGAATCCAATCTAGAACCTTCTGTTCCATGTTATTGTCATTCTCTTAGTCTGGTCAGTCTTTTGATCTAGGACAATCTCCTACTTTTTTTTTTTTTTTTTTGGTCTTTTGTCATGGGCAGTTTTGGCATCCAGTTCAGTGCCTTGTAGAATACCTTGTCGTCTAGATTTGGGTGTCTCTTTCTTCACTATCCAATTCAGAGCAGACATTTGTGGTATAAGTACTACATAGGTCATATTGGAGCTTTCTCATCCCCTCCCTATCAGGAAGCTCATCATGTTATTTTGTTTCAGCATTGACAATGGTCCCACAAGGCATGGAAGCCTCAGAACAAAAATGAAGGAGGCAGTCAAGCAAGCTATTCTATTTCTGTCACTTGGTTAAGGTGATGTCTGCCAGATTTTCCCACCACCAACGATCCTCTATTGTTTATAGATAATAAGTAATCTACGGGGTGAGACCATGTGAATAACTGATTCTCAAACAGCCTGTCCCCAGTGGATTTATCACTACTTCATTAATGGTCTTTGCACGAATTATTGCACTAGTGATTGCAAGTGGTGATTCTTTGAATGATATCAGTGCTACATAGACAGGCTAGCATTCTTCTGCAAAGAACACCATGCTGCCATCCACACACATACATGCTTATTGGCTAATTTTTGATCTCGAAATAATTATAGAAGTTACAAAAATATTCCAGAGGCTCCGTGTATCTGTCACCTAGCTTCCCCCAATGATAACATCCTACATGGTACATTATCAAAATCAGGAAGCTGACATTGGTGTGACACCACTAGAATAAGGATGTCATGTGGGTTGCGCTATTTAATCTTTAATTTTTAAATTTTGTCTCAATTTTGCACTATCACTTTGGACTCATTCTTTTCATGGTATTATAATCTATTACCATTGTTATTCTTTTTCATGCTCAGACCGTCTCCAGTGTGACCTGCGAGAACCCCTTTGAGCCAGCTCTGGGATCTCGTCGTGAGCCACATCCGTCTTTGAACTATAATCTTTGGTTTCTGGTACAACACAATGTCTCAAGATCCAGACCTGTAATTACCCATTTCTCCAGGGAGCCTTGCTTTTTTCTTTCCTTTTTTTTTTTTTTTCTCAGAAACTTGATCCTGATTCCAAGCCTGGGTTTCTTTCACTGGGGAATATTTAGGTATAGGATCTGGATGCCCCGTGAGTTAATTGCTAATGGAGTTTTGCTTCAAAGACTTTTTGCGGAGGTAAACCTGAGTTCAGACTGATTCCTCTCATTCAAAGCCAGCATTACAGGAGCCTTCCTCCTCTTTCCCTATCTATCATATATTTCTATACCCCCTTCTGCCTGGATCTTATCATCACCGATGTGTATAACTCATTTGTTCAGTCCTATAATACAGTCGAAATGATTGGAATTACTGTACCAATACTTTACCGACAGCAGACCTACTAAGTAAATTCAAGATGTCTTTACAGTTCCTTTTTTCATAACTCATTCGGAATATACATTTGAAACACTGTGCTTGAATGTTTTGAATTAATGATTTATTTTCTGTACAATTATGCTATCAATTTGGTATGTGTTTGGCTTCCTTTGTTTCATTATGTATTCTGTTTTAAGACTTGCTTTGTATTTATCCTTAGTGGTCTAACTTTATATTAAAATATAGAAAACATTTATATGATTTTTTAATATGATTTATATGTCAAAACTGTAGGATTTGTATGATGTATAAGTCAAAATTATATGAAAAGATGTGTCCCAAGAAATCTCACTATCACCCCTAAAAATCCCTACTCCCTTATTCCCGAGTACCTCTGGTTTTTCTTAGTTTCTGGTTCATGCTTCCTGCGTTACTTTTCTAAATATATTTATTTATTTATTTATTTTAGAGAGGGGGTAGGGGCAGAGGGAGAGAGTCTTTTTTTGTTAACATATAACATATTGTTTGTTTCAGGGGTACAGGTCCATGATTCATCAGTCTTACATAATTCATAGCACTCACCATAGCACATACCCTCCCCAATATTCACCACCCAGCCACCCCATCCCTCCCACCCGCCTCCACTCCAGCAACGCTCGGTTTGTTTCCTGAGATTAAGAGTCTCTTATGGTTTGTCTCCCTCCCTGGTTCTGTCTTGTTTCATTTTCCCTCCCTTCTCCTATGATCCTCTGTCTTGTTTCTCAAATTCCTCGTATCAGTGAGATCATATGATAATTGTCTTTCTCTGATTGATATATTTCGTTTAGCCTAATACCCTCTAGTTCCATCTGCATCATTGCAAATGACAAGATTTGGGGTTTTTTTGGTGGCTGCATAATATTCCATTGCGTGTGTGTGTGTATGTATATATATGTGTGTGTGTGTGTGTATATATATATATACATACCAAATCTTCTTTATCCATTCCTGTATTGATGGACATCTAGGCTCTGTCCATAGTCTGGCTATTGTGGACATTGCTGCTATAAACGTTGGGGTGCCCGCGCCCCTTCAGATCACTACCTTTGTATTTTGGGGGTAAATACCCAGTAGTGCGATTGCTGCGTCATAGGATAGCTCTATTTTCAACTTTTTGAGGAAACTTCATGCTGTTTTCCAGAGTGGCTGCACCAGCTTGCGTTCCCACCAGCAGTGTAGGAGGGTTCCCCTTTCTCCACATCCTCAGAATGGCTAAAAATAACAAATCAGGAAATGACAGGTGTTGGCAAGGACACAGAGAAAGGAAGAGAGTCTTAAGCAAACTCCATACTGAGCATGTAGCCCAACATGGGGCTCGATCTCATGACCCTGAGATCATGACCTGAGCCAAAACCAAGAGTCCACTGTACCCCCCAGACATTCCTCCTGCATTACTTTTTGAAAAAACAAGGAAATAAGTACACGTGTTCTCATTTCCCTCTTACATAAAAGGTAACCTATTATATTTACTCTTTCATGTCTTACCTCTTGCTCTTGTCATATCCTGGAAATCATTTCCTACCATTCCATAGACATTTCACAGAGTGTTTCCTCATTCTCTTTTACATTGTGTGTATTCTCTAGTGCGGATGTACCTTAGATTATTCACCATATCTTCCATAAAAGAGCATTTAAGCTGACTCCGATGTCTTCTCGCAATAAACAGCATCACAATAAATAACCTTATCACAAGTGTTTCATATTTGTGGATACATATCTCAGGGTAAATCCCAACAAGAATCATTGCTAGCTCAAAAAGCAAATGCATAGTTTTGTTCAATGTGCCAGATTTTCCTCCATGGAGACTGATCATTTTACTTTCCCATCCGCAATTTATGAGAGTGCCTGTTTCCCTACAGTCTCGTCAAAGTGTGCATTGTCAATCTTTTGAATTCTGCCAAACTGACAGATAAAACATAGCACCGAAGTGTACTATTATTTTGCATTTCTCTTATTAACAGTAAGTTTGAGCTGTTTTTAAAAATGTTTAAAGACCCTTGTGTATATTGTTCTCTGAAATGTCTGCTTCTTTTGCTTATGTTTCTTTCCAGTTTTCAAACTTTCATTTCTTGATTTTCAAATATTCTTTAGTATTACAGAGGTATTAGCCCTTTTTCTGTGATATATATTGCATATACTTTCTCCAAATTTGTGGTTTGTTCTTTTGGCTTTGTTTGTGTGGGGTTTTTGTTGTCATCGTTGTTTTCGCTATGCAAAATTTTGGGGTTTTAAAAAAAATATTTAAATATTTTTTAAAATATGTAACATTTATCAGTCTTTTTTCTTATTAAATCTGGACTTTCAATCATGATTGGGAGGACTTTCTCCACACTCAGATTATAAAGAAATTCACTCACTTGTGTGGTTTCTTTTCTCTCTCTCTCTTTTTTTTTTTTTTCCACATTTAAATCTCTGATCCATGTGGAGGATATTTTAGAAGATGGTGTGAGATATGGATCTATTTTTATGTTTTCCCAAATGGCTACCCAATTGTCCAATCCTTTATTAAGAAGGATTTCCCAGGGGTGCCTGGGTGGCTCAGTGGATTAAAGCCTCTGCCTTAGGCTCAGGTCGTGATCCCAGGGTCCTGGGATCGAGCCCCGCATCGGGCTCTCTGGTCACCAGGGAGCCTGCTTCCCTTTCTCTCTGCCTGCCTCTCTGCCTACTTGTGATCTCTCTCTCTCTGTCAAATAAATAAATAGAATCTTTAAAAAAAAAAAAGAAGAAGAAGGATTTCCCAGAGCTGCTTGTATCCGGAGGCTTTCTGCCCTCAAGAAGTCCCACAGTCAACACCAGGCATGTCAAAACAGAAATCGAGGGGCGCCCGGCGGGTGCAGTTGGTTAAGCCTCTGACTCCTAGTTTCGGCTCTGGTCGTGATCGCAGGGTCATGATCTCAGGCTCATGATCTCAGGGTTGTGAGATCGAGCCCCATGACAGTCTCCACAGTCAGTAAGGAGTCTGCCTGGGATTCTCTCTCTCCTCCTTCTGCTCCCCCCACATGTGCTCTCTGTCCTCTCTCTCTAAAAATAAGTAAATCTTAAAACACACACACACAGAGAAATCAACAGCTAGAGAATTTTCTTTCTGTGCCTGTTCAGTATGATACCGCCAAACCCTGAAAGGAAGGGAAGATGCTGGAAAAAAAATTAATAAATAAGACTGAGGGTTGGGAACTCAGAGTTTCTAAATTATATATTTTGCTTAACATTTTTAAGAAACATATGCTAATGGCTAAAATTTCAAATTGAACAAAAAGTTGTACGGTGAAAAGTAAAATCACCCTCTTCTATCAGATCTCTCTAGAAGCCATCAGGGCTGCCAGGTTCTTCTGTGTCCATCCACGGAATCCATGCCTGTGCAGACAGAGAAAATGAAAGAGAGGGAGAGAGAGAGATGCTTTTAATGAAAGAGGAGGAAAGTGAGCATATATCTATTGAAAGACCCTTGAGTGTCAAGCATGGATAAGTTATCATTCTTTACCAACAATCCATAGCTTCCGACGGTTGTATACATTCATTCCATTTTCCAGATGAGAAATTGAGGTTCACAGTGACCTGTCCAAAGACCTCAGCGCAAGGGGTGAATGTGGGTTTGAACCTCCACTGTCCTCTCTGTACTATGACATGCACATGCAGGGAGGGGGTGATCACCATGGGTAAGTGGCGATCACCTTGGAACTCATGGGGGCACTCGCGGCAGCATTCGCAGCCCTCAACAGTGACGTGGCAGTAGGAGCAACCCAGAGCAAGAAATGAACATGTCATGTCATATCCACGCTTGTGTTTCACATTCGTGTCCCTTGACTGGGAGCTCCCCATCATGGTAAGGGCAGCTCGTGCCTCAGGGCAAAATCTCCCATCCCCAAACACTGAACTTTTTCTGTAAGCTCAGCTATCAGGAAAGAAAAAAAAAAAAAAATCGAAAGAAAAAAAATCAAAAGAAAACTGGATTGTATCAAGAAACATTAGCAGCTATGACTCAGAGATACATGGGGGGCAGATCTGTTGACTCAGAGGGTCCGTTTCTTAGTCACTTAGCAGCTTTTACCACACTTTAATCTTTGAGACAAAGAAAGTGATTTGCAAAGTGGGGGGAGGTAAAAATAAAGGACTGCAACAGAAGGATTTGCTTCTCAACAGCAGTTCCGTGGCAGCATGCAAGGAAAATATAGAGGAGAAAGCATTGTTATTCTATTCCAGAGAGAGGGCTTTTGAATGCCGAAGTAGATGGGTGTCAATTTCCGTATATTAAAACATTCAAAACACAACTCTGTTCCCACAGAAGGTCCCTCTATTGTAGCAAAAATGTATTTTTTCTCATCTTTATGGATTACAACTCTGTTGAAGTACACATGCTAAAAGGGGATGGGGGGTGGGGGAACAGCTCTCCTGCAAAGTTCACAAGCCTTTTTCCATTTCCCTGGGGATTTTACCACTTCTGGACTAAGGCCCTTGAACTGCTCCATTCCTTCGATTGGGATGGGACTTTCCAAAAGGCATTTCATTAGTACATGGGAGAGTTCTAGTTCATGATCAATCCTAACCCATCCCACCCTATCTCCTTTCCACTTCCCCCAATTTTCACCACCACAAAAGATTTTGGAAGCGCTAGAATTCTGGATTCTGTACTTGAGCTAGATGTGTGTATATTTTTGATCACCAACTGCATACCTGCATTTATTTTGCATGGATGCTGTAGGCCTTGCATAGATGTCCATTCCTGCATGGATGCCCATTCCTGCATGGATGCTCTTCTTTGCAAGGATGCCCGTCTTTGCATGGATGCCTATCTTTGCAGAGATGCCCATCTTTGCATGGCTGCCCATCCTTGCATAGATGCCCATCTTTGCATGGCTGCCCATCCTTGCATAGATGCCCATTTTTATATGGATGCCCTTCTTTGTAAGGTACCCATTCTTGCATGGATGCCCTTCTTTGCAAGGATGCCCATCTTTGCAGATTCCCATCTTTGCATGGCTGCCGATCCTTGCATAGATGCCCATCTCTGCATGGCTGCCCATCTTTGTAAGGATACCCATTCTTGCACGGATGTCCATTCTTGCATGGATGCCCATCTTTGCAAGGATACCCATCTTTGCAAGGATGCCCATTCTTGCATGGCTGCCCATCTTTGCATGGATGCCCATCTTTGGATAGATGCTCATGCAATGAACTATTTGCTGGAAGACAAGCTTCACTTCAACACCAAACCTCTGACCTCCCAGCCTTGCATTAATTCTTCTCCTTTTCCCCATCCTTTACCTAATTCCTTTCAACTTCTATTCTACTCTACTTAGATTCTAGCCAAGGAAATATGCTAGTCCCACTCATCTCTACAGTCAGGAATACCCTATGCTCTTCCTAGCAAGTCTCCATACCCCTTCTCATTTAAAAAGTCTATTAAAAATCTGTGATTTATAACAAACTTCCTCTGAGTTTTTTTTTTAAAGATTTTATTTATTTATTTGACAGCGAGAGAGAGATCACAAGTAGGCAGAGAGGCAGGCAGAGAGAGAGGGGGAAGCAGGCTCCACGCTGAGCAGAGAGCCCGGTGCGGGGCTCGATCCCAGGACCCTGAGATCATGACCCGAGGCAAAGGCAGAGGTTTTAACCCACTGAACCACCCAGGTGCCCCTGAATTTTTTTTTCAAATGTTTCGAACAACTGCATTCTTACCCGTTAGCATCTACCTATCCAACAACTAGTGCATTTATTAGACACTTGCTATGTGCTATACACAGCTAACATGAGGGAAAACGACATTTGTTTAATGCTTTTCCATTTGCAAGGCAGTTTCACATCTGCGTTCCTAGATGATCTCCACGATAACCCCTAAAGTAGGAAGGGTAGAATTAATTACTAATCCCATGTTGCAGATTAGAAAACCGAGGCCCAGAGAGGTCAGGTGGGCACTACGAAGTGACAAATCCAAAATTTCAAACACAGACCTTGTTTGGAAGCTTAGGCACTTTGTATGAACCATAAAGTTTATGTGTGTGACCATCCACGTGCCCCTCCCCAAAGCCCACACGCACAAACACACACAGAGCCTGTCTTTGTAGCTGCAATTTGCCGTAAGCATGTTTTTCTGTTTTTCTAATGTGTTTGTTCTGTCTTCCCTTTGATCAATAAGGTCCCCATAGACTGGAGCCCAGAGTGGCTCTCCAAGCGTGGTGCTGAAAGGGATAAGGAAAAGTCAAATAAATCCGCAATACGTAAGAGCGAAGCTGGATAAAGATTGCAACTTGCACAGATGCTGTCCCATCTGAATTGCAGCTAGAGGTACTAAAAAGCCCGTGCAGGTGGGCTCCCCAGTGTTTTACCCATTTAATAAGTATTAGTGTTTTTTTCAAAGCAATTTCCATTCCACCAACACAACATAGGATGAATCAGCTCTGACATCTCAGCCCTACTCCCTCCCCTAATGCAAGAGCCCGGGCACAAGAAAAGCCCCCATAATGGACACAGAATTGTCATCAAATTGCACACCCATTTCTCAAGGATCCCTTATGCATTGCTAGAGAACTGGATTAATCAGCACGGGCATGGTGGTTTTTTTGCATCTCTTAATTTACTACCAAACACTCCTTCTCTCCCGAGAGGAGATGTTTTGTTACGTGTAATTAGACCATGTACGCAATCCGACGCGGGGCCTGTTATTTTGGCACAGGAGGATTACAGGGCTGTCTCCAGGTGGGGAATGGTGACATGCTGAATGAACGAAGGTATGCTGCGTGCTCATTTGCAAACCTCTGCTGGCTCGGCGCGGGCTGGAGCGGGGAGATGTTAGGGCTGGAGGCACACGTGGGCTCAGCAACTTTGACTAATTGTCTGGGGCCTAGAGGTTCAGAAGATAATGGCTGAAGCATATGGTTTCCACTGCTTCTAAGGTTTTCTGCCTCCTGAGAGCAAGGCCAGCGACAGCCACCACGAGGCTGAAGGGCCTGGCCGTGGCTTCAGAGCCCCTCCTTCGTCGGACACACGCTGGGGACCAGGAAATCTCCATGCAGAGCTACATCTGCTTTTAGGGAACCAAGAGGTGACCGGGCTTTGGAGAATGAGGATGCTTCGGGATCTTGAGCTCTGATCTGGGGGCTTTTCCTCGTGAAAGTCTAAAACCCATAATTCCCAGCATCGCCCGAAATGAAACTCTCACAGCTCCGTCTCACGCCAGCAGCAAAATGAAAAGAGGGAACCGAAGCACCATCTAGCCTGTTTTGAAAATTCTTCGCTAACTGGCTTGGAAACTCCACTCATAATTCAAATTGTCCTAGAAAAAGCTGTTCTGAATCCTAGTCAGTCAGTCAAAAACATACTACCTTTGCTTTTGTCCTCGACTATCTTTCAGTTCCTGTTAACGATGGAGAAGCGAGCCCTATTGGGATGACTTCAGGCTCAGTATTTCACAGAAGCCAGAAGCACGCTGACCAGACGGAAGGAGGGAGGTATTTGACCCCAACCACTAGACTCATGGTTAGGAAGCCCTAGAGTGTGGATGCTTTGGGTCAGAGGTTCCCAGTTCCTGCTTCATCACTTACGAGCTGTGTGACCTTGGGCAAGTCATTAGCTCTCGGAGCCTCCATCTTCTCAGGTACCCAAGGACGATAATAGCAATAACATCTGGCCGCTCTCCCAAGACCTTGGTGAGAATGAAATTAGAAAATGGCCGTGAAAGAGCTTGCTAAGCCATAGTCTGCTGCACAAAGGAAAGGTCTTGTTATCCATGATACCGACTCTTCCCGCCAGCGATAGCTCTAACCTGGGAGTTGGGGAGGAGGAGGCTGCTCCTCCACCGTGCCTGGCTCGCTCGGGTCAGTCCCTTTGTGAAGGAACAGCACTCAGAAGCCGCGCATGTGCCCGTCACTCACCAAGGGACCACTGTCAGAAGGCACAGGGGGAGAGGCACCAGGGCCTGTGTCCCTCAGGTTTGACACAGCATAATTGTTTTGACATATGATGGAATTTTTCCTCGCGTGGGTCAGAAAAAAGCCCAATACTGATGCTTTTCATCTAATTTCAATTACAGTCATTAAAACCCTTACTCCTGAGTCAAACCTTCCAAAAAGCCATCAGTGACAGCCCATTACAGATGAGTTATTTATAGCGGTGCATGTTAATTTTCTAGAACCACAGACCAGTGATTCATGGCTTGGCATTAGCGAGAGACATCATTCACCGGGCTGAGTGATCTCTGACATAACCAGCACTGCTCTGTGTCTCGGCAGGGACGATTCAAGGCCTCAGACTCAGGGCCAGACCTCGCACAGAGCAGAATAACCAGAGTGTCTTGGCCTTGGCCCATTCCACCCATGGAGAACTTCTGCCCTCGGTGGGGAAGAACAGTACAATCTGATTTGGTATTGGAGTGTGACACCAATGGGATTCTGGCTCACATGATACTGGCCCTGGGCCAGAGTTTCAGCTTTTCTTTCTCACAATCACAGCTATTAGTACGGGCATTCTGTAGACCTCGTATTATTTGCCGCTATTCAGTTACTCTTGGGGGATCTGATATTCACCTGGGCTTGATGGAAAAAGATGGCTCTGGGGCCATCGAAAGCCCAGCATCCTTTTATCCCAACTACTTCAATCTCAAGTTCATGAGTGCCACTTTGACCGATCAATACTGGGCCTCTTGATTCTTGGTCTATTTGTAGCTGAAATTCTCCCCCTTGATTAAAAATTCACCAAGAGGCAGCCTGATGTGACATTTATGAGTTCCTGGAAGTCCATAAATGTTGAATGTTAGAAATTAGCACCGAGTTGTTTAGATGATAAAAAGCAATAAGCAAGCAAGAGGGCTAATAGTCAACACTCCTATATTTTTATTTTCTGTCTGTGGACACTCGTGGCAAAGTGGAATAGCTACAGCTTCCTACAAAGCCTTTCTGTGTTTGATGAAACTTTGTACCGGTCCCCAGCTCTAAATTAAACCCAATGAAGCCGAGTTGGTCTCCATGAAACTGACCACCTTATTTCCTTCCAACCTCGTAACACTTTGGCGATGGGTAGCTTGCCCAGGTTCCCTGCTCTGTCCTAATACGGGCCATGATAAACACTGAAATGAATTGCTTTTTTTGCTCTATCTTCATACAATAGTAGCTCTGAAGTCATGGGGAGGATAAGTTGGTAAAAATAAATTTGCGACCTCATTATTTGGGAGTTTTCAACCACAGAACTGTTCCACACTCCATCCATAATTATTTCTTTCAAATTATCTCCTACCCACATCCCAGCACTTTTCTGAGGCTCTGTTCCCTTTTTTTAAGTGACTTCTTCAGACGTTTCTATAATGTTCTCCCTGTAGACACTTTTGGGCCATTGATCATAGTTCTGGGAGCTTTGCACCCTTCCTGGGAGGCCTTGTCTAGTCGAGGTTGAAGTCAATGATGACACAGAGAAGGTTAAATGACTAAGACTCTAATCACCACCCTGAGTACCATTCTACTGCTACTGCACAGCCATCTGGAGAGTTTGTATCTAGAATTTCAATTCTGCCAGGTTGCCAGTACATTTTACAAAATATAATGAGACACTCTTCTTGACTCTCTTCGAATGGAGAAATCCAGAAATGTGCTATATTATGCGTGGATGCAGAAAAGTGCAATGGGAAGAGGACAGAAGCTGGAGCCAAGTTATTGGACTTACCTCCAAGCTCTACCACTTCTCGGGGTGTGACCTTGTCTCTATCTTCTCTGTGCGTCCATTTTGTCTTCCGTAAAATGAAAGTGATCATGGTACCTGTCTCAGAGTGTTGTTATGAGAGAATAAATGAGTTGATATTTGGAGGCATTACCTAGCAAGCAGTAAATGCTGGGTAAGTGTTTATTAAATAAGAGACTTTTTAATTTAGGAAATATTTATGGAATGCCCACTGTCCACTGTACAACATGGTGTTAAGTAATGTGGGTTGTTAGAAAATGAACAAAATATTTCAGGCTTTAAGGACAGTGTGGGGAGAGGCATAGAAATATACAAAATAACCGAGAGAGTAGGGCTGGTACACGCTATTTGCGGGTCTATCACACAAAGGCGATGGTGGACATACAATGGAGGGAGGGACCACGGTATGTGGGAGCGGACCAAGAAGGTCACACAAGAAGAGATGATATCCGAATTGTTCCTTAAAGGATGAGTGGTATTTCCAAGGGCGCTTAATGTGGAGTAGTTGAGAGAAGGCCATCCCATGCACCCAGCACCAGCCCAGAGCCAAATTTGCTCCCCTCCGTGTTCACCAATCCCCTCTTTGTCTCTGCTCTTGTGCCTCATTTCCCAGGTCCGCATTCCTTCCTTCCTCTTATTCCATCCCTCTCTCCACTGGCAAATTTCTACCACTGGCCTCACTTTTTCTCCAAACACTTTCTCCTTATTTATCTCTCTTTCAATCTCAAAAGTAACACAAGCAATTTTAAATGAATCCAATAATATAGAAGACCCTAAAATGAAAAGCAAAATCTTCCTCCACCCCTTACTCCCTAGAGGTAACAGTGGCGTGGTGGTTATGAAACATGGCCAAGAATTCTTGATTCTTCTCCCTCTGAAGGGGACAGTTTATATCCGGGAGTAGGCTAATAACTACTTCCACCCATAGAGAATTACAGAAGTGACAGTGTGTCTTCCAAAGCTAACGCATAAAAGGCCATGTAGCATCTCCCTTGTTTATCCAACACTCTCCCGGAGCCATGAGCTGCTGTTTGGGGAACTCGGCTTCCTCGAGATAGCCCTGCTGAAGAGGCTACATTTGGATACTCTGGGCAATACTCTAAGCTGGGTTGGCCCAGTCCTTCGGCTTTCTTCTGTACTTACGTAGCTACCTCTCTTAGTTAACACATGTCATTGTGCAAGTAAACCACAACTTATTGAACCTTTCTTCTAATGATAACTATTCTAGTAGCTTCTAGTTTTTTGGCATTACAAAAAAATCTGGCAATGAACACTCTTACCCATGTATCTTTGTGCATTGTATGGGTATTCCTGCAGGATCAACTCCTAGAAATAGCATTGCTGAACCGAAGAGTATGTGATTAAAAAAAAAAATAAATCATTTAGGTAGATACTATCAAATTGCTTTCCAAATAGGCTCTGCCAATTTAGACTTCTCCTGATGGTGCATAAGAGTGCCTGTTTCCCTGTAACCTCGCCAACACTGGGTATTATCAAACTTCTTCATCTTTACCATTCTGATGTTGTCTTTGCTTTCGTTATGATTTGCCCTGGCTGTATACAGTGTAAGCAAGCTCTCCCAAGCATGTCTTGTCCAAACCTGCAAATTCGTGGGGCTGAGGTGCAGCAGAAGGGGGGAGGGGGCATTCAGGATGGTAAAGGACAAAGACAGCACAAAAGGGCAAGCTATTAATAACTTAGGGGGAAGAGAACTAATTTAACAGAAAGGGGAGCCACAGACGTCGCAGACTTGCAGAGCAAATGTGTCATTCAGCTCAATGAGATTCGGCTAATGGCAGGTGTTATCTGAGGTCCAGAATGGTCCAGTTGAAAAAGAAGGAGGTTGGGGGCTTATGAAATGAGGAGAGAGGAAAAAGGAAGTTCTCTCGGTTAATTGAAGTGCTCACTGGGCAACTGACTATAAGTGGAACATTTTATAATGATTGATTTCAACTTGGACAAGTCTACAATACAGTCAGGAAGAGTGGTTCCCAAACTAGCTGCCTAGTAATATTACCTAGAGTGTTGTTTAGGAAAATACAGATATTTCGTCTTTCTCACCATCACCCCTCAAACACATGCATAGTCATCGTGGGTTCTGGTTCGGTTGACTTGCCCTTTTGACCAACGCATCAGGTCACTCGGAGGTGGAGCAAAGTTAAGGACAATTTTTCTGGAGCAGAGCTTCTGAAACTTCAACACACATCAGAATTACTCAGGGAGGAGTTATTAAAACACAGATGTTAGGCCCCACCACAATAACTTCTGACTTGGCAAATCTGCAGCGGGCCTGAGAATTTGCATTTCTGGCAAGCTTCCAGGTGATGCTGGTCCAGCTTGAGGCCACTGCCATGGTCGCCATACGGGCACCAGCCAAACCTAGGAGCTTGCTGGAAATGCAGAATCATAAGCCCCTCCTCAAATCTAATGAATCCGAGTCTGCATCTAACAAGATCCCCCAGTGACTTGTGAGCTTATTTAAGTTTCAGAAGTGATCCCCTGTAAGTCTCACTTCTATTGCCTTGGAGACTGTCCAAGGGAAAGGAGGCCTGAGGGAGTGGAAAGATGCAGGACAGACCTAGGTTCTAGTCCTAGTACTGATAACCTTGGTTTTAAAACAAATTACTTCATCTCTAATGGTTTCTAATTCCTTACAAAAATAAAATGGACACACTGGGCTAAGTGATCTTTTAGATTCTTTCCCTCTTTTTCTATGATTCTAATTGAGTAGTTTAACCATTGTTATGAGCTGAATTGTCTTCCCCCAAATACATAGGTTGAAATCCTAACCCCCAGGACCTCAGAATGTGACCATATTAGGAGATAGGGTCTTTAAAGAGGTAATTAAGGTTAAGTGGAGGTCCTCAGGGAAGGCTCTTATCCAATATGATGAGTGTCCTCACAGGAAGAGCCAATTAGGATGCAGACATGTACAGAGGGAAGATCATGGGAGGACACAGTCAGAAGTTGGCCACAGGCAAGCCAAGGAGAGAAGCCTCAGCAGAAGCCAGTCCTGGCTGAAACCTTGATCTTAGACTTCTAGCCTCCAACATGGTGAGGAAATAAAAGTCTGTTGTTTAAGCCACCTGGTCTGTGGTCCTTTGTTATAGCAGCTCTAGCTGACTAATACACACATATTGAAGTTTGTAACTAAATCCAGATTAGATTCTAAATACCGAAGTCCAGTTTCAATTTTTTTAAAGGTTTTATTTATTTATTTGTCAGAGAGAGAGAAAGCACAAAC
Organism: Potos flavus; assembly: GCA_028534135.1. Lineage (NCBI taxonomy): Eukaryota > Metazoa > Chordata > Mammalia > Carnivora > Procyonidae > Potos > Potos flavus. Next base: position 18,992,937 of record CM052884.1, on the reverse strand, counting down.
AGGGGAAGCGGCAGAGGGAGAAGCAGGATCTCTGCTGAGCAAGGAGCCCCATGCAGGACTCAGGACTTGATCCCAGGATCATGACCTGAGCTGAAGGCAGATGCTTAACCAACTGAGCCACTCAGGTGTCCCTGAGTGGCTCAGGGATGTCAACTTCTTATTATAGCTCATTTCTCCATCAGACTGATGAGCTTCTGTAGGCAGGTTCTCCAAGAATGTCAGGGCTTTCCATATGCAATCCCTCAGGTTTTAAAGGTCACACCAACACTGGTGGAAATTCAGTTCCCTGGATTCCATATCCAAGAAGGATGGAGCCCCTTTTACTGCTGAACCCTCGTCCCACTTTCCCTGATCTACTCCTCACTACCACACCAGGCTCCCACCAGCCTTTCCCACTCTGCCTGGAGTTAGCTTTTCATTTTCATCTCTGACTTCTGATCTTCCCAAGCTTCTCTTTTCACAAATCAAGCAAATGACACTACTATGCCCTGATCCTGCCTGTTTCATAATCCCTTTGCCCAAGAACAGATTTGTATTTATTACATTTTCATTCAGATCATCTGTTTCTCTGCTAAATCCAGGTACTATCACAGTGCAAATAAAAGTGAGAAATAGGATGAGGACATGAACCCTCCAGTGTAGGTCCGTTCAGATTCTTTTCCCACTTCACTGTAGTTCCTAGACTAATACAGTTAGAAATAGGGATTCTAGAATTCTTCTAGACAAATGCAAAGACCAGGCATCAAAACATTAACAGAAGAATTGCCATTGTTTTGAAAGCCCTAACAGCCAGGTTATTTTTCATAAGGAAAGGATATAGGTACCTTGGGCATTTTTCAGTAGAGACACAAAAGAGTCAAAGTCCCACAGAAGCAAAAATGTTTAGACTTTTTCTGAGCAATGGGGAAAATGTCAAAACTTTTTGTTTTTTCTGTTTTCCCATCGAGGTAGTCTAGAGCTGTGCTTCTCAAATGTAAAGGCGCATGTCTACTGCTGAGGGTCCTGTTCAGTAGATCTCGAGTGGGGCCTGGGAGTCTACATTTCCAAGAAGCTCCTAATAGAAGCCTACATGGCTAGTCCACTGATTATACTATGAATAGCAAGGATCTAATGGCAATAAGATTGGATCCATGGTTTTTGCAGATTCACTGATAGCTGAAGTCTAAATTCTAAGACTTGCTTTCAATGCGTGTAGGCCACTTGACCTTGATAGAGGTGGGCGATTGAGAGACACAAAACCCCACCTCCATTCACTCAGGCCCTTGACATCACCTGAGCTTTGAAGAGGCCAGTGAGACCAAGAGAAGGCATCCAATTTGTTGGCTATTATGATACATGGTCTATCCCTGCTCACGCTTCTGCACTGCCATGAATAAAGGCAACTACAGATTTGAGTTTTAGAACCTAATAAACTTCCCCTCCCTACCTTCTCTTGTCCTTGGAGACATACCCGAGGCATGGTTATAAAAGTTCAGGAGAATTCTTGCCTGATCCCTGGTAAGTGGGATGGCAGTGGGACTACACTGCCATAGCCAGAAGTACCCACCAGAGAAGGCAATCACGGATGTCCTTTGCAATGCACCAAGTTTCTGAGTAAACCCACAGAGCAGTTTTCCCAAGTTGTCTGTACCTTGGGGTTACCTGGGGAACTTCAAATATTGTTATTGCCAGATATAACCCCCAAATATTGTGATTTAATTGGTCTGGGGTGTGCCCTGGGCTTCAGAAATTTTTTAAAGATTCCAATCCCAACCCGAAAGTGATTCAAATGTGCAAACAAATTTGAGCATTATTGCTATGAGAGTATATTGATTGATATCGTATGATAATTGTTCTTCTCTAATGGACTTATTTCACTCATATGAGGAATTTAAGAGACAAAACATGGGATCGTAGGGGAATGGATGTAAAAATAAAATAAGATGAAAACAGAGAGAGAGACAAACTGTAAGAGACTCTTAACTCAGGAACAAACTGAGGGTTGCTGGAGGGGGTGTAGGCAAGGGGATGGGGTAACTGGGTGATGGGCATTGAGGAGGGCACTTGATAGAATGAGCACTGGGTGTTACTTGCAACTGATAAATCACTGAACTCTACCTCTGAAATTGATAATACGTTATATGTTAATTAATTGAGTTTAAATAAAATAAATTTTAAAAATTTTAAAAATTAAAAAAAACCGAGTATACTAGTTGAGTGCAAGAATGGAAGTGAGAGAGAAACCATAGTTTTCTGAAAGATTCAAGACAGCTGCCACTGAATTGTTCATTCATTCATTCATTCATTCATGCCCTCACTCACACATGTCCAGGCCTTTATGCAACAAATAGTGAGAACAGACTTTGTACCAGTGCTATGTTGGGTCCTTAAGATGCAAAGAGGAAACATGCAGGCCCTCACCTCAAGGGTTTAGAGTCAAGATGGGAGAGGTAGATGAGTAAACAGATAACCAGAGTGCAATGCAAGAGTTCCATGCCACGGATGCAGAATATCCAAAGGATGACACCTATGACCCAGAGCCGTGTCCCTTGAGCAATGACCTCTCTCAGGTCCAGCCAACCAGGTAGCAGTTCTGATGCGAAGACCATGCTGTATTCACTCATTCAACAAATATTTAATGAGCACCTATCATGTGCCTATCATTGAGTGAATTGCCGAGTAGATTATAAATGAAGCAGTAGACTCAATAAGCACCAAATCTCTCAGAATTTCTGGATTTCCTAGGAGAATAGGTATCTCTTGCCTTTACCAGCTTGTCATCCATTCTCCCTTCTTTGACCAGCACTCAGAACTTCCTCTGAGGAATAATTGCTCCGCCATTTTCAGTCCACGTCATCTGGGAGAGTTCCTTTCCTTTCTGTCGAGCATCAAATCTCCCTGGCTCTCATTTTGTCCTTGGACTTACACCAGGTATGTATATAGACATGGAGCCATTGGCCGCCATCTTGCAATGAATGGATAAAGGCTGAGGATGAAACCAACGTGGAGAAGAGAGCCAGGAAGTAGACACTGCATCCGACCACACTGTTTGCCTGGATGGAGCCATGCCTTTATCCCCGCTACATATGCTCCTAAATTCCCTCTGGGGCCTAATCCAGTTTGAGTTCGTTTTTCTGTTATTTGCAACCTAAAGTGTCCTAGCTGCTACAGCTAAAATGGATTTTTTCAGAAACATTTCCATTTGTGATTACAAAAAAAATAAACAAACCCATTACTGTCTGTTCGTGAATTGCTCAGTTTCCTGTTTTGTGAAAATGTTTTTTAGAGATTCTATTCTAATATGTACTTAGGCGTATAAATGGAACTCTGTAAAGTAAGTCAGATCGTGAGCTCAAGATGTTCTTCTGAAAAGTATTTAAATGATGCTATACCTAGTTAGGGGCTGCCAGCTCAAGGCTCATAGAGCAGATGGAGAGAAAAATTTCAGGTCGTTCTGTTTGTCTTCTAACAAGTACCTGAGAAACCTAGGTTTGAAGAGGCTGAGTCGGAGGTTTTCACTGCCTGGATAATATTGCTGTGGGATTAGAATCACAGAGAAAGAGGAGCTGGGGAGCACAGAGGTCCCACAGCCAATCTGCTTGGAGTCTTAGAGGGGCGTGTTCGGCTAACCCCAAAGTGCACAGTGATCCCCACGAAGGTGGCCAAGATTGCAAAGTGAGCAGGAGGTTAGATGGCTAACCTAAGTTTATCTCTTCACCGAGTACTACTGGTCCTTCTAAATATCTCTAAAATTATAGTCTCGATTCCAAACATACAAACATTTTGTCCAAAGTCTCATCATCATTAGCTGAAACTAATGCAACAACCTCTTAATTGTTCTTCCTATCTTCTATAGCACACACTGAGTCCATCCTCCACATGCTGTCAGAGCGATCCAATCACACCACCTACATAGAAACCTCCACAATTGTCCCATTACCTATAGGATAAGGTCGGAGATTTCTGCCAAGGTCTATTTTGCCCCACATCTAGTTCCCGGCACGTGCTAGGCTGCTTCAAGTATTTGTCCCTATGTCCATTGATTCATCCCGGCTTCAAGCCTATTTGGAAAACTCCTCTTCATCCTTCAAAACCAATTCTTTCTCCAGGAAGCCTTTCTTAGAATTCTTCCACCTTTAAAGCCAATTTTTCCATCCTCTGTACTAATTCCTAATTACTTTTATCCTCTAACACTCTTGTATGCTTGTCCTTCTGTTTAAATTTGAACCCCTTTAATAAAGGATCAATTTCTTATTCATTTCCCTATCTCTACTATCCAGCACAATACCTGCCATATAGTAAGCACTCAGTAAATGTTCAATGAATTAAACTGATTGCCTTTATCTTCAAGTCGGTGTTGAGGGTAATTTAGAAAGAGGCATCCTGATAATCAGGGATGAGATCCAAATTAGATTAAGATGTGGTAAGAAATAGCTTAGAAATAGTGATAAACTTTACCCACGTGTTGGTATCTTTTCTTAAGGAATATCTAACTTAATATGTAAAACTTAACCATATTTGGCTTTTGCATTCAAAGTAATATATTGTGACTAATATTGAAAGAACATATATTTATAACGTGTGTAGGTTTGAGTTGAAATCTCCATAGAAATCTCAAACACAAACACATATCCAAACACCTTCTACTTCACTCTGGGAGAAAATGGGACTCTAATTACCTCCCCCAAATTAAGTAAAAATGTCTAAGAGAAAAAGGAATTCTTTTAAAAATAATAAAATAAAAAGACATTCCCTAATTCCTAATTATGCAAAACTAAAATTAACTAGTTGAGGCAATCTAGGCTGAATCCAGAGGATCAGAGCAGGCAAAGGGAGAGAACAAATCCTCATCACCAACCTGCCTTCCCCACTCCGGTGACTGGGTCCCTGAGCAATGATTTCCAAACAACCTGGACCAAAGCCAGGGGCGAGAACCAGATGGCCCCTCAGTTTGCTTTTCTGGGTCTACATTCACCTTCCTGGAGAAGCCCTGCTTGGTGTGGGCTGTGTTTATTCCTAGTAACCATTAGAGTTACAACGTCACTTTCAACTAGCTGCAGTAAAAGAAGAAGGAAAAAAAGCAAGCAAGCGAGAGGGAGCCAGAGATTGCCTTATAAAATAGGTGAAGAATTTTGCTTGCTTTTTGTTGGGGCTCTTAAAGTTGGGACTGGTTTTCCTGTTGCAGGCACCCTGTTTTGTTAAGGACCTATACTCAGGGGCACCTGGGTGGCTCAGTGGGTTAAGCCTCTGCCTTTGGCTCAGGTCACGATCTCAGGGTCCTGGGATGGAGCCCCGCATCGGGCTCTCTGCTCAGCGGGGAGCCTGCTTCCCCCTCTCTCTCTGCCTGCTTCTCTGCCTGCTTGTGATCTCTCTCTCTGTCAAATGAACAAATAGAATCTTTAAAAAAAAAAAAAGGACCTACACTCAGCTCAACAGGTTGGGAACTGGGGGAATTCCCCACCCCACTCCCCGATTTTACCTCTTTGTTTGCATCACAATTTCCTTGTTCACACAAGATTAGCCTCTCTGGGCAATGCACTTGGCATCCTCCATGCCAAGGACACCATCGGGTTCATAAGTACATTAAATTAAAAAAAAAAAAATCAGCAGTCAAGAGACAAATGTAACAACGTGGAATTTCTGGATTCTCCACCAACCTAATTACAATGGCCGTGAAAGGACATGTGCCTAATTAAACTGCCAATCAAGCTGAAATGATACGCATTCTATTTATACAAATGTTTACCCACATGGCTTAAACCAGTCCTTTTGACAGAGGAGGCGTCAAACAGTGATTAAAAAGATAAGCGAGATAAGGCATCCCCACCAATAAAGAAAGGTAACCTAGCTTAATTTGGATTAAGTTAAAAGTAACCTAACTTAACTCAAATACATCAGATTCGTTGTTGTTGTTTTTTTTTTATTAAAAAGAAAATCTTTTTACTGGAAATGAGCATATCATGTGTCTAGTTTACTCAATGTCCCCAGACTGAATACATCCATTTCCTAGCACCAATCAGAGAACACGTGCAGCACCCCCGAAGTCCACCACTTTCCCCTATCAGTAACTCCCTCCTTACCTCCACGGGTAGCCGCTGTCCTATCTCACAGAGCTTCGTTTTGCCTGTTTTTGTCCTTTGTGTAAATGGAATCATAGAGAATGCACTCTTTAAGTGCCTGCCCTTGTCCTTTGACACAATGTTGGGAGATCCACCCCGCCCCAAGTTGTGTTTACGTCGCTCATTCTTATTGCTGCATAGTAGGACCTTGGGACTACCACAATTCACTGATCCAGTCTGCTCCTGGTATGCGAGCTATTGCCTGTTTGAAGCTATTATGTGTACAAGTTGACCCTGGAACAACAAGGATTTGGAAAGCGTGGGCCCGCCTATATGCAGATCTTTTCCAGTAAATATATTGGAAAATATTTTTGAGATTTGAGACAATCTGAAAAAAGCTCCCGGATGAACCACATAGGGTAGAAATATTGAAAAAATAAAGAAAAAGTTAGATATGTCATGAGTGCATAAGCTATCCACAGATATTATCTCTTTTATCGTTTACTACCATAAAATATACACAAATGCATTATGAAAAGTTAACATTTATCAAAATTTACCCACACAAACACTTAGAGACCACATATTATCTTTTAATTTGTGATGTCTAGTGTTCGTAATGCAAGTACCATCTTGCAGGGCTTTATATCACATTAGACAATATTAATGTACGTACTGACAGACGATTCATCTTGTAAACAAATGACGTAATCTCACAGTATTGATAAATGCAGCACAGTGCTGTAAATGTATTTTCTCTTCCTTATGATTTCCTTAGTAATATTTTCTTTTCTGTAGCTTACTTGATTGTAAGGAGACAGTATAGAATACATACAACATTCAGAATATGGTTAATCGACTGTTTCTATTATCCGCAAGGCTTCTGATCAGCATAGGCTATTAGTAGTTAAGTCTTGGAGGGGGGTCAAAAAATCATACTCAGATCTTCAACTACAAGGAGAGGTTGGTGCCTCTAATTCCTGTGTTGTCCAAGGGTCAACTGTATTGCTTGCATCGACATTCCAGAAGGTGACTTTTGGAGACATTGGTTTCCAGACCTATTGGGTAAGTATGTGGGATTGTAATTGCAGGATCATAAATTATGCATATGTTCAGCATTCACTGATGTTGTCACGGTTTTCCAGAATGATTGTAGCAGTCACCCTCCCACCAGCACGGGGACACTAGCTACCCCTTGACTGTCTCCCCTGTGGCTTGGACTAGGCCATATGTCACTGCCTGTTTTCAGATGAGGAAACTGAGATTAAGAGACTTGTGAAGGTAATACTAAGGGACAGCTGGGGCTTCAGCTCCGGTCCTTGTCATCTGAACAATGGAGCTCTTATTCTCTCTGCTCACGGTCTCACAGGGGTTCTGATTCGATGTGGTGTAAGGTACCAACTACATCTTGTTCTTAATAGAACTCCCAGGCTCCTTTCTCCTTTGTCCTGTGTTGTGAGGCTTGTGGACTTTACTCACATCTACTAGTCATTTTGTGCCATGAACCCTCAATCCAAGTGGCAAAAGCATCACTTGGCTTTTGGAGATCCAAGTCCTCCTTGTGTTCCTTCTCCATCTCTGCTGGTTCCTTCTCACTACCCCCCCCCCCCCGCCTCGGTGTCACAGTGCCCCAATTCTCATCCTTTGCCACCTCTGCTCCCTGGCTGATTGCAGAGACTATGACTGCCCAGTCCTCCAGATCTTCCTGCCTCTCTGGCTTTTGGGCATATGATGGGTCTGTTCTTGCTGTTCTTCCTGACACCTCTTACATTCAGCTGTGAGACTAGTCCAGCCAGTGACTGTGAGCAGAAGTGACACGTGTCTTCACCTGAGCCAGAATGTTCCATTGCCAATGCAAGCCTCTCCAGAGCTCTTCTTGTCCTCAACCTGCTCTGTCAGCCCGAGTGCTGGGGTGAAGAAATATACAGCAGAGCTCACCGTCGACTCACAATGGACAAGTGGCATAAACAAGAAAGAAACATGTTGAAATTACAGGCCACTAAGATTTGGGAAGGTGGCAGGGGGAGGAGTATTTGTCACCTAGCATAACCAAACCTATTCTAACGGATACAATGAGAACATTTAATTTTGCAAATTTGGTTATAACGTATTTTGACAGTTCCTAAATTTTACCTCTTAACTGATCCTGAGCCTTTAACTCCAAGTGATCTACCCTACTATCTTTTCTAAAGTCTCTCTTGGAAAACTAATATCTATCTCAAATTTAGACATCTCCAAAGTGGAATTGTTGATCTCCGCTCTCCCCTCAACGTGCACCATGCATAATCTTCCATATCTCAGTGAATAGCACCTACAATATTCCCATGACTCAGGACAAAAACCTCGGAAATACTCTTGTCCCTTCTTGCTCTTATACCCCGCATTGACTCCCTCGGTGAACCATGCAAGCAGACTTCACTCTCTCTTTTTTTTTTTTTTTTTAAAGATTTTATTTATTTATTTAAGAGAGACAGAGATCACAAGTAGGGAGAGAGGCTGGCAGAGAGAGAGAGGGGGAAGCAGGCTCCCTGCTGAGCAGAGAGCCCGATGTGGGGCTCGATCCCAGGACCCTGAGACCATGACCTGAGCCGAAGGCAGAGGCTTTAACCCACTGAGCCACCCAGGCGCCCCCAGACTTCACTTTCAAAATAGGTGCAGAATCTGACCTTCCCTTGGCTATCTAATTTAGATACCATGGCTTTTTCAAAAATGCATTCTACTGGATATTAGCATTTTTGCCCCCCTTTCTTTGAAACTTCTCACTACACGCCCTTTCACCCTGCCCCCAACCTATTTGCCATGACATCATACTCTCTGGCTCTCCTATACTTCCTTCTTCCTTTGTAGTTCTCTAGCCAGGATCTGTCCCCCACTAGAGCTTGCTGATCTTCCTACTACTCCACTTCCATGAGAAAATCAGGGCTTCTTACGGCTTTAACTTTCATTTTTATCCATGTTTCACACAATGTATAAACCATGTGTAATAATGATGGTACCGGGAATGATTTTAGAAGGTATATGGATGAAGACTTCTATTTTAACAGTTAGTTTACTTTAAAGTGTACTAGACAAAATATAACGAGCACATAAAGCCTGAGATTTCACAGATATTACCGCTCAGATGAAGCCAAATAAATCAGCTAAGTCAAATTAAAGTAAAATATTAAATAAACACTACTGTAGGAGGCATGAGGTAGGGAAAACTATAAGCACACATGCGAAGTTTAAAGAACACAGTAAGGATCCTCATCTAAGAGTCAGTTCTCTTCTGTGGATGAGTGCTTCTGACGGCCACTTGGCGAGCTCCATTTGCAACACCCACCATGCCTTTGAAATTCATAAATAAACTTCAACTGGATTTTTCTCTTAAAATCCAGTCCCTTAAAACCGGTCCCTCCACTTATTCAATGATACCATCTTCCAGCAGGCCAAGTTCAATAACTGGACATCATCTTTTATTCATCTCTCTCTTTTGTTGCCTTTATTCACTAGATTTTAAAATCTTATAATGACTGTCATGTGTACCCTTTCCCTTTTATTTTCATTAACATCACTTTAAGCCGTGACCCAATTACCTCATACCCAGATCATCGCAATGACCTCCAAACTAGTCTCCTTGTGTCCATGTAAATTCAATCGTGTTCTGCCTGTGTCCTAAAATCATCATTCCCGTGTTCAGTACCTTCATTAGCTTCCCCCAATGGCAATGTTCAAGATCCCTAACCCCATGCTAACAATAACTAACATTTACTTAGTTTTCTGTGCGAAAAGCCTTACAGGAATATTATTTAATCCTGACAACCCCATGAGAGAGGTAGGATGGATGAGGAAATGACTTACCAAGAGCTAGTAAGAATTCCATCCCAAATCACCTTCTGCCAGTAACTTTAAACAGCCACACTACGTTGCCCATTGATAAATGTAACATGATTTCTCATCATATACCAGCTTTATGTCCTCTATTCCATTTCCCCTTTCCCCCTCATTTAGGTGAGGCTCATTCCTGCATATATTGGAACTTTATCAAGACCCTCCGGGGCCTTGATATTCCGCCCCTCCTCCCCCACTCAGTGCTCACCACCGTCTCACACAACATCTACATATGCCTCCCCTTTATTTAGGACTCAGCTCAAATTCCACCCTGTTTGTGTCACCAAAGCCAGAATTACCGCTGCAAGAAATAGATGGCTATCCTCTCGGGTCTAAAAACGTCCTTGCCTGGGCTCTGAATTGTCCTGTTTCAGTCCTGAGGCTAACCTGTGGGTAAATGGCCAGAAGGAAAAAGCCAGCAGTCCCACTCCATCCTATGAAGAGGTCTCTTCTTCTCTGAATTGAGACTGTTTCAAAGTAATGCAAGTGGATGCAGTTCGAGGCATCAATTTTCAACATTTTATGGGCACCGGACCTTTTTCAGCTCCCTATTTTCTGTGTTTAATAGATACTTGGTAATTATAATAACACAGGCTGATTTCCTAATGTGCACGGGTTTCAGAGAGCAGGGAGTTCAGATACGTGTGCTGCCCCGAGAAATCATGGACTCGTGGAGCTTTTGGTCCGCCAGCCCATCTTTTGCTTGTTGAGCTTTCTTCAATGGGTCCTCTTCTTCCTTGAGTTACTGTTCTCCACAGAGAGCAGGAAAGGAAATAAAGGTGGTAAAGATAAGCTGTTTCTTCTGTTCTTTTTGTATAATGAAAGGCCAGCGAAAACCAAACCAACCAAACAAACAAACAAACAAACCAAACCAAACCAACAAACACTTCCCTAGGAAGGGAATTTAGACATCATCTAGTTCCACACATTCATTTCAGAGATGACAAAACAGGCTCCGGCAGGAACCATGACCCACGCAGGATCACACAACTAGTGGCAGATCCGGGATTGGAACTTGGGTCTTTGAGTTTCAATGCAGTTTTTAAATCCCAGGTCTATTCAATTGTATTCTGGGCTTACAAACTTGGTTTAGCCACATACTGTTTCTGGGATCCCATGTTCTTCATTCTGCAGTGCGGAAAACAGGAACGATTACGTGTATTTGGAAGGATTGTTGTAAGGATCCAAGTTGAAAGAAGTAAGTAGTGGGCAAGAATCTAACACATAATAGTTGCTCAATAGATGTTCATTTATTTACTCAAGCGATCAAGTCGTCTGACAAGAAGGAAGAACCTAGAAAAGACATATTTTAAGACAATAACTGAAAGATTGCATCTCTAAGCACGCCAAGTTTCTGAGCAGCGGAGAGAGCATTGAGATCGGGCTGGGGGGTAGGGCGGCAGCAGCGAAGGGGGTGTGTTAAACGGTAAAGGTGTCTCAGCTGTTTGTTTTTTAAAGAAAAGGTGTGTGTCAGCTGGGTGACTCATGAAACACTAATTAAATTTTTGCTTTTTTTTATCCCCGTAAAACAAACAAACCACTTTTAGCAATGCCGAGCTTTCTGGAGACCCGAGAAAATAACTGCCTGAGTGTCTTTATTGTTGTAAAAACTAGTTCTTAGTTTGGGCTTTGTTTTTCAAGACGTTATGTGAGTTACTAGAACGGAGTCATGGGTGAGGTGGTGACGCTTACTGCAGTGGGAAGAGAGACAAAACTGAGGGGACTTCTTCCCAACCCTGTCACACTGTCTGAATGTAAGATCTTGTTTCCTTTCTGGGTCTTAGCATAGCAACCCGTGGGGCTGTGCCTGGTCCCGAGGCTATGATGTCTACCTTGGACCTGCTAGAGGTCCTCGGAAGGCAGATTTCCTGAGTTTCTCCGTCTGTCCTTGTCTGTTTGCTCTGGAGACCGTCAAGCTTAGACCAAGGTTTGTGAGTGCCGATATTAAATGATCAGGATAACTCTGATCTTGCAAAATATTCTGACTATTTTGATTATGAAAAATGTATAGATGCAGAAAAGTACAGAGAACCATTTAACAGAAACCCATGTACCACTCAGATCTGACATTGAGTGGGGCTTTTTTCTATTTGCTTTAGGAAAAAAATTTAAAGCAAAAATTTACAGATAACCCTGAACCACCCCCCCAGCCCATCCCATTTCCCTCCCTCCCCAAAGGTAACCGCCATCTTGCCATTGAAATTCATCTCCATATTTATACTTCTACTGCTTGAAACTCACAAACAGTATATAGTATCAGTTTCTCCTTAAACTTTATATAAATGATATCATCTGCACATATATTTTTGTAACTTGCCCTTTTTGCTCAGCTTCATGTGCTCGAGATTTATATATGTTGACACATTTGAATCTAGTTCGTTTTGTTTCAGCTCCTAGAAAATATTTCTTTGTATCAATGGACCACACTTTACCCACCACATTATTGATGGACATTTAGCTTGTTTCCAATTTTTTGCAATTACTAATAAGACTGTAATGAATATCCTTGATCCTATCGGCTTGTGTACATGTGCAAGATTTTCCCCAGGACATACATCCAGAAGTCAATTCCTGGATCATAGGGCATTTACATCTTAACTTTACTGGATATTGACAAATTGTTCTCCAAAGAGGCTGCACTAATTTATACTTCCATCTCCAGCTTATGACCGTTCCTCTTTTCTTTTCAGTGCTCGGTATTACAAGAACTTTAATTTTTTTCCTAATCAAATGGGTGTAAAAATGACCTTTCTTTGTTTTAATATGTACTTTTTTTTTCTTACTAATGGGTTTACATATTTTAAGATGTATATTAGCTCTTTGAATTTCCTCTTCTGTAGATTTTTTTGTTCATTTATTTTTCTAATTTCTCTCTCTTTTTTTAAACACGTTTGTAGAAAGGTATTTTCAGTATTCTGGGAAATCATCCCTTGTTGGCCGTGCAATAATGATTTCCATGTTCCTGGACTCTCTTTTATTTCTACTGGACCCAAAGATTCAATGGGAGAATAGCCAGGAATAAGCCCTCATGTTCAGTTACCCAGGGGCAGTCCGTATGGGATAATCAGGGCAGATCTCGAAAGCAATCATATGGCAGAGTGACCGGAGAGCTGGGTCTCAGGAGCCCTGGTTCTCTAGACTCAGTTTGACCCATGATAATCCGAGAGTTTTCAGGCCACTTCTTTTTTCATCTATAAAATCATAATATTAATACCAGCCTCAAGGGCTTTTGTGAAAAGCAAATAAAGTATGTAAAATCACCTTTGAAAATGCTCTACAAATGTTAGCCATTATTAGTTGCAACAACTCAAATACAAACTTGTTGTATTAGTCTGTGCGGGCTGCCATAACAGAGTATTATAGACCAGGGGACTTAAGCAATAGGAATTTATTTCCCTAGAGCTCTGGAGGCAGGAAGTCCAAGTTCAGGCTGTCAGTACCGTCTAGTTCTAGTGAGAGCTCTCTTCCTGGCTTGCAGAAGGCTGCCTTCTTGATGTGTCCTCACAGAGAGAAGAGAGCAAGCTCTGGTGTCCCATCTTCTTATAAGGGCAGCAACTCTGTTGAATTAGGGCCCCACCATTATGACCTCATTTAACCTTTATCATCTCTTTGTAGGTCCTATCTCCTCCAAACTCAGTCACCTTGGCGGTTAGGGCTTCTACCTAAGTGTTAAGGACATGGGCGCCTGGGTGGCTCAGTCGTTTAAGCAGCTGCCTTCAGCTCAGGTCATGATCTCGGGATCCTGAGATCGAGCCCTGCATCAGACTCCCTGCTCCTGGGGGAGTCTGCTTCTCCCTCTCCTTCTGTGACTCCCCCTACTTGTGCTCTTGCTTGCATGCTCTTTCTCTCAAATAAATAAATAAAATCTTAAAAAAAAAAGAGAGAGAGAGAGAGAATGTTAAGGCCACATTGATGTCCACTCATGTATTTCCAAATGGACCTACGTGTCTTAATTTTTCACCTGGACTCGATGGGAACACCATTTAATTTTGCGAAGATGTTATCTCTGGCTTGCTCTCTTTGAAAGCATGACTGTTATCGAACCAAAGTTTGACCATTTCTGTGGCTGTCATCCATATGGGACAAACCCTAACTGTCAGTCTTGTTCCCATGCCTGTCAGCTTTAAAGTGATTGGGTAAGCAATCTTGCCATTTGCAACAAATACCATATGATTTCACTCATAAGTGGAATTTAAGAAACAAAACAAACAAGCAAAGGGAAAAAAATGAGGAAGAGAAAGAGAGAGAGTAAAAGCAAGAACAGATTCTCAGCTACTGGTTACGAGAGGGGAGGTGGGTGGGGGGATGGGGGAAGCAGGCGATGCGGAGTAAGGAGAGCACTTATTGGGATGAGCACTGGGTGACGTATGGAAGAGTTGAATCACTATATTGTACACCTGAAACTAATATTACACTGTATGCTAACTAGCTGGAATTTAAATAAAAACTTTAAAAAAAGCGATCCGGTAAAAAGACTAGATCAGTACTGCCCAATAGAACTTTCTGTGATGTTAGGGCACCTGGGTGGCTCAGTCAGTTATGCGTCTGCCTTCGACTCAGTTCATAATCCCAGGGTCCTGGGATCGAGTCCCACATTGGGTTCCCTACTCATCAGGGAGTCTGCTTCTCCCTCTAACCCTCCCCATCCCCCCCTTGTGCACTCTTGTGTTCTCTCTCTCTCTCAAAAATAAATAAATAAAATCTTTAAAAAAAAAAGAACTTTCTGTGATGTTAGAAATGGTCTATAAAATCTATACCCACACAACAGCCTCTAGCCACATGTGGCTACTGGGCATTTCACATGGGATTCGAATCACTGGAGAAGTGTGTTTTTAATTGCATTTAATTTTAGTGAATCAAATCAGACCCATAAATATGGAGAACAACCTGATGGTTGCCAGAGGGAAGGCGGGTAAAGAGAGCGGGAGGTACCAGCTTCCGGTTATGGGATGAGGAAGTCACAGGAATCAAAGGTACAACATAGGGAATCCAGTCGATTTTATCATAATAGTGTTGTATGGTGACAGATGTTAGTTCCGCTTGTGCTGAGACTAGCATCACGTGTAGAGGTGTTGAATCACCATGCTGTGATTACCTGAAATTCATGGAACATGGCCTGTCAACTACACTCAAATTGAAAGATTAAAATTATTTTTTATTTTATATATTTTTATAATAATAAAATTATTATTTTTTATTTTATTATTATTTTTATTTTATATTTATATTATATATTATTACATATATTTATATAATATATATTTATGATATATATTTATAAAATATAAAACAATATTTTATTATTATATTTTATTTTATTATTATAAAAATATATAAAAATATTTTATATATTTTATTTTATAATAATAAAAATTATTAAAAATAAGTTAATGAATAAACAAATTACATGTGAAGAGCGGCACGTAGGGAGTGGCTAGTGCATTAGGCGGTGTGCTCCCCAGTGGTGAAGGGACTACTCCAGCTGCTGACTTCTCGTCCCTTATCGTGAGCTCTGAGATCCCGGACTCTGTGCAAGAGGGTGCCTGGTGTGTCCCTGTGATTTAACAGGAATATCTGATGACCTAAAGGAGCAAGAACAGAAGTTTGGGGCTCACAGAATTCCAGACTAAAGCATGGGTGTGCCTGGGCTGAGGCTTAGAAGGTCGGGAGCGGTTGAAAGGAAGGACGAAACAAATTCTAAGGGGAACAGTCCCGCAGGAAGTGCAGCCCTGGCAAGGTCAGGCATTTGGAAAACATCGAATTTTTACCTTCCCCAACTTTTCTTTTACTTTCAGGGAATCTGTGAAATAATCCTTAACGATAGAGGGTTTCCAGATTTATGATGGCCAGGTCCCCTTGTAATCACTCTGTACTAAAACTCGACACGCCTGAAATGAGAATAGAAAAAAAAGCAGCCACTGGTTACTTCAAAAGGTTTCAGCTTTGAAAATGACTTTCCCTGGGTCCCAAGCGGAAGAGGATTGCAGAGCAGGGACGATTCAGGTCAGACTGGCCATCCCCAGTCCCTTCCACCTCGGGCTCCGTATTCTGCTCCCAGCTCTGGTTAGGATACTGCACAGAAGGTTAACAAATGCCGGTTCCCAGAGTGTCTGAAACCAGGAACACTTAGGTGGAAGGAGCAAGCTTCCCTAGGCTCCATCATAAGACAGAACAAGATTGTAGATATTTATGGAAGCCAGGATTCCGAATCATTAGTCAAAACAGAAGACAGAAGGGTCCAAATCTGCTCTAGAAAAGCAGGCTTGAGAATATCAGCTTTTTGACACAGTGTTTAGAATCTTGCAAGCTACTTCTGCAAACACCGATGAACCTGAGCCCCCCTCACTGTCTCTTCTCTTTGGCTCACCCCTGACACACATTGCCAAGTTGTATTTACTGGGTTTGTGATTTAGCAAATGCTTTTGTGTGCCTGACAACAGGGACGTTGGAATTATGAGATCTGTTGTGTTCAGATCAATAGGCCAAACCCACACGTATTTTTTAGCTCAGAAAAAGCTTTCCGTTTGCTCCCCTAATAGCCTCAAACATCTGTGCCAACAATCAGCAAGCCAAGACAAACTGTCCCCAAGCTTGAGCAGGGAGGTGGGACGGGAGCACCTTCATACAATCCGCCAGAATCTTCAAGGTTCGGTGGTCCCAGAGGTCCCTTCACCCTCCGAAGTGTCCACTCCTTGACAAAGTCACCCATGCACTCCCTTCCTGCATTCCGCAGGCTTCTGAGGGCCACCATGTGCTCTCACCCATCGCTGTGGCTCTCCAAGGAGATGTCAGGATCCAGATTACTACAGGGGCACAATCTGGGCCACCTCGGAGAGGAACAAAGCCTGGAGGAATCCCAGTGACTTTTCCGAACTCTTATTCTAACCCGATTATTCACCCAGCGGGCCCCAATCACCGTTGTTATTCCTCACGATGTCTTCCCATCTCCCGCCCGAGAATAAGTTAACACACTTTCCCGAGACTGAGTTCTAATGCCCTCCCCAGCCAGTCCCCCCACTTGGTCTTGGAAGCATTACTCAACCTGACTGAGCCGCCTATCATGGGGATCGTAATAGTACCAGACCTCGTACGGTTATTGGGATATTTGAGGGAGAAGTTTCCTTCCAGGGCCTTCCACAGGCACGCGCATGCACTGCATCTAATTCGCTGTCCATATTCTAACTTCCGCGAGGCGAGGTAGCGCTGTTTCTCGCCACCTCTTCTCTCACCTAGACTCAATAACAACAAAGCATGACAGGTTTAACACTATCCACGGTGGCACTTGGCCATGTCTTGCACCTGTAAATTTGAAAAAAGAAAAGAAAAGCAACAGCCTCACTTGGGCCGCACCACGGAAGGAGCAGAGAAAAGCTCAGGGATGCACAGCCTCTCAGCCCAGCCCAGTCTGGGTGCCTTCTGCGGTTCTCAGCACCCCGATCACCTGGAGATCCAGAGGTCCAGCGTTGGGAGCCCCAAGGCCTCCTCGTGGCTGGCAATGACTCCTTAGCCTGTCCCTAAGATCCAAGGTGTCCCAGTATTACCTACACACCCGCATTCCTACGAGCACCTCCAGGCTTGGTCCCTGTGCCCTTGTTGACCCCATAGCAACAGGCCAAGGCACCTGGGAGCAATGGAACTATTTTTAATTCAGGAGACTTGGCATGTGTCCTCCCAGCCTCCTATCATGGGCTTTGGGGGTAACCAACCAATGGCCCACTTGGTAATTCTTCCTGGAGATTCCTGAGACTGCGGAGGGCTTCCTAGTGAATGTGCTAGAAATCCTGTCTGCGCTGAGCAGGTCTAGTGTCCACCTACTGGTGAGAAACAGGAAGAGACCCTCAAAGCAAGGCCAAGTGTGCAGGCAACAGCCAAGGAAACGAGCACCGGATCATCAGAAGAGAGAGAAAACCAGACAAAGAAAGATGCTTTTAAAAGGAGGCATGATGTGTTTAGGGGTAGACTCGCTTCAAATGATCATTGCACATGGGAGGTTTAGAAGGAATTTCTTTCCAGAGAAGCCTGAATTGAAACCATCAGATTCAAATGTTAAACATCAGAGGGGCCGGGGGAGGGGGGCGGAATGTGGAGAAATCAAGTAGCACAGAATAACCATGGCTTGTAGAAAAGCTGATGTGATGGTCTCCTTAGATTTTCTTTTTTTATTGGAGAAAAATCGGGTACGACTTTGTCTTTATGGCAAAGTCTGGCCCCCAGCAATGACTTACAACCCAGTCCAAGGGACCTGGTGCCCTGCGAGCTGTGTGTATTTACCCCAAGCATTACATCCCTACCGCGCGGAGGCAAGGCCCCTTCCCCAGAGCAGATCTGCAAGCAGGGGAGAAAGCTATTTTTCCCGACGCATATGTTGATACACAGAAAGGAGGGCAGCCCTCCTCGCTACTTGGTATAAGCTAGCTGTGCTATTGAAGCCCTGTTTCCTGTCAATCTTCCTTTTTTTTTTTTCCCCATGAAGCTTTAATTTTTTGCCACAGCACTTTCAGCATTTTAGTTTCCTGCAAACCTCAGGAAATAGCCTGAAATTAATATCGTCAGATGCTTTTAAAAGTGCTGGCTTGGCGGCATTGCAGAACACTCTTGGATGCCGTTTGTTGGATGAAAATACACCAGTTATGCCCCCATTGTTTGCAAGAGAGGTCTGTGAATGGAATTGTGTCTGGGATGGGACCGCACGGAAATGTAGGTTTACGCAAGTGGGAGTGGAGACCTGACTTCTCAGAACGGGCGAAGCCGGCAGGTAAGCAAACGGGAAGAGCCAGCCAAGCAAGAAACACGTCTCTGGGGCTCAGAGTGCTTTCTCAGTACCCCGGCAACGGGGAAACTGAGGCCGAGACACCTTACTCTCGTTTTCCATGTTGGATCGTTAAGCCTTGGGTACGACCCCGCCGCCCTAGGCCCTCCAGATCTGGCTCCAGAGACAAAGACAGTGTCGTGAGAAATAAAATGAGGTAGAGAGATCATTTATTAGCCTATGTATCCTGGAACCAGTACGGAGCTGGGGGAGGGAGCACCAAATCCTCGCTTTGTCACGTCTCACGGGCCCTGAGGACCCCAGGTCAGTGGAGAGGCAGGCAGCTCTGCCCCTGACTTGCGTTAGCCCTTTAAACAGACCCCCGCTTCCCCAGACTATAGTTTCTCTGCCAGCCCACTGGGGACAGGGGACAGGGTCTTCCCACTTCATCGAGCGAGGGCGTCACACCGATAAACTTCTAATGACCGTGCAAGCACGCTTCGGGGTCTTGCGGGGGAACGTGGGGCATGAATCAAAATGATTGTTCCGATCGTTGGCTTCTGAATCTATGCCTTCCAAAGAGTGTTAGATGAGGTCACACTCTTTCAACATCTCCAAAAATCTATTTTGAAATCTTTGTGATATTGAGGAATACACAGTCTTTTCACATCCTTTGTGCTTCATTCGCCTTTTGGATCAGTCTGCTGCAGCTTCCCCTTCTACCACGCACGGTCTCCGTCCAATCCATCGGGAGACCTATTGATGGCACAAGCAACTCCTCGTCGTGTATCTCTATGTCCCCAGTTCAAGTCCTCAGTACCTCCTTTCTCTCCAAGTGTAAAAATCACGTAATTGGCTTTCCTGCTCTGGGCCCGCCCTTCTGCGGGCCAGCCGCATTACCTCCAGCCATCTTCCTAATACATTGCTCTAGTAGGGAAACAATGGAGCTCAATGGTCCTTCAGAGATCTTCTGAGAAAACCCGTATTTTATAAACAAGGACACCGTTCCCAGGAAGGCTAAGTGAATCACCCTGAGTCACCTTGCTAACCAGGGGTCAGAGCTGGAGTGAAAGCAGCCAAACCATTGAATTCCAGTTCTATCCTACGGCTTTTCATGTCCAGGGATTGAGCTGGGCTAAAAACAAAGCCCCCTAATACCAGGTCCAGACCATGTCTTATCAGCCTACGGTAGAGCCGCATAGCGAAAGAAAAGGAAGTCGGGAGGTAAGCATCTCACCACTGATGCGTCTGGTCCAGGAAGTCAGAGAACGGGTTCTTTCACATTGCTTTTCTTCTCCCAAGCATGGGTCTTCGCTTTATGGTGGCAAGATGTCTGTTTCACCTCCAGCCCTCAAGATCACATTCTAGACGGGAAGAAGGAGAGGCAAGCAAAGGGCAGAAGGCAGGGGCCAGGTGAGTCCCATTGGATCAGTCATACGTTGGCTCTCCCAGAAGCCTCAACTAGTGGGCTGCTCCAGACCCACTATAGTGGGGGACTTAGGTCACGTGATGCTCCTCCAGCTGCAAGGGAGCTGAGGAGGTTCGTAGTTTTAAATGGCTATGACGCCACTCAGAAAAAAACTGGGGTTCTCTTAGTAAGGGTACGAGGATAATGAATACTCAACAGGTAACTGGGCCATCTCAGCCCCAAACACCTTCCTGCTCTTGTTGAGATATTTTCTGGTTCCACTCGACCGACTTTTCTGGTCCCATTCCTTCCTGCCCGCTCCGTATCCCAGCCCAGCCCAGAGCGCCCGTGCCCTCCCAGGCAGGTGCCGTTTTCTCTCCCTAAGCCGCCCATCACTTATTTAAGTTCACCTCTTTTTTAAGACCCAGCCGAGATACCGCTCTGCTCACCCTGACGCTCGCAAATGCAGTCAAAATTAACCTCCAACTTCTCTATTCTTTCCTAACGTATTGTATTTATCTCTACTGAAGCACTAATCACATCCCACTTGGAATTATCATTTGCCGTGCCTGTGTCTGCCTCATTCAGTAGGATGGAGGCTTCAGAAGAGCCAGGATCATACCTTGTTTATCTCCAGCACAAAGTTTAAAACGCTCTGTGTCCCATAGTAAATGCCTCGGTGTTTATAATTGAAATATTTTTTTTTTTCCATTTTGCTTGCATGGCTAATGATAGGTGAAAACGAACATCTCAGAAAACCGTGTGAGTGAAAAGGTTGTGACCTCTCATCCCCCTGGAATAGTCTAGTGAATTCTGGAATTCTCTTCCAGCCTGTGGACTCTGCAATCGTGTTGACACCCAAAGGATCAAGACTCTGTAATTCAGGGACCGGTGGCTTATTCTGCCTCCTTCAAGCTCTAAGCTCACAAGCGTGACATGGACCACAGTTCCTTTGCCCTTTTGATTGGATCAGAGCTTCTCGGATCTCTGCCGGTTGTACCGGGCTGACCTGTTTTCGATTCCAGGCTGAATCTTTATTAAGCTGGGGTGATGGCTCGTCTCTGCATCCCCTTACCACCGTCACACTGCCTGGTTTCCTTCTCGGACCTTCTTCACTTTGCCTTGTGCCCTGAGGTGCTGACTCCGTGGCATTCATCTCCAGATTCCTTTTCCTTCTGATGTCCAGTTGGATTCAGCCATCAAGAGTCACCAGAAGGAGATGGCAGAGAGAGAAGGGGTGGTGTTTCTTCTGTCGCCTCCTTTCTGCTTGGGCTTAGGTCCTCATATGGGCAGCAGCCTATCCCTCCAGGACTAGACCTCCTGCCAAGTGCCCCCTGCCCCAACCCCATGCTTCAGTTCTCAGGCTCCAGGGACACTGGTCCCTCTACTCCCTACTTCAGGGTTAGGGCAGTAATGGCTGAATCACTGGTCCTTGTCCCTAAGTGCCCCAATACCAGCTTCTATCGGCTCCCTTCACCCTGCCCACACCTCTATACATAGTCTAGAAATTTCCTTCAGATTACCAACTAAGTTATTTTATGCCAGGATACAGACTGGCATGCCTGCCTAGGCCTTTACTCCATGATCTGCAATAAACTTCTTCGATATAACAACTGATCAGAATTTTGAATTGGCTCCTCAAACATGTTTTCAATGATAGTCTCTGGAGAGGGCCTGGGTAGGATTTTCCTTGCCCTCTCCAAGGACTGAGGGAATCTGCCCCAAAGACTCAGATCTGGTGTCTGTTTCTACAACTTGCACATTCAAGAATGAACCTCCTTCTCTGATACAAAAAAATGACCCTTGTCCTGGGGACGGGAACAGGGGATATGTGCCTGGATTAATAAATCTGTACTTGATAGTATTAGTTCAAGGTGAAGGCTGTCTTGCTCCATGAAGCTTGCTGATCATTGTTTGCCTGTGCATTTCAAGAGTTAATTTTTGGTTTTTTCATTTCCTATATTTGGGCCAGATTTAAAAACCTGGAGGCTCAGGGTGGCTCATATTTTCCCTGGGCCCTCCCCTTTCCCCTTGTGCCCCCTTGCCCTGACCAGGACAACAATTACTGCTACACTGGGAGCCTGGATCAGATATGAATGAAAGAAACGAGTCTTCCCTTGGAAAGCAGAGAACAAAAGGAAATGAACACTTCCATTTCTGTTTCCTTGAGGCATATTAAAGCAGGCTATCTTTGGAATCTAAGAGATATATTGTTAAATCCAAAGAAGATATAATTGCAGAATAATATATATCATGTGTGTCTCTATTTATGCATATGTATGTAGAGTGCTTGTTCTTGGATGAGTATATAAACACATAACAAAAGACTAGAAGGGTCCACACAAAGCTGTGAATAGTGGTTACCTCTAGGAGTAGATTTGGGGTGAGGATTGATGAAAGAAAGTATTCACATTTTACTCTGTGTGCTGTAATATTTGATTTTTTAAATGAGATTGTCTTTTTTAGCTTTTGCTTACATAAGTAATATATGACTTCAATCACCAGTAGTGCATTCTTAAAAAAAAAAAAAAAAAAAAAAAAATTTTAGGTCTTTTCTTTCCCCTATGTTCTACAAGGAAAAACCAAATCAATTTTTTTTTTAAGTTCGAAAAAATTGAGATTTCTTCACTTGAAATACATTCTCTATCATGTTGGGGTGTCATTGTGCTTCCTGATGATGATTTAAAATAGATAGTAATGAATCATCTTCCCCAGCAAGTTTGACTCAGTCAAGTAAAAATGATTCAAAGGAAATCAAAATTAGGAATTAATCTCATTCTCTATTACAATTATGCTTCTCCTATCATGTTTTCTGGCTTGTGATGTGGGAGATGGAACATGAAGTGGAAACTAGGGGGCAGTGGGTATCGTGTCTCTGACCTAGCCGGAACTCAAGTCACACTTGAACCCCGAGCCTTCCTGCTCCGGCCAAGGCCTTTGCGAAACTTCCCTGTCCACCCTGCCCACAGCAGACACTCCCTTCTCAGAGCCTCCGTGTCACTGGATCGCTGTCA
This sequence comes from Potos flavus, assembly GCA_028534135.1. Taxonomy (NCBI): domain Eukaryota; kingdom Metazoa; phylum Chordata; class Mammalia; order Carnivora; family Procyonidae; genus Potos; species Potos flavus. The sequence goes on along the minus strand of CM052884.1, from coordinate 18,969,858 downwards.
GCTTGTCTCAAAAGCTCATACTATTGTCCTT
>CM052884.1:18934752-18969327 GCA_028534135.1 Potos flavus | reverse complement strand
TCGCGGCTCCTATACGGAAAATTCCATTTCAAGTCATTCTGCACATAGTGCCAGATAAATGAGATGGGAGGTTGAGAGATCATTGTGAAGCCATTAAATCTAGATGCTTCTTCAGTATTATCTCAGAGGGACTCTGTGACCTCAGCACACCACCCTGAAGATCTCCCCCAGACCGCCCTATGCAATTTGTCCTTCTTTGTAATTTCCAATCCCACGACAACCAGATTTCCTATTGGTTTAGCTTTGAAAGAAAAGAAAAAAAATCACCACCACTCTCCTCCAAAGAAAAACATCTACATTTTTCCTTCGTCTTGAGGTGGAATACAGCTCCAAAATGGCAACCTCAGAGCAGGCAACACACCCAGAGAGAAGGGCAGAGAGTGAAAACAATCAGCTCAGGGCGGAATAGCAAGGGAACTTTCAGTCAACAGCATACATCACCTGCTTTGAAAAATGGCCATCTGAATGAACACCCCGTGTCAAGAAAGGAAGGGCCAAGGGAGTCGTTAATGAAAGCAAGAAACTCAGTTTTACATCTCGTTCAAAAGATGGATTCACTGTACTCCTCTCCGTCCAGGTGGGTGAGTTAGTTTAGTGTGGAATTTGTCTGCCCTCGCTGAAAACTCCGGTTAGGCAATGAATTATTCCAAGTAAATTAAGTGTATCGATCCCCTCCCCTGTCTGACACTTTGCAGATATTGCCATCAAACCATGCTCCATGCAAGTGTCAGTTTTTGCCACAACCATCTGAAGAGGGGAGCAAATAATCTCTTGAGTTTCTCAGAGCCTGATAAGTACTCGTGGGGGATGATAAAACTGGAGGGGACCAGACAACGAGATTCCCACGATGAGGAGCCTGGCTGGTTCACGTGGAAGGCGAGCACATTCAGTTGATAAGAACAAGGTCAAGGGTGTACTCCCGTACTTCTCAGGGAGTATCAGGTCCTGGACACAGGTTGCATCTGAACTCTGGCCCGTTTTCACGCAAAGGCAAGTGAACCATAAAGAAGATCAAGCAAAGGAATGTGGAGAGAAATTGAGACTCTATCACAACTTTGCAAGAACAATCAGACCCCAGAGCCCATGAGTAGGAAGTAGGCAGAAACTTTTATAAGGTATAAGGACTCAGCCTCTTTCAAGGTGAAGGCGTACATCATTTCGTTAGGGGGCTCAACTGGGGCTTGCTTTTTTGATGTTAATTTTTCTTCCCCATCATAATGACCAGACTCATCCTTTTCTGAATGATAAATTCTTAATCCAAAAAAGAAAAAAAAAAAAAAAAGATATTTCTCTGTCTTAACCAGTTGAGCTGTCTTTTTTGGGCAAGAACGACCATACAAAGGCTGTGGAATGTATTTCAAGGATGAATTGTCTAAAGATGAATGGTCTGGCTCAGATATCTAACAAATGTATACTATAAAGCATTATTTTCATCCACATTAAAGTCCCTTATCGCATTCTGAAATACTTATGGATGAAAGGATGTGATGTCTGAATTTGCTTCAGAATAATCCAGTGAGATGGGAGGAAGGGAGGAAAGATGAAACAGAATTGGCCATGGCTTGATCATTGTTGAGGCTGGGTGATGGTCCGTGGGAATGCTAATACCAGTGGTTCTCAAATATTAGCAGGCGTCCACATTATCAGAAGGCTTGTTAAAACACAGATAGCTGGGCCCCAACCCAGGCATTCTGATTCCAGAGGTCTGGGGTGGGGCTGATGGAGTCACCTCTCTAACAAATTCTCAAGGGCTGCCCATTCTGCTGGCCCAGGAGCCCCACACTGAGAACCGCTATATGACCTTATACTCTCCATTTCTATACGGTTAAAAAAAAATCCAGGGGGACTGAGCTGAGCTGGCACAATGAGGCAAGCTGGAGAAGTTTCTCCCTCTTCCTGCTCACACCCTCAGATAGACAGCAACCAAAAACGGACAGAAAAGAGACACAGACAACAGGAAAAAACACTGAACAATCAATTCAATTCAAACTGGACTGAGTTGGGGGAAATTAATGTTGCTTTTTCTCATGTGCTTTGAACTCGTGTCCATATAAAAGTTATGGAGTGTGCTAGCTTCTCCACTCATTTGGGACCGTGCAATTAAGCAATCTGAATAACCAGGATTTTTAGCTGTTCTTTTCACGCAGGAGCTAGAGTTGGACTGGGTTTTATACACGAGGCCAACACCACTTCCCATATTTGCCTGAGACTTGGGTTCAAAATGTGTACTCAGAAGTCTTTCCCTCTAGATTTTCAGATGTGCGAGGTTCCAGATGATGGATATGGAATTTCCTGGATCTCATGGGGTCTAAAAGCATCAGATGATGAAGAAAGAAAATCTCGAGCTTGAGACTGGATAGTCCTAGGAAGGACACCAGGACTTTTTCGGCTTAATTTTATTGTGTTCAGATGCCATTTACCAAAGAATTACTAGATGCCAGGCATTCAGCAATACACTCTGCAAAAATAGATTACCCGAAATGGTCCTTGACCTTGAAGATCTCACACATAGTGTAGAAGGTAGACATGGAAATAAGTAATTATAACTGTTAATTGTTCTGTAATAACAGCTCATAAATGCTATGGAAACTTAGATGAATAAGACGCTCATTTTTGACTGAGAGGAGGAAGAGGGAAGCAAACTTCTTATGGGATGAGAGTCTAATTGGTTCTCAAGCAAGGGGCACCTGTTTATTAGCCAAAGGGGCAAGGGAAGGAGGAAAGGCATGCCAGGAGAGGAAATGGGATGAGAACGGTGTGGAAAAAGGAAAAGCGTCTGCTGCCCTAAGCCATGAAGAGTAGTCTGGCTTAAGGGCAGGTTGTGAAGGAGGGGGCTGGCAGTGGGGCAGAAAAGGCACATTGATTTAACAAACCCTTATAACATGATGGAGAGTTTATATTCCATCATAGGGAGCATGCACATTTTTAAGCGTGGGGAGGATATTACAAAACTGCATTTCAAACAGACACATGTGGAGAACCAGTGGGTGAGACTAGGCAATGAGTTGAGGGGGCTATGGATTCAGGCAGAGATGATGAAAACCAGATCTCGGGCTCCAGAGTTTAGAATATTTAGGGTAGGAGGCCCATTGCTAGCATGTTAATAGAAAAGGGGTGTGTGTGTGTGTGTGTGTGTGTGTGCGTGTGCGTGTAAGGGTCTGAACATACATAAACTTATATAACTTTATAAAGATGGATGTGCAACTTTTGTATCTATAGATAGATTTTTTTTTTTAATATGGACAGAAGGAAGGAAGAAAATAAGGGAAGGAGGAGGCAGAGAGAAACCCAGGAAGGAAGGGAAAGTACCATACACAATAAGCAAGCAAGAGAAAGGAGTTCGTCGCCTGGGCAGGAAGCTGGATGAGGCTTCTAGGGAGGTGCACCTGTTTCCCGGGCTGCCGGAAAGATTTTCTAAATTCTAACATCCATCGGCCCCGGGGTGTGTGTGTGCCTGTTTGTACTGCGGACGGGTCATGAAAAAGAATAATGGGGGGAAAGAATAAAAAGCAGCATAATCTCTAAGACTTTGAATATCACAAATGAGTCATCAAGTGGAGTTTCACTTTATCTTTCCATATTTCCACAATTAGCCTATTCGTGTACACAGAAAGAGCACATGGCACATTCCGAAATGACACAAGACTTGTTCCGAGCCCCGAAGAGGGATGCTGAGACTCGTCTTCCCTGCCATCCCTGGAGCGTGGACAGACGTCCTGGCCTCTGCCCTCTGCCGGTGATGAGACGAGGCATGGGGGCCCCGCCACCTCCTTCCGTAACGCTTCTCATTTCTTTTCTTCCCTGTAAATTATACTCTCCAGGCCTTTGCTGGGAGACATAATGCTGCTCCCGTGTGAATTGAATACCCAGTGCCCTGCTTGCATGAGTGTGTCAAGGCTAACCAGGTCTATTGTTCTTAAACAGCGCTGCCGGAGAATTGTCTCCTTGTGCAGAATGATGCCGAAGAGATAAAAATATCTTTCATTTCTATAGTGCTGTGCATCTTAAAGTGTGTTCCACATTTTGCAAACTATATATAGGCTCAATTCATTACCCATCCCCATAAAATACAGCCAGAGCCGTGGCAGGCGCGTGCCAGATGTTTGACAAAGGTTTAATAACACAGCGAAGAAGAAGTTAAATTGGGTTCAGAAAACAGGAAATAGGATGTGGGGCACTAGGTAAACTTGCCCATTCATTCAAATTATGGGTTGAGTGCCTACCACCTACCAGGGCAAGAGCTGGTACACGGATCGTGAGCTGGGAAGGTCCCCCTTCTACCTGCAAGGAGCTGCCAAAATATCAAGGAAGAGTCACAAGCAGCCCCATATTCCAGTCCAGTAGGATTTGTATTAAGACTGAGTTAAAAATATAAGATATCCTGGTCCTTATTGCCTTTCAAAGGAAGTCTTTACCACGAGCCACCCCGGCCTCTGCATTCCCTTGCTTTAATAAAAGGTTTGCATCAATTATAGGATGTATGTTGAAGAAAAGCTATTCTGGAACCCAGAATCCAGGCTGCACGTGGGGCATGGTTCTGGGAAAAATAAGGAGAGGAGGGGAAGCACCAGTGGAGCAAGTTATAGAAAGACTGAGGACAGTCAGAGCAGGAGGAACACGGAACAGTATGGAGGAAAGCTGGAACCAACAAGAGAGGAGAGGGGTCTATGTAGATTTCAGGCCGGCCACTATTTTCTCAAGGGTGGGGATCAGCCACTCCCAATCACTTGCCCTGACACTGGGGTCTCCCTGCAAGCACCTCCAAATCTCTCCAGTCTGAGAGGGGTAGGCTCTGGAGAATAGGCAACCAAGACTCAGGACTGGGAGGGATTCTGGAGAGCCGCTGTCTCAATCCGGTCATTTTCATAGATGAAGAAAGCCATGCCCAGATTCATAAAGTGGCTGCAAAAATTCAGCGTATCCAGGCCAGGCAGAACCTGGTCTATAGACTCGCCATGATCCCCTCCCTCAGGCTTGGTTTTAGGTGAATCAGGGGAGACAGATTCATCCTGCCCCTTTGGGGATGCTTCCAAAAGCTGAAGACCTCATCCTTTGGGCCCTTCTGCGCTCTCATGGAAAGACTGATCACAGGGATCAGGGCTTATAACCCCCCCTCCACAGATGTCATAAAGAAATGTGGCTCAGAAAATGAAAAAGAAATTGGCTAGAAGACTGTGACTGTCCAGGTCAGACAGGCTGCCACCCAGGGAGGACCGCTGAAGACCATTTGGTCTCCGGAAGTATATGCGGCTTGGAGCTCTTATTAACTTACCCGGGACGGAGAGTCGGATTACCCTAAACTCCCAGGAGAGCCCCGTTCAAGATGTGTTTAAATCCCTAGACAAGAAGGTATCAGCCAGCTCTGGCAGGATATATGAAAAACAAAAGGAAATGTGGTTTATAATGTATCTGTGCAACAAATATTGTGAAGAGGCATTAAACAAGAAATTCTCCACTCATGAGGACTGCCTGTCTCATAAAACAGACTCTCCCTCTTCCTCTCTTTATTCAGAGTAACGCACCTCGGGACGCTAGGAGACAGAGAGAGAGCGCCCAGCCACCAGGACAGTGCGGGAGAGGGAGGCGAGTAGGGCAGTATAGATACAGGGCCAAAGGTTGGGGCTCTCGGCTGCATCTCAGCCCCCATCAGCTTTGTGTAGGGCCTCAGGCAAGTGAGCCTAGGCAGACAGCCTGACAGATGACCTCCAGGGCAATTTCTGTGTTATTAAAAAGCCAATGAGACGTTTCATAAAATTTTTCCCATGTCTTCACCTGTGTTTATTTCCTCCCAGTTAGAAGACAAACTTCTTCCCAACCAGAAGGCCTTTGTGTATTCGTTCCACACATCTTTCTTAAGTATCCCACACAGGCCTTTGCCCAAATGGAGGAAATAATAAATATTACGGACATGGAATGAACGGCCAAGGTAAAGGTCACTGGAAAGTAGTGATGAGTTAGGGTCTCCACCCTCTGTAATGAACTCGGCTGCTCACGGCACCGAGCTTCAGCACCGCCCCCCCCCCCCCCCCCGCTGCATCTGGACCCCTCCTTCCTCACTCTCTTTGTCCCAGACCCCAGAAAACTCTGGGGGCACGCTTGCTGCCAGGAGAGCCCGGCTTGGAAGCAGTCCTGCAGAGACTTGGCCCTTCCGAAGCTTCTTGGCCACCGAGCAGCAGAATTTGGAGGCAGCCCTCATTCCCTGTGGGCTCCGGGCTCCGCGTAGCTCTCGGCCGCTAGAGCCAGGCGGTTCAAAGGACACAAGAGTGGGCACTGAAGGCCCGGGGAGACGGGGGCTGGGGACTGATGAACTCGGCCTCCCCGGCTACGGTCCAGGAGAAGAAACGCTGGAGAGGTTGCCACCTGCTGGTGAGGGACCCCGGCTTGCGCGGTGGGTGCATCAGAGACCTGAAGCCGGGATGTGCAGAGAACCAGAATTCGGGCAGTTTTCCAAGTGCTTGGTTTTCTGCTGTCTCTTTAGGGCCGTCACCTCCACGGGGCTGTGCCCCGAGCCCCGGTGCCTCGCGTACCGCCTTCGGGACGCGCAGGCTCTCACTGCGGGGGGATGGGAGGCGGTCTTCCTCCTCCCCTCCCCTCCCCTCCCCTCCCCTCTCGTCCTTCCCCCTCCCCTCCCCTTCTTTCCCCTCCGCTCCCTTCGCCTCGCCTCCCTTCCCCTCGCCTCGCCTCGCCGTGCGCTCCGAGGTCTAAGACTCTCCACTCTTCTCCATCAGGTGGAGCCGTCCGCGCCTCCCGCCCCCCGCCTCGCCCGCGAACTGCGCGCAGGCACCTTGCAGCGCCAGGAGGTTAACCGAGCTCCCGGAGGAGGTGAGGCCAAGGAGCGGCCGGGCGGAGATGGCCGGGCCGCCGTCGGGGCTGGCGCCAGAGCCCGGCCGGCTGTGGGTCCTGCAGGTACCGCTGTCGTTCTCGCCGCCCCACGTGGTGGCTGCCGAAGATTGCCGTGGTTTTTCCGGCACTCAGCCTTGAAACGCCTCCCGGTCCTTTTAGAGGCAGGCAGCTCACCACTTAATCCAAGCTTTTTTTTTCCCTTTCTGCCGGAGACCGGAGGCCGCGGGGAGGAGGCGGAAGGGGGGTGGGAGTGCGTGGGGGGAAAAGGGGAACAGGCCCAGCCGGAGATGGGAGCCAGTCCAAAGGTCGTGAGGCCAGTCTTAGGGACCAGTGGGAGAGCGAAACAAGGTCCTTCCAACCTCGGATTCCCACCATCCCTCTCCTGTCCAAGACCGAGTGTGTGTGTGCGCGCGTGTGGTGCGCACACGCCTGTACGTGGGCCTGATGTCGTGTATTGCACAGTTCAGTAGCTTCATGACCCTGGTTTTGTAATATTTCCCTGAGGGCTGAATTAATCTGGGCCCCAGGCCACTTAGGAATTAGCAGTCAAAATGAAACAGCAGCTTAAAGGATAAATGGTAGTTAAAACATCCAGTGTTGCTTTGTGGGTTCGGTCTACATTCTAATATTCTTAGTCGTATTAGCTGCAAGGCTTGCCTTAGGAATGGTGCCCAGACCTTAAATTTCTCCCCTCACCCAGTAGGTTTTATTGGAGAGCTTCTACTAAAGTTAAAGCACTCTACATGCCATGTTCTCACTCTTGACATGTCTGGCATAGACTGTTCAGAATCACCATTCATCCTGTGCATGTGTTTCTGATTCGCCTTTTCTGTTTCACTGTCTTCTCTGTCATCCAGTCATCTGGGCTGAGGCTGTGCTGACAGCTGCTTCTGTACCTTGTTTGCTAATTTCGCTGATGGGGTGCCTCTTTGGGGTCCTCTTAGCTTCTCTGGCTCAGCATTTCTTTTCTGCCCCAAAGATTGCTTACAAATTTCCCTTTGATCTGTTTAACAGCCTCCGGAGGGATGCAGTTAAATAAACTATTAAGTTAAGAATAGAAAAGTCAACAAAGCAGACACCTACTAATTTGTAGATCTTTGATGTCAACTATGAGATGTAAGTAAGCTCCTACCCCACTTCTCTTGTTCATCAGTACCAAGGGATACATTTTTAAAGCTAACATCCATATGGAAACTTGGAGTTGGCATGTGCCTGGAAGTCAGTAAAATCCTCCAAGTACATAATACTGATGGAAGGAAGGCTAAGAGTTTCCCCAAAGACGTCCCCAAGGTCCAGTGACTGAAGAAAGCAATAACTGATTTTATACTGAAAGGCACACATCAAGAGAGCATCTTTTAGCTTTGTCCCCTTACTCTTTAGTCCCCCCCTTCTTCTGTATAATGCTGCATATTATATGCAGATGTAACTATCCTTATAGTTTGTATCTTACGTGTATACTCTGCTTCCACACTAAACTGTGAGTTCCAGAAGGCATGGTCTGTGCCTGGGATTTTAGCTCCCCCAGTGCCTGCTTATCCCAGGCATGTCTAAATGTCCGTCAAGCAAACAGACCTAGATAAATCGTTGGTTATCCTGGAGGAAAACAGAGTTTGATTTGAGTGTGGGCTTCACGACAGGTAAAAGACCTGAAGGTTCTTCAGAGGCAGTTGCCTATGACCTTGGCCTCTCCTTCGCAATAGGATTCACAGCACCTCTTGGAAAAAAAAGACACTCTCAGAGTGATGGAGTGCTTATTAGAGGAGAGGCTGCAAATGCAAAGGCAGGCTACTCCCCTCTCCTTGTTAGGAAATGCACAAACCAGCATGGTAATAATAATAAATGGGCGTGTGTCACAAACCTGCTTGATTTCCCTCTAGTTCCTTCATTTTGTGTTGGAGGACTAGTGCAAAGCAAACTATGGTCTAAACGTTTGGGTTTTTATTCCCCACCTCCCCCTTCTAGGAAAGTCTCCCAAAAAATGTAAACCGTGCTTATCTCTTCCCCAACTCCGAGACTCCCCGCTGCACACATTGGCCAAGTCCTTCCCGGGGAAAGATGCATCCCCCCTCCCCCCCGCCCCCCTCCCCCCGCGGCTTCGCTGTTTCCCTTTCAGCCAGTTCCCAATCCCCCGTGCAAAGGCAGGGCACGCGTATTTCAATGCGTGTGCATGCATATAGTCCTCCCCAACTTCACTCGCGTTGAACAACATTATGTGGTGTGCACTAAAAGTCAGTCAGCTCCCCGTTCAAGATGCCTTTTGGTCAATAATGGTGACAAAAGCTGCATTTCCCCCCGTTTAGGGGGAAAAGGGAGAAGGGAAGAGAGAACGGAGCCTCCCACCTCCCACCCCCCACCCCCCGCCGCCCTCTGCTTTGCACAGATCTCCTTTTTCCAAGTGTTTCCTCTTTAATTATGACCTGTTTCCCCTCCCTCTCCCCCCGCCCCAGCCTCAGTGAAAGGAGCCCTTCTGTCACTCGTCACTGGCTCCCGCGCCCGCCCGCTCGCGAGCTCGCTGTGGGAGGAGCCCGCCGGAGGAAGCCAAGCCGTGCGCCAGGGCTGCCGAGAGCCACAGAATGGATCTGCTCCGAGCGGGGACGTCGCTGACCAGCCCGGCTTCCCGCGGCGGCTAGGAGCCCGGCCACCCGGTCACTGGCGTCGGCAGGCTGCGGGGACCCGGAGGCCCGGGGAGAGCGGGGCCGCGCCGAGGGACGGACGCACGGACTGACCGATGGTTGGCGCGCGCCCGGGAGGACCGCGGCGGAGGCTGAGCACGGAGAGCCGCCCGGGGGGAGAAACTCACTGCCACCCCAAGTTGCCCCGCCGGCTGTCCCTCGCGGCGCTGAGGAATGAAACCTTTCCAGCTCGATCTGCTCTTCGTGTGCTTCTTCCTCTTCAGTCAAGGTAGGAGCCCCGCGCGGCGGCCGGAGTTGCCAAGAAAGTCGGCTGGGGTGGCGGTTGGCGGGGCGCGGGGGGCTGGGGGCAGGAATGGGGGGCCGGCTTCGGAAACGCGCCGCGATCCATGCGTCCGAGATGCGCCGGCGTGGCTTCTGTGCAACAAAATGGTCCTGTTTATTTTCTTTTTTGCAAGGAAGGGGTGTGGGAGGGGGGACTTTTTCCTCTCACTTGTCAACATCCAGCTCAAACTCTGCGATGCAAATGAGTTCTTTATGCTCCCGGTCTGTTAATGAGGCAGTTATCTGTGTGGCTCTGCCGCTCTGAACTTCTGGGCACCTCCTCTCCTTCCGACCCAGGTTGGGAGAAGGAGAGGGGCGGGAGGGGGAGCTTTGTTTAGGTGGCTACTTCAGCTCGAGGAAGGTCTGACTTGCAGGAGTGGATTCTGAAGCCGGTGTGTGCGGTTGCACGGTGGCAGAGGGGGCCGGGGTAGTGTGCGGTGGTTGGGGGGAAAAGCCGGGCAAGAGTTTCATTGAATGTAATCGAGTGCTCTGAATAAGGCAGAATTCTGAATCCGACACAGCCCCGGATTCAGGGGTCTACGGTGAAATGTCGCCCCTGGTGCTGATTGTTTACTTTGTGCAGCCTAGCAGGGGCAGGGAGGCTGGTGGGACTTCTCAGGGGAAAGAACTTTGCTGCCTCTGGGCTGGCTCCCCGCCCACGGGAGCCTGGGGGGGGGGGCGGGGGTGTGTGTGGTGTGCTGGCCTGGTGGAGGGAGGGGAGAGGTGGCGATCTGGGGAGGGGCGGTGAGTGCCTACTTAGCCAAAGGCGTCAAAAGTCACCTGTGGAATTGATCAGCTCCTTCCCACTCTTGGAATGCCAGTGCTGCCTGAGCCTTCTGAGGCAGCCTTTGTGCCAGCCAGCACGGCTCCGAGAGGGACAGGACTCTCAGAAAAATCCACAACAGAGCATGTCCATCTGTTGATTAAATGAAGGGTAAAAGTTTTCAAGGAAGCAGAGCCCCGCCATGGGGGGGCTGGCTTTGCAAGCGAGCAGCATGTCTCCTTTTCTTTCCCTGTGGGGGAGAAGCCAAATGTAAGCAGAAACCCCACGCCTCTTCCTCTGCTCTTGCATTGGTACTTAGGGTCACTGCACATTTCCCCCTTATCAAACTTTGCTCCTGGCCATCCTGATGAAACCCCGCGGGGGTGGGGGGTCTTCTCCCATCAGTGTGTATTCACTCACACCTGTATGTAATTTTAATGTGTGTACACACACACGCACACACTCATGTATTCAGAGGGTAGTGTGCATCTCACCAGGGCTCCCTACAGCAGCAGGAAGATAAATTGCCTTCCCTAGAGTTTTCAGGCTGAATGAATAAGAACTATCTCAGAACACTGGTACAGAAACAGTTTGGGTTATATTACCATTTTGTGAGATTACCCTCCTTCTTGGATGCCTGTGTGCTTGCTTATGGGCGCGCGCACACAGGCACACACACACACACTCACACAGTCACACTCCCTTCTCCTTTGCCTCTTCCCAATGTACTCAGGAAGTCACCTGTAGAATCCCTAAAAGTAGGAGCCCGCCATCCCCCCCACCCCCACAAATGTTCACGGGACCCGTGCATATTTTAATCCGCCCGTGTGTTGTTGGAAAACTGGAGCCGTGATTCTCCTCTGGATTGGCATATGAAGCCTTCGGTGTCTGAGTGCCTCTTTGGTTGTCTGAATCACGGCAGTGTGCATCTTCTGCTTTGCTTATCCCTTTTCTCAGTACTGGAGCTGTTTCTTCGCTGTCTCGTATGAATCTTTAAATATTTGCCCATGGAGGTTAAACGCTCCTGTTTCATCTACCCTTAGCCCCGGGAGCGCTAGGGAGAAACCACAGCACCCTGCAATGCCTACTTCCTTGTGATTCCTGAGTGTTCCGAGCTTGGCTGGCACTGCCCGCCCTACCCGATGGATGGTAGATGCCATGGTCCACGGGGCTCCAGGTCTAGAGAAAGACCATGAGACAAAGTGGAGGTAGTCAGTCAAAGTACCTTACATCAGCGGACCCTATAGGTTTCCTGAATAGACAGCATCGGATGACAGGAATTAAGGGCCAAGTGGGATGCTTTTTACGGACTTTTGCGATATGCTACCTTTCAACTTGATCGGTAGACATGGTGTTTTGACGTGGATGTTGGTCTTGAATATTGTGAATTCCCCAGAGGATTCTATTCGACCCTACACCTGTATGATCAGTTCCCGTACTGTGCCCACCCCTACGTAGCACCGTAGATTTCGCAAGTTATTAGTTCGAGGCCATGCACTCCGGAGAGGTCATGGGAGGACCTGCCCGCAGGCTCGAGGTCACTCCCGCAGACATCCCCCTGCCTGAACTTGCACCCTGCCTGGCACGCCCCACCGAGTCACCCGTTTGACCCTCCCCACCTCCTGCACACTCTTCCTCCTGGGACGCTTTCCAAGGAAGTGTGCAGGGACTCAGGGATGCCCCTCCTCTCAGAGAGAACAAATGTCCAGACTTCTTTTTAGACCTTTATCTGGCACTCCGGTGACACCTCCATCTGCTGCCCAGCACCTGTCCCAGTGGGAACCTATGTGTCATTTTAGAGTTTCTGGAAACGCAGTTCTCATGCTTCCAGCTCCCGTTGTCTTAGTGCCCCTACGGAGGGAGAGATTCAAACGGCGCTCTGAACACTTCCGTGGCGAAACATAAAGTTAAAACTCCGAATGTCCCTTTCAGTCGCCTTTTTTCTCCCAATTTGTCAGATATTTATTCACTTTTACTTGTTCTTGTAACCCTTTAGAGAGTGAAATCCAAGGCTAATCAATGTCAGTGATAACGCCGTATCCCCTCTTGTTTTAAAGTTTGGGCTCTTTGTGTAGATGGGAGAGTGAGTATTTATTTATGTTTCCTAAGGTGGCAGTAGAAAGACCAAATGGCATGCCTCTATTTCCGCCCCCGCCAACGTCCCCGGGCCTGGCTCCCCACGAAGAAAGGGCGAGCCGCCAGCGCGTGCTGCTTGTGGGTTTCTCTCTTGCTGGGGATGCCTCTTCCATCAGCTGTCAGGAGCGCGTGCTTGGTACAGAGAGGGATAATGTCACAGCACAATTTGCCTCCTGCGGAGAAGAGGCATGTTCTGCTCCTGGGTGAAAAGGGATCGATTCTCTTGTCATCCATAAACTTAGAACTTGCGACATTTTTTTCCCTTTATCATTTCCATTTGCCCACAACGGTTTCCCTCCCTGCCCTCCTTCATCTTCAAGGTCCGTGCCAGGCAGCCTGCACCTCCTCGTCTTAACTAGCTACGAAGGACCCGTGTGCCCGCAGGGGGGAAGATCCCTGCTCCCCAGCGGGTCCGACAAATCTGGGGAAGGCACAGTGACACAAAGTTGGTGCCTTGACCTCAGAAGCTCTTTGGAAAGGTGTTCTCCCTGCTCACTGACATTGTCCCCTAGCACTCCCAGATTGTCCCGTCTGGCCTCATAACCCCCTGGGGTCCCAAAGCTCTAACTCTGGCCCAACCCAGATCTCTCCTTGGATTTTCACGCGTGCCAGGCTGCTCTGAATGTGCGGGGGGTGAGGGGGGCGGGAGGGGGACAATGAGAACTGGCATTTACCTGTCAGTGACAACTCCTGAGTTGAGGATTCATCCGGGCTGTCACCTCCCCCTTGGGAAGAATCTAAGTGACTTGCTCTCCAGAGTCACCCAAAGGGCTGTCTGATGGCTACCCGAGGGACAGAGGTTTGTGGCGACATGGCTCTCCAAGGGGAGAGAAGAGCCTTAAGCCAAAACGGGGCAAATAGCTCGTGAGTGGAAAGACCCAGCTAGGATGAGGGAAGCCACGAGGATGACGGGAAGCTTGGAGAGGAAGGAGAAACAGCTTCGAGAGGTCTTAACTTGGGAGAAGCTCCTTGGGGAGGGAGAGGGGCACCGGAAGCTACCAGGAACACATCGGAGGCAGCCAGAAGAATGGGGGGATCCTAGGGGGGTACAGGCTGAGAAGGCATTAGAACAAGAAACTGGGAGTGAACCTCAACTTAGCAAACATCGAACCTTGCCCAGAACTGTCATAAAACAAAAGATGAGGCAAGTAATAAGCGTGCTGCTCCCCGCACTGGCACCCCGAGTGGTATGACGTCCTGTCTAGAGGAGGAAGAATGGTTCCTTTTGTCCTGGAAGGTCAACGCACAACTGCCAAGGGTGTGGGACTACTTGAACAAATCCTCCGGGTCAGGGGAACTGGGACACGTCTGTTGGGCATGGGGGTGGTCTCCGTGTCTGCTGCCCAGTGAGGAGCTCTCTGTTGCCAGCCAGACCCATGGAGGAGGGAAGAGAAACTCCCCAGGGGGAGTGGGGTGCGGGTGGGGGTCAACGCCTGCACACTGCACTTACAGGATATCGCGGGGGGCCTCCCTCTTGGGTTACAAAGGAGGATCTCACTTGGAACATGGCAGCGGGAGCTAGGCACGGGACCAAGGCGCGGCTCTCCCTGGTGTGCCTGTGTTGGTAGGAGCCAGGGCCAGCAGGAGATGGGGTGGAGCAGGGGATTAGGCCCGAAGACGCAATTTTTCTTTTTTGTTCAGCCCAGTGGGGGTGACTTAGGCGGCATTCTATTGCAGGCCCAAAAAAGCACATGAATAATCCAGAGTGAATTCAAGAGATTTCAATAGCAAAATAATAACAATACTAATGATACCTTTGATTTGCAGAGTACTTTTCTTCCAAGGAGATAAAAAGATAAACTGTTTTGGAAACATGAACAAGGAAAAGAAAATTGGCTGTGATGGAGGAGTGGGGAAGGAGGGCCAACAGCATTCATTTGAGGGTCTCCTATAAATCGGGGCTGGGGAGGGGGGCAGTTACGCGGGTAAGAGGCATCATTCTTCGGCTCCGGTCTCTTATCCTTCTAAAATGGTGAAATAAATAACTTTTAGGTGAAAAACCAGGCATTTTTAATAGGAGTCAACCAGAAAGAGTGAGGCGCTGTATCCCGCTTGTGTCTGGGAGCAGGGACCCTGATTCAGCAGTGGGGAGGGTCGGTAAGATTGAGAGAAGGTCAGAACTTGCACTTGGACTCTCCACTCCTGCAGCGATCCTGATTTTAATGGTGGTGCCGGTGACACTGGCAGTGGGGTCTCAGTCTTCCCGCAAGGTCAGTGGACACCCCAGTGTTCACGGAGCAGGGTCGGGCTGGGGCCGCTGCTCTGGGGGAGGTCTGTTCCCTTGGGTTGCTTGTCGCCTCACTGCCGTCCACGGGAGTGAGGAGAAAAACGAGGCAGCATCTCATGTCCGACTGGACTGGCTTCTATTCCAGATAGAGGGGGTTTTATTTCCAGCGAGGGGAGTGAGTCCCTCATTGAGGCACAGATGCCATTGCATATGGCTTTCTTTTCCCCAGGGGAAAACCAGAATCCACGGTTAAGCGTGCATGTCCAGTAAGAAGGTAGATACCTTACAGATCATTGCAATACTTCTCACACGGTCATGCAAAGAATGCCATGTCCCGCTTTCTGCCAGAGCTTGCAGATCAAGCCTGGAAGGCTGGCCATGGAGGGAGGATCCTCCACCACCATATTGAACGTGGACTTCCGTTAACTTTCTGCTTCTGAGCCACTGAAGGAGGTAGGGATCCAACATTGTGCTTTTTTCCCCCTCTCCTCTTCTGAGTGTGAAAATGAGTACTCTGGCTGTATATTTCTAGAAGTCAGTAAATGTCAATATTGGATAAGTGTTTCCTTTCTATCACTCCAATTTAACATAAGCTGCTTGGAAACAAATGTCTTCCGTAAGCATACAATGTTTCCGTGAGTACACAGTCAACACCGCTACGCGGATTAAATAAATGTCAGCTTTTCTTGGGTACACGGGTAACAAGTCAAAGCCATGGAAATAGTGACCAGCCTAGGCAAACCTGCTCCTTGTAGGATTATTCAGTTGCAGCCCTGGCTGGGGCTTGGAGGGTGAGAGGTGCTCACCCTTCCCTCTCATTCCCGGACAAAAAGGCAAGGAAGTAGCCAGACGTAGAGACCTCCCACGTGTCCTTGGAAGGTTCCCCTGCCCCCTGCAGTCTCGAAGCCTTATCATGCCCTCTCCAAATCTCCTCCCACCTGTGACCCCACACTACACACACACTGCTTACTGCTGAAATGCCGTCCTGTCCAGAGCTTAGAACCAATCCGCCATCTTCCTGAAATGGGAGATTTCATCTTCCTGAAATGAGATCTCACTGTCCTCTTCCACCTAGAGTTGGTGTCCTCCCTGGCAGAGTGAGGTAGATTGACTTGAGGCCATTTTTTTTTTTTTTGAACATTGAAACCCAAACTGCAATGGTGTATAGGTTGTCAGCATTAAGAAGATGCCTGAATTGAATATCAGGCAGAATTATCAAGATGGCGTGCTTCCTTGGCCTGTGTTCCCTGGACAGTTGTTTTAAGTTCCGACTTTCTAACTCTTGCCTAGAAGACAGGAATTTGAAATCTGACACTGAGTTGCACAGCCACCAAGGCTCCCATTCATCATTCCACACTTGTCCCGAGGGGCCACATACCCTTGGTCCTTCTTTTGTGATCAAAGAGCACTTGAGGACACCAAAGCTGAGCCCTTGGCCACTCAGCCGGAGCTCATGGTAGGCCGACTGTGTGGTGGGCACGATGCCAGGGACTTCTGATGCAAAGATCCCCTAAGACATTATTTCTGCCCCGGGGGGGGGGGTCTCTCCTTCTGGTCAGGGAGCACACACTTTGACTCATGGTTACATGATGGGCTCAGAGTTGTCAAGAGTATTCTGAGAGCGGCTGAAATGACCGAGGGCATCAGGAAAGTCTGCACAGAGGCAATGACTTGATTTCAGAAGATGTCTCAGAGCCCGCCCGGGGAAGCACAGAAAAGAGTGTTTCGGGCTTGCCTTAGAGTGTGTGCAAAGGAAAGAAGGCAGGACAGAATGCCATCTGTTCCGAAGCAATGGGTAGCGTGGGTGGCTGGAATATGAGTGTGTTGAGGGTAGTGAGAAGCCCGGGAAGGGGAGGGTCAGCTTGTCATAAATACCATGCTAAATGTTTTGATGACTTAACTATCCGAGTTAGGTTTGTTCCTTAGAAACATTGTGAGTAGCTTCTGGGACTGCACTCCTCTCTGTGCCATGGGTCCTGCGGATAAAAAAGGGGTAGAATGCATTTGTTATTTATTCTTCTTGCTTTGCCCTGTTTTTTTATCTGGGGCTTTAAAAATGTGGAATTGAATGGACGTATACCCATTCTTAACAGCTCACCTTCCTTCATAGCTATTATGTAAAGGGGTGGAAAAAATGAGTGAGAGCGTAAAGTGTGGGAGAACGGACCTTCCCTGTTGGTGTGCATTCCAGACGGAGGCAGAGAAGAATAGCAGGTAGACGTGGCGGGAAACCACGGAGCGCTTGGAAGCAGGAATGCCTATGTACACACTGGATTGTTGGTCCAATGGCATGCTCTGAGGAATGGGATTTACCCGTTTCTGGGGCCCAGGGAGGCTCGCCTAACATTGAGGACGAATGGTAGGTAAACCAGGAAGGGAGACAAGAACAAGGACGAGATAAGTAAGAAATGCCTAGAGACATTTTGCTGATGATTTCTTTGCTGTTCTGAAGAAAAAGCTAAGTTATGCTGGCTTTGGGGAAAACAAGGGTACAAGCTAAGTGATTCCACTCAGAAGATGTTAGGAAGTCTCTAGTGTCAAGAGTAAAGAACGTCATGAGATCTACTCATGTGTTCCACGCTTGGGCCTGTTCTCATCAGGAGTTGGTGGAGATTGGCAGGACAAGGTCAATAGTGAAGCAAGTGTATGCATTGTTCGGCCAGAAATAGGCAGTGTTGAAATTTAATGCTAGTGTCTAAGGCTAGCCTGCTGAACAGTCTCCCGTTGCTGAATGTGCTCTAGGAGTAGAATTTGGGCCACCAAGAAGGGAAGAGTCAATTCCCCAGCAGTGGATCAAAGAGTAGACTAGATGTCCTCCAAATCCTCTCCGACCCTACGACTCCCTGAATATTATCTGTTAGCAACAACCTATTGATTCTGGATGATAAATTCCTAGAAGAGAGATGATATGTTACAGATGGCTTTGTCCAGCACATTTTCTCGTAAGTGCCAGGCAAATCCTTTGGGCTATTGGTGATGGCAGTCATAATGTTTTGATGATGGTGGTGGTGGTGATGATGAGTGTTGGTGTAAAGCTTCCCAAACTGTAGAGCGCCATTCACAAGCCCTAGTTCATTTCATGACCGTGCTAGCATGAGAGGCAGCTGTCATCACTGTCACACCCTCCGAAAGGTCATGTCGCTCGGCCAGAGTCAATCTCATCTGCTTCACTTTTTCATATGCTTTGATGCTTCTCAAGATGCTGGTAGATGCAGCTGCTTCAAATTATCCACCCTGAAAAATGCATGAGAACGTCCTTGGCTGTGGCGCAAGATGGAACATGTTCTTCGAACTTGTGGGAATCCTCGGTGGCTAGGCAGAGAAAAGGATTTTAAGGATTTCCCATGAAAACCAGGGAGCTGACCTTCAAACCACGACCTAGCCTTGCAGCTCTGTCTTTTGATTCCAGGCGCTTTCTGAGTTGGTTCCTTCATCTTCTGACATTCAGCTTTACCTTGAGGCCACGAGGTTTCCAGGGGGAATGACAGGCCAGCCTCTTGGGCTGAATAGCAATCAAGGGGATGTTGTTTGGGTAGTTCCTTTTGTGGCTGCGTTGACAATTAAAAAAAAAAAAAAAGCAAGGGCAGGAACTTTTCTTCTCTTAATTGGTTGATTAAAATATCCATTTCTTTTATCTACCCGCCCTGGTGCCTGGCATGCTGCTCAGCACAGAGGACTCTGAATAAATGTTGAAATATTGGAATGAGTGGCAAGAAACAATGCAAAGGAAGAGAAAGCAGGGATTCTGACATCACACGTGCAGGGGCTGACAAGCCCCCACGGGAGGACAGAGGAAAAATCCCATCTATTTGGAGTAGGAAGTTGTTCCTCTCTGAGTGAGGCCTTGAATGACCACTGGGTCACCAGGGACACGGCCCAGAGAAGCACCCTCTGGCAAGCCACCCACTCCTCAGTTTCAGCAAAAAAAACCCACAAACAACAACAACAAAAAAAAACGAGCCCTGTCCTTATGTTCTTTAATGCATGTCAGTTCCCATTTCTGTCAGTCACCTGCCAGTGTCACAGGTGACTCGGCTCTGGTGCACTGTGACAGCCCACCTGTCACCCTTGGCGATGCTGGGAGCTATGACAGCTTCAGAGTAGACCCGGCTGGCTCATCATGCAGGCAACCAGGGGACAGAAACTTAGAGCCCTCTCCTGGAGACCCTTCCCGGGTACCGCAGGACAAGCAAGGCCACCCTCCCTGCCTTCCTGACCTTGTGACAAAGAGAGAAATTGCTGATTATTAACCTCCCAGTGGCTTTATCCTCCGTATTCTAGGACCCACACTTTTCCACGCCTCGCTGAAGGACGCTGGGTCTACCCCACATTCACAGGGAGTCCCATTTCATCAGAGAGCTGGCCTCAGAAGCCTTTTTCTTCCATAGAACGCTACACCTTCGTGAGGGGCCACGTGCGGGGGTGGGGGGGCTCTTCTTCCCTTGGGTCAGGAACTGGTGGAAATGTTTTGGGATGTGAAACCCGGTGAGCACTGCAGTTCCTGCATCAGCCTGATGGTGGCAGCAGCAGCGCTTGCAAAGCCCAGGAGTGAGCTGAGCTGAGGCCCAGGGCAGTCCTTAGTAGCAGGAAGAGCCTGGCTCTCTAGCCAGCCTGCTGGGGGCCCTCCTCTGCCCATGACCCCATGACGGTGGGGCTGGGGCAGCCGAGTTGGAGCGTGGAAAGGGCATGAAGGTAAAAGACTAAGGCTTCTGGATTGGCAGCAGCTCCCCCCACAGGCTCGGGTGCTTTCTGCTGTTTCTGATGGGTGTGAGGGCAGTAGAGGCAGGTGGGTACAATTAAAAATGCCCAAGGGTGTGGAAGAGCTGCAAAGAGAAGGAGCGGGGAGACCTCAGCTAGCTGTCCATTTCCTCGTGGCAGGTGTTTTCCCACACTTGTGTCTTTCCTGTGGGTGATGAATGCATCTGTCCCCCTCCTCCACCACCACCACCACCAGGGGTGGCTGGCAGCCAGGAGCCCCGCATCCTGTCCCCAGCCCCCAACCCGGCGCCCTGCGCTTCTCCTCAGGAGTTTGCCTCTTTAATGATCCAGGAGCCAATATTTCTGCTGTTGCTCCCCTCTCATGCTGGAAAAGCAAAACAAACATGCTAAAATTAGTCTCATTATTCCTGATCTCCCGGGCACGCTGAAGAGGTGCTACTCTGTTTCCATCTCTGGACAGAAACAGACACCATTAAGACAAATCACCACCTGGCAGTGGTTGTTCATTTCAGAGTGCAACTTACCAGGCACGGTAACCCGAGCCTAATGGAGGGCACTGAAATCCCACACCCGCCCTGCGGGAGGTGGCAGGTTGCCCTTTTCACCTTTTGAAGATTGCAAGTACCATGTGTCTCAGACCCTGGAGTCAATCTTTGTGGAGCATAAACTAAGTGAGACATGGGGTGAGGGAAAGGTGAGGCCGTCATTGGGGCAGCCCCCTCCTTGTCTTCTCTGTGTGGCTCAAGCAGCTGGTGGGCTGGCCTGGCCGTGTACGTTGCCTGACACCACCAGACGTTATTTGCTATCCATTAGGTTTGTGTTGCCAGTAGGATTTTAGATGAGGTTCGCTCAAACCCAAGCGGCCTCCCGCACCTGCCTCCCCATCAGAGCCCTTTGCGGCTTTGTCACTGGCGACGTGAGTTGCCACCAGCCCGATCTGTCTATCCTCACGCTGTCTGTCTTCCTTGGGGAGGGGGCAGGGGAGTGAGGGAGGGGGGCCCAGTGGGGTGGGACAGAAGGTAAGATTGTTCTGCCCATTTTATTAATGGAGCGGCCCCCGGCACGTGGCAGGTGACTTCCTGGGCATCTCGCGTCAGAGAAGAAAACTTTTTGCCTGAAGTCGGCAAAGCCGTATTTCCGACTGCCGACCTGCGGCCACACGGGTCAGCGAGGAAACAGAACTGCCTTCTATGAGAAGTTGCTGAAAGTGATGGAGAGTGATCTCCCCACAGGAGAAGGTGTTACACCCACGTGGTGCATGCCGCGGGCTCCGCTGCTTTCCGGGCCCCTCGGTGGGGCCTGCCTGCTCCCCGCTCTTCTTCCACGAACATGAGCTCCCGCAGGGCTTTGGGAATCCCTTGATGGAAAGCCGAACCGGGGAGAGGGGAAAGGGTGAGACTAGAAAAGGATCGAAGCCCGTAATGGTCTCCGGAGGCTGGCCTCACAGTGTGTCTCTCGCCACTCCCTGGTGGTCGCTTTCGTGGAGCCAGCCACAGGGAGGTGTCCCTGAGACCTGGGGCCAGGTCACCTGAGCTCTGTGCGCATTCCCCTCTGTCACCCTCCTGGCAGCCCAGTGAAGCAGGATGGCCAGCCCACTTGCTGGTGAAAACGAGTGAGGCTGAGACTCTGTAATTTGCCCACAGATTGCATAACGTTGCCTCTCCCTGCCCAGGAGGGGTGGGACCGCCATTCGGACACTCGCCTGTACCCCCCATCCCCCCGCCCCTTGCTGCCCTTCTCTTCAGGAGGAATCGCCCCCACCCTGGTGGCCTCCACAGCTGTGGGCCTGGCAGTAGGCCGCAGAACCCCCGGCCTGGCCCGTGGTCCCCCCCCCCTTCATGACTCGTGGGGCTTGCGACCAAGAGCTGACCAAAACAGAGGAAAACATCCCCCCGAAGAGAGAAGCTGAGTAAGAATTCATGAAGCTTCGCTCCCCCTGTGGCGGGTGGGGGCTCGTTCCTTCCCCAACCCAGCTCCAGTTTAGCTGAATATTTTGAGAGCCAGATGCTGATTCCTTAACGAGAACCCATCACCACCTAACTTTCCTTCAGTGGATTATTAAAAAAAAAAGGAAAAAAAAAAAAAAGAAACCATATTCTGCTGAGGGAGAGGTGAGCCTCGTGTTAGTTTGCTGGAAGAAAGGAACTATTCTACACGAAAAGACATTGCAGGACATCAAAACCCTCCTTTTTGTCAAGTCTAGAAGAGTAAAAATGTCAGGAGACCACATGGTTCTGAAATGATTAATAATGGTCGTTAGGGGGAGAGAGAAAGGACTCTGGGAATGTGGGACAGGCTTCATTCTCCTCACTTCGGCTCCAGCAGGGCCGTCTTGCCTGGTGTCAGAAATCATTTCTGAAGGTGGCCCGTCTCCACCTAGGCCATCCTCGGAATCACAGCATTAGCTGAAGATAGACACTTAAGATAAACTAGCAAAACGTCAGAGTTCCTTGACGTTTTCAAGGCTCCTTTGCATTGAATCAGAGGAGTACAGAGAGAGAAGGCAAGGCAGATAGATCTCTGCATGGGAGACCGAAAATTCCTTGGTTGGTGCCATAGTCTGGGCCTTTGAGCGGAACCCACTGCTCCTGTAGGCAAGTGCATTGTCAGCTATTGCCAGGGCTCCGAACCCATGTGGGTGCCCCTCGCTCCAGGCATGAACTTGGCTTTGGGTTTTCTCTTCGTCAAACCAGGGCAGAGGCATTCACAGAGAGAAATCCATGCTTTATAGGAGAAAACAAGTGCATGCTGAGCTGGTCAGACTGGGAGAATTACCATCGGAAAACCTTATTCCTTCCCTCCCCTGTTCTCTTGCTAATAATAATAGGAAATCTGCATTTCCCTCTCATGATCAGCAGACATGCATTGTCGAAGATCCATGCCACCGAATTCTTGCCAAGCAAAGTGCAAATATATGTACTGCTGTATTTTTTCAGTTAAATTGTCTTCTTGCGTTACACCGTCTGCCTTAAATGTTCGGGCAGTCGAGGCGGGGATGTTTCTGTCCTTCCTGAGGGTTCTTGCAGCCATAGGAACTGAAAGAAATCCTTCCTAGTCAAAATAGGAGTGCCCTTTGCACCGGACCAGTCTACCCCTTTTTATGGAATAGTGTTCAGAGTATATGAATGTGTAGGGGATGGAGGTCGCAACTTCCCTCGCAGTAAATACCGAGATGCTTTAAAACAACTGCTTAGTAGAGGCTTGTCCAGGGAAAGAACAAAAAAAGTATCTGGTGGGTGCATTTTGGCACAGGAATCACCTGCATCCTCTTTTCACACCACCTTGCCCTGCCCCGGCCTCCCCTCCTTGACCCGGCCTCCCCTCCCTGTGAACACTGCTTATATTCGCTTAAGCTCCACAAGCACTGTGGAGAGCAGTTTTTAACCAGAGGAGGTCAGGTGACTCATGGGAGCTGCCTCGAAGAATTTTCATGTCACATTATTATCTCAGGACGACGTGCATGGAGAGAACGGACTCCGGAATCACCATGGGTCCTGAGCCCAGGGAACCGAACAAGGGAGAAGGCCAGGAACATAACAGTTTGGAACAGGATGGCTCTGCCGGTCTCTCGCTGACGTCACTGCTTTCCTCACGACCGAGAAGGACGCAAGTCACTTGCTGCCTTGTCCCACCTCGGGAGCGCCCAGGAAAGACACGTGATCATCTGCGCTGCCAGGAAGAGTGGGGCCAGGAGCGGCCATAGATTTTTTCCTTCCACCTGCACTTTAGAATGTTTATTTTAAAGTCAATGCTGTACACCAGAGAGGCTCACGTCCATAAAGGATGGATTTTCTGCTTGGCACAGTGAGGAGATTCAGAACGTAGGTTATGATGCACCTAGAGAATTCTCATTCTGTTTTTTTTTTTTAAAAATCTTCAAGGTCAATACAGACACAGACATTGCTATTCACTTCATCACAAACTGGGATCTACTAGCTGTGTAATGTCATTTTATTTTTCAATTCGTAAAAAAAGATGTTCTCATCACCATGCCTCTGGGTCTCTTTATTCAGCCCAGGTCACCAATGGGAAACCAAACGCAGGGACTGATGGATACAGTGGTGGAAAGGAGAGAGATGGGGGGAGCCGGTGCCAGGTTTGAGGACGCCGCCAACCGCCCTGCTGGCTGCTGTGTATGCCTCGTGCGTATTCCCAGATAATGGATAATGTAGTGATAGAAGAACGGGGAGAGGGGCGCAGGTGCCTGGGGCTGTCGGGCCGGCGAGCAGAGACAGATGGATGGACAGAAAGATGGAGCAGAGGACAGACATCTTCGTCTCCTGGAGACCATAAGACTGCAGGGTTCAGAGCTCGGACTCTCCCTGATCTAGAAAGGCACACTCATGTACACAGAAGGTTTTGAAGTTTCTGT
Source organism: Potos flavus (assembly GCA_028534135.1). Taxonomy (NCBI): domain Eukaryota; kingdom Metazoa; phylum Chordata; class Mammalia; order Carnivora; family Procyonidae; genus Potos; species Potos flavus. The sequence goes on along the minus strand of CM052884.1, from coordinate 18,945,313 downwards.
TCCTCAGCTTAGCCCATGACAATAGCCAGTGTGCCAGATTTCAGGGACACAGAGGGCTCTTTTTGGATGTTTCTTTGACGGCGTCCCAGCACCTTCAGGAGAAAGATCTCTCTTCTCCTCTGTTCTCACACACACCCTTTACTCCGTTCTCACACACACCCTTCACTCCAGCCAAGCCCAGCAGCTGGCATCTCTGAGTGTGATTTGCTCCCTCACACCTCCTGGCTTTCTCGCCCGTCCTTCTTTCCTCTAGAAGGATCTCTGCTCTTCGCCATGTTGGCCTGGCTGACGTCTACCCCGAGGATTGGCTCACTTTGCCTCCTGGAGGAAGTTTCCTTACCTCTCTCCTCACAAGCCAATTTAAGCGGCCTTACCTCCTTGTTTCCACAGCCCCCTCTGGAAACCCCTAGTAGTGCTTGTAACAGTCTAGTAAGATGGCTTTTTCGCTATCTGTCATCCCTTCTAGATCGCGAGCTTCTGGAAGGCAAGGGCTGGGTCCTGTGGATGTCCGTGTGTGCCGGGCTCTGTCCGGCTTGGGCACACAGCCGGCACGTGACTAGAGATTCTCGCCAGCCTCTACCTTCTGTGCCTGGTATTTCCTTTGCCGAGCTGTGAAAGTGCTTTATCAGAGAATACATTCTACTTATCATTATTATTGCCTCCTGCAACCAGAGTATCTATGAGCACAGAGTAATCGTTGGGGAAAAGGTGATAATAGTTTACTCCCTCCTTGCATTATATGGCACTTTATGCTTTCCCAAACCCTTTCACATATATTATGGGCAACTTTCTTCCCCACTTGGAAAAATAAGAAAAATAAGACCACATGATGTTAAGGGGCCTCTCTTAGGTCACACAGCTGGTAAGTGTGAAAGTTAAGACAAAAACCTAGGATTTCTCAATCCAGGCCCTGTGGTTCTCCCAGTCACCCTCCCTGTCCCCTCCCCCTGGGTTCCTGCCCTTGAAGAGCGTAGGCTTAGAGGGTGCCTGGTGGAGTGGGCCCCCGGGGGGGTTTCCTGCATCACCCCATGGGGCGTGGTGGGGTGAATATCTCCATCGAGAGGCAGAATAGCAGTTTAGGGGGAGCTCAGGCAGGAATCTCTCTCTTGTAAATGAGGCAAACTAAAGAGAGCATCGTAGCTCCCCTATAGCGAGGACTCTCCCAGTGCCTGGTACTCGCCTGGAAGCTCCTTCCCGGGCAGCGTTTCACTGGGCACGTTGGCCATGACCCTCCCCAGGGCGCCTCTGCATGAAGGGTCAGTCTGTCAGCCTGTCCGTCTGTCAACGCTGTTGAATTCCAGAACACCCTCCAGAGCTCCTCATCCTCAGCCCAGGCCTAGGATGCAGGCCCTGGACTGGAGGCCAGGAGGCCATTGTCCTGTCACACACGTGGGGCGTGGCTCTGGGCAGGGCCCCCCGGAGGCTGAGGGGAATCAGGCTTCTCCTGTTAGCTGCCTCACAAAGTAGTTCCTCACTGAGCGGAGCTTTGAAACATCATGAGGGAAGCATCATTAAGAAACACTCTACGAAGGTGAGGTATCCGCCATCTTCCGGTTCAGTCTTTCCAGATGGGTGGTGCTGGTGCCCAAGGACTGAAAAGAGTTGCCCACGGTCCGCAGTCTCTCAAGGCGAGAGATTAGGTGGCTTTCTGGGGGAACAAGGGGGTCCAGGCCGCCCTTCTCAGCACCGTTCATCAGAAGAAAGAAGCTCTCATGCCCCTGCGGCATCCATCGTATTAATGAAATAAACTAATTGCTGGGCATCTAGGTTGGTGCCCGTTAGGGGCTATTCTTGAGAGAAGAAAAAATATTCTCGGTGTTATTTGCTGGGTTCTGTGGTTCAGAAGAGAAGCCCGAGCTGAGAAAGGCCGGGTGGGGACAGTTTCTCAGTTCGCTGCGCCTGTTGTGGCCACAGGACCCACTGCAATGACGTACAACACGAATGTCTTGCAGCTCCGGGTGTCCAAAGTCCAAAATGGGTCTCAGTGGGCGGAAGCTGAAATTGGTTCTTTCTGAAGGCTACGGGGGAAAATCGGTGTCCTTGGCTCTCCTGGCTTCCAGTGGCCACCTGCACTCCTTGGTTTGTGTTTCCTTCTCTGCATCAATGGAACCTCTGGCTTCGGTCATACTTCTTAGCAAAGCTGTCCCCCCCCCGCCCCCCCACCCCCGGTCTTCTTACACGGATCTTGTGATTACACCCGGCCTCCCATATAATCCAGGATAATCTCCCTGTCTTAGGAGCTCTTCACTGGATCACAGATGCAATCCTTTTTGCCTTGTAAGGTATCTTCAAGGATTAGGACATGTCCGTATCTTTCTGGGCTCATCATTCTGCCCTTCACAGGAACCAAAGACGACGTGCAGCTCGATGGCCACCCCTGCCTTCCAGAACAATTGTAGCCCTTCTTATCCTCCCTCTCTGTGAGAGAATCTGTGCCTCAGTCTCCCTTTCTGTAAACTAAAATGATCTTTCTGCCCATTTATATTTATAAAGCACTTCGGGATTATCGAGTAAAAGGTGCTTAGGAGGAGATGGTTAGTACGATAGGATACTCTGACCTGGTATAAATTATGCTTCCATTAATCAGTGGAGCTACTTATTACTAGATGCAACTATGGTTGGGTCCCGTGGGGGAGAGATTAGGGGGAGCATCTATTAGATTCTGTAGTTAAACCTCACTAAATGATTCTTAATAGTAATTTACTTTGGCTTCATTAGCATAGAGTCTGGGAACTCTCCTTTAAAATACCATATAGCTCAGCGTCCTCCCGTCTTCGGAGTAATTGAAATGAAACAGAGATCCACAACAACAATAATAGTGTAAGACAAAGAAAGAGGCACATGGGATTTGTCCACATGGGATTTGCTGTAGGGTGGGGGGGGCTTACTGCCTCCATTTGGATACATCTCTCTTTGCCTCCATGCCTGCTTGAGTTTCTGGGTATTGACCGAGGATCCGGCTAGGAAGGAGGCAAGGGGGAGTGGATATAAACTGTGGCGGGGAACGTGGGGCTGCAGGCTTCAGCATGAGTTGTGTGTCTTACCACGTGACAAAGCGAGTGTCTATTATGATAGTATTAGGCGCCACGTTGGGTCACTTAGGTCATGAGATTCAGTTGATCTACTTTAAAAGGCTTTATGACATCTCCCTCAGGTTAGAGGCTGAAGAAATTGGAAGCTCCGCCCACCCCACCACCAGAGGCATCAAGATGCTGTAGGAGGCTTGAGACTTGAGTCTTGAGGCCCCTTCCCTTGGTGTACGGGGAGGACCACCGGACTGACTGATCTTGTCGGACCCCAGCTCCGGGGCCTGCAGAAGTAGCAAAATGTGAGTCCCCCCCGACAGGCATCTGAGTCCATCCCCCCCATCTTGTACTCACCCTGCCAGTTTCCCGGGGAGTCTGCCTCGGAAGCCCAGGAAAGAGACACAATCAGCGGACGATGATAGCATCTTTAAATAGATTTATAAAATGTTCCACCCTCGAAGAGCCTGTGTCCAGGAAAGGTTATGTTGCTGCTAAACAGACCCCGGGAGAGCATCGCGACCAGCTCTGGTCCTCGGGGCTCAGGGGAATTAAAGGAGAGAGACAAGCCCTGAGAATGATTATAATCCCATTATGCAGAGCTCCCCCTATTTATTTTTTCATATGGATGAATTTGTATATATTTGCATTTTGTTCTATCTGATAATATGCATAGAATTCAAATTGAAATGACTTGAATAGATTTGAATATTAATGAGGCGTTTAAAGGCTGCCATCCCTGGCAGAGTCCCTGCAAGGGTTGCTCGTGGTGCAGGAGCTCAGAAATCTCCTCGGGCACCAGCACCGCCAGGCACAGCCCCCCCAGAGGCCCAGCTGGGCCCGGGGCATTGGAGGAGGGACTCCCTCTGGGGTGCAGATAGAGGTCTCCCCTACAGCTTCCAGGCACCAAGCCTGGAGCCTACGCCGATAAAGGGGTGAGTTGAAAACAGCACCCCCGCAAGTGTATGTGGCTTGAGGTTTTTTCAGACATATGGTTTTAACAGTGCCATCAAAGGCAAGACGGTTTCCCGTAGTAAGAAAAGCCTAATTACCTCTGCCTCATAGAATTCGGTAGAAAGGGGCAGAGTCTTGTTTCAGCCAGACAGGTACAGGTGTGGAAGATGCTGTGGATTATCTTCTGCCTGGAGTCCTGTGGCTCTAGTACACATCACACCTGCTGGTTCTTTTTCTGCAGGATCATGGAAATTGGTCAACATGCTCTCAGTGGGCCTGAAGGCCGTCAGTCCTTCTCGAGGCTCTAATAAGGAAATGACTTGATGCTGGTCACTGCAGCCCCTCAGTATTAACATCTATCGCTTGCCTAGGCCCTGGGCTAAACTCTAAGAATAAATAAGGTAGAATGGCTTGTGCACTTGAGAAAGACCCATGAGGTTTGATTGGCCATTGGCCATTGTTTCCCCTTTTTATCAAGAGACTTGGGTAATAGGACCTCTTAGGTGGACCTGTGGTGAGGCTTCAAATTAGCCTCAAAACCTGTAGGTCCATCGTGTAAGACTAGTGATTTGTAGCAATTTCTGTTGGGTTACCAGTTGTCCGAAGTGTAAAGCTCTAGATATACCATCATTCATTGCTGAAGTACTAGGGATCAACATTTCTGAGTGATCCCCCAATTGTTTTATCTGTCCTATCTGAATCTTGGTTGGTTCCAAGTTTATGCTCCTTGCACCCATTCTAATGGCCAATTATGAGAGCAAGTAATAATGAAATTATACTTGTGAGTCATTTAGCTTCCTGCTGTATGAGACTTTTGTGTCTACCCATTGTCACTTCTAATCCAACAGTCTGAAAACTAAACTCATTTTATCCCCCATTGTAGTCCTAATCTCAGTCAAGGGTAGCCCCATATTCCTAACCTCCTTCTGAGTCCTGAGGCATCACCAGCTCCTCCCTCCTCACCCACATACGACCAGTTCCGCCATGACACATTTCATCTGCATTTTCCCTTCTATTGCCCTACTCATCCTCATCATTTTCTTCCCTCATGTTAGAGCATTCTGTCGAGCCCGTCACTTGTTTCCAGAGCCATCCTCCACCACTGTCCTTCACTAGTTTTATCTTCCTAGGTCACCTGTCAAAATCACTCTTCTGCATCTCGGCCAGGTCCACAGAGCTACCCTTGGCCTATAAACCAGGGTCCAAGTGCCTCCACCTGGTATCTAAGGTCTAACCATCACCCTACCTTTAAAGTACCCTGTAATCTGGCACCGACCGTCTTTCCAGCATTATCTTCTCGCCATTCCTCCTTGCTCTCCAAGCTTCAGGAAAAAAAAAAAAAAAAGATATTTCCTGGATATACCGCACCTTCATATCTTTGTTTATGCTGTTCTTTGGGCCTAGAATATTCTTTCCTCATCATTTCTTGAAATACTCTTCATATTTCAAGGCTCAAACGTCCCCTCTTCCATGAAGTTATTTCCTATTTCCAGCTCAGCTGTCCTTCTGTGTCCTCCTGTGACCTGATGTATGTATTCCATTGTATCATGTGTCCGATCTGATCCAACCTGGTGTTTACTTGTCAACTCAATTGCAAGTACCATAAGGAGAGAAGAAACTCTAATGTTTTCACAGTTTTTGTATTATCTCATCACCTAGGACAGTGCTCGACAACTGTTTAATGAGTAAATGAAATGAGTATGTGGGAAAGTTTTAGAACCGCTTAGGGCATGTCCGGGTCTCTGCGACATCCTGTGAATTCAGCCCTTGCCCTTCTAGCACCTGGCCTTCTAGAAAAGACGCTACCATTTATTACGCACCTGCTACAAACGCCAGGTGCTTCCTTATGATCATTTGATTCTCCGCACAAAAACACTGCAAAGATCCTTATTTCCATTTTGCAGGGGAGGAAACGGAGTCTCACGGAGGTTAAGAAATTGGCCCCAGGTCACATCCCCAGTGGGTAATAGAGCCAAGGTGAAGGACAACTCAAGCCTCCTGGCTCCCCGTCTCCGGTTTCGGCCAGTACCCCAAAGCCGCCTGGCATCAGCCAGAGAGCAGCCAGGCTCTCCGCTTCCCTAGACTCCGTGTCAGGCTTCAGTGCTCCGGGAGAATGAGTTTCCCTCAAATCAATCCTGGATGCAGTTATTATTTTATAGGGATGTTGTAAGTTGATAAGATAGCTGTTCTGTGTTAATAGCTATTGTAATGTTGTTCTTAAGGCCTATTACTTGCGCTAGTTTGTATTTTAATGTGTGCAAAGGTGATTACAACTTTAATATGAATGTTAAACAGATTAGCTGATTTATACGTAAAATAAATAAATAAAGGAAACTCATACTCTCATTTCTATTCATTCCTCTGTTGTCCTCTCTTTTCCCTCTGTGTCCAAAAGCAGATGTGGTCTGTGGAGCATTGACAATGGAACAAAAAGGGAGTGTTTTCTGGGTGATAAATAGTGGTTATAGATGGGTCTTTTGTTCCAGGTGAATTTGGACTTTCTGTCCTTAATAGCTGCTTGTCTGAGACGTTGCGTGCTTGACAGTGTTTGGAAGTTGTTTTGTTGGAGAGGTGTGCCTTCGCCATTCTCTCCCTTCGGCCTTGTCTCCCACCTCTGCTAAGCCCCTGTTGTTTTCTCGTGCCCACTGGAAAGTGTGCCAGACTTCCAGAAAGGCAAATGTCCTGTGTAGCCAGGAGTGCAGGGCACAGAAGGGAAGACAGATAAGAACACAGACAATGAGAGGGCAAAAAGAAGGGGAGAAGGGGGCAGGTCTGCACATAGTTATTTCTGCCGGAAAAAGACAGGAGGGGTGCTAACCCGCCTGGTGGGGAGAAAACATCTTCCACGAAGCAAAGCTCCAAGGATAAGCAAATGAACAGAGGGAGGGGTGGAGGTGAAAGAGGAGTTTAGGGGAAGGAAAGGGGGTTCCAGGCAGAGGGAATGGCCTGCGCTGTCTTAAAAGCATAGACTGCAGCCCATTCAAGGAGCTGCAAGGATCTCCTCCAGGGGCTTTGAGCTTTGGGAGCACTAGTGACTTCATGCACTATGCACAGAACCAGAGATCAAGAAGCTTCCCAGCCAGGGATACTTTGAGGAAAATGAATACTAATCTTAGGAATTACAATAAAAACAGGACACTGGGCATGGTCGAAGACCAATCCTAGGCTGTAGGTCTGTTGCTGAAATCCATAGAAAGGAAAGATATAAAAAGACGGGTGATCAAAAAAAAAAACATGGCCCCAGAAAGACGGGAGCTTCAAACAACAAAACTTACTTTGACGGTGCGATGCAAGTTATCGTGATGAAGGGAAGGAGGCAGCATCTAAAGAAACCAACACGGCCTCACAGACAACTGTCCAAGGAGCTCAGGTCGTAGAAAGACAAGTGCAATGGATGGAAGGAGGGGCGTTGGGCACAGGATGGGGGCAGAAGAGGAGAAGGGGTCTATAGCAAAGCTGCCCCATGACATAAAGACCTGGAATGAGCCAAGCTTGGAGAAAAAGAAAAAAGAAAAAGATGATCACGAGAAATGACAAAATGGAGATCTTTAGGCTCCAAGAAAAAGAATAAAAAAGATGGCTTTTCTTGAGAAAGAAGCATAATATTAACCAGTTGCAGACGACGTTGCAACTTCTCATCTGGTACTACTCTTCTCTAATGCTTTTCATATTTGAGGGAGAATAAACTTGGCCGAGAAAGGCTTCAAACCTGGGATGGGCACGGCACGTAAGAGGCTCTGTAAGGCAGTGGTCGAGAGTCACCCGAATCAAGGGCTAGGTGCCACCAGTGACCTCTCCTGGCTCAGTTTACCCTTCTGTAAAATAGAAATAACAAGTATACCTAAGTCAAATATTTGTCGAGTACAATAAAGATATGATGCAAATAAGACACTCGTCTGGCCCATTTAAAAACTCAATGAATGTCAGTTATCATGTTGTCGATGATGAGGATGAGATGCTAATCTGATTACCAGGCCCAACTTAATTAACCTGCTAGGATACTGAAACAATCTGAAGATATGATCCAGGAACCATTCTGGGTGAGCAGTCATCAAGAAATATTGGAAAATAGGAGAGTCTGGAAAAATACCACGGTTTTCCTTAAAGTGGAGGTATAGACGGGAGTAGATTCTGGAAACACTGGACAGGTGGACTTCATATAGACTTCCAGGGAAAAAAATCTGCAAGAGATTAATTTCATGGTTCATAAACACCCTGAAAGTCACCCGTGGTCACCGGAAACCACCTTGGGCTTGCTTAACAGCAAACCACGCTAACATCTCATTTAAGAAAAAAAAAAAATCGGCATTATAATTTCATAATCTGCCTCTCCTTTGTATGTTGTATTATTCACAAATTTGATAAACAAATCTTTCTCTGTCAGGTGTATTATAGAGTCTTAATTGAAGGAGGGTTTATTTATTGAAATCTCAGTATGAGTCAGCAGTGTGACACGGTTACAAATAATGGATGTTCTGGCTTCATCAATAGAAAGGGCTGTGTTCATAGTGGGGACACTAGCAATCCCGTGGTGCTGTCTGCTGATGTGACCGCATCTGGAATATGAAGAAGGCTTTGAGAGCCAGGATGGTGAAAAGCCTGGGAGTTATGTAATCTGAGGGAGGGTAGAAGAATTTAGCATTGTTTAGGCAGAAAAGGTAAGACTTAGGGGTTCTCTAGCTTTATTGTGCATGAGAATCACCTGGGGTGTCTGTTTAAATTGCAGCTTTCAGTGACTCCCATCCTCGGATTTGTAGAGATTCCGATTCATTAATCCCAGGAGGAGCCCGGGAAATTACAATCAAACAAACATTCCATGTGACTCTCATTCCACTGGTCTACGGACCGTATTTTAAGAAACATGACTTGGAATAAAATAACCGTTCTCAGATATAAAAGTTAGAGTCTCCCATATGGTTTAGAAGACAGAACCCCAACCAACAAGTCCTCAACTCTATTGTCAGCCATTGGAGAGGGTAGAAACCCTGGCGTTGTCATTTCTGGATCTCTAGTTTCCAATACGGTGTCGGGCACACAGTAGGTGGTCAGCAAGTACCTGTTTAACGAAATTACATGAAGGTTGGAGAAAGAATCTTGCAAGAATGAAAGCTTATTGAAAATGAAGCAGGTGGCCTTAGGCCAACCATCTTTATGGGGAGACTAGATAATAATGGGCAAGAGATGGCATAAAAGAGATTGCTGTATTGGAAGAGGGGTTCAATAAGGTGACCGCCAGCACTTGCCACATTCTTAAAACCGAGTTGAAGAAGTAGAATATACTGGAAAAACTCTTTGACGGCAGTACAGAGATAATGGAGTCAGAGAGGTATAGATAAGAAAGAAAACAAGGCGATATGCACCATAGGAAAGAGTAAGAAGCAAACATCTGAAATACAAAGAGATGATCAAGTCTGAAGAAGCGCTGAATGTTTCAGCTATGGGTATGGAACCTGCAGTATTATACATGGTACGTGACTTCATTCAACCCCAGGCCTTCATGGAGCACCTACTATTCACAGATAGGAAACCGAGTGAGCCGGTCTCTGCCCTCAAGGAATTCCCAGGGTAACTTAAGAGGTCATGAGCCCTAGTTCTGCCCCGAGGATCACAGAACATGAATCTAGCTCTCCTAGTGGGGAAAGCAAATGGGAGCACCCCAAGGGAAAGTCAATATCTGTCCTATCAGTAGCTGTATCCCCAGCACTTAGAAGGTCCCTGGCATATTGGGGGGGGGGCATTGACAAATATTTGTTGGATGAATCAACGAACCAATGAATGAGTCAATGAGTCAATGAAACTAGCGTTTATTGAATCCCGCTTTGTCAGACTTTGTACGTATCATTGCTCTTGAGTTTCCCAAACTCTGTAAAAAGTATTCTTATCCTTGTTGGACAGATGTCAGGATGCGAGCACTGTTGAGTTACATGCCCAAGGTTCAAAAGCTTCCAAATGATGGCTGAAGTGCCTGCACTTGAGTTGTCTCCCTCCTTAAACGTGTGCCGTTCTCCCACACTGTCCTAGTCTACACGGCTCCGTTCCGGACAAGAGAATTGAGGCTCGGAGAGATGAAATGACCTCCTCGGGGTTATCCTGGTCACTGGTAGTAGAACTGGGTCTGGCCCGGAGCCCAGTGGTTTTAGGAGCAGTAGGACCTTTTCATATGGCAGCAGCCGAGCCCACTCCACTGTCTGGTGTCTTCCCTCTGACCCTTGTGGACCCTTGGCCTTCACACAGAAGACTGTGTGCTTTCCCCAGCTCTCCCTTTCAAACTGAGTGGGGGCCCCTGAGTCCACCTCCACATTGCTTGCGTCAGCTTGAACTTGGCAATGGGCGTGAGCTCATAATCACAGTGGTGTAGCATTTCTGAGAAGACTCCCCCACCCTAAAAGTGAGCAGATTTTTTATACCAGGGGGCATTTAGCCTGTGACCCAGAAGTCCGTGACTCACACACTCACTCATGCAGACTGGCCTCAGGATTCCATTTCTGCCCGTTTCCTCAAAACTTCGAGTTGGCAGTGGGATCGGTTTGTGTGCTAAATCGTTCTCCAGTCTCTATGGGTTCAGCTCTGCCCTTAGTTATATG
>CM052884.1:18908216-18934252 GCA_028534135.1 Potos flavus | reverse complement strand
TTTTCACTCGCTGGGCTCCATTTCTGGCCATCCTGTCTGTACAGGATGCTGAGCCCCCATCACCCAGAACAAGCATATTTGGAAGGACCACTGCGAGTGTATCATTAGAGCTTTTTGAAATAAATCATTAAGATTTCCCTGCCTCGGGGCGCCTGGGTGGCTCAGTGGGTTAAGCCTCTGCCTTCAGCTCAGGTCATGATCCCAGGGCCCTGGGATCAAGCCCCGCATCGGGCTCTCTGCTCCGCGGGGAGCCTGCTTCCTCCTCTGCCTGCCTCTCTGCCTACTTGTGACCTCTTTCTCTCTGTCAAATAAATAAAATAAAAAATCTTTAAAAAAAAAAAAAGATTTCCCTGCCTCTTCCCTGCAAGCCTTAAAGGATAGATCATAGGGAAAGACATAGAAGGACTTCCTCGGTGCCCTTCGCTCATTTGGGTCAGAGATGTTCATTTCTTGGTGGGTGCCTTCCTTCATGACACCTTTGGTTGAGTTCAAAGCAGAGAATCAGAATGATATTTTTTCACTTCCATGGTTCCCCTGAGAGCTTTTACTACAGTAACTCTCCCTCATAGGATTGCTGAGTTGAGGTCACGTGATCCTGTTTTTATGGGTGTAAAAAAGAAAGAGTCTCCATGATATGCCAAAGGTCAGATGACATCATGGGAAGACAAAACCCAGAGCAAAACAGAAAAAGCCTGTCCAGCTCCCCGTGGCTGCTGACTCTCACTTTCCCGTCTAGCTGTTATCTCTTGAGAATTTCCAAGCAATTTGTAATGATTACAATCTTTTAGATAAAGATCGTTATTCTCGAGGTATAGCTGGGAAAAGTGGGACGCTGAATGGGTTGCCTCTTGCCACCCCTTTCATTCAAGAAGAATCAGAAACACACCTTGATGATTTTTCACTAATGGTTTAACCTCCCCAAACGGTGTACTTTTCATGATGTTTTTTCAGTGTTGTTTCCGGGATTTATGTCACCAGTAATGTAGATTGTACATTCAGCTCATAAATAATCAAATACCACGTAAATAAGAATCTGCTTCTTAGAGGGAGATGACAATGAAGAGATACAAAGAAAGGCAGAGGCTGTTGTGTTTGGGGGATAAACAATAAATTAAAGAAAAATTGACAAGCATTATCTGTTTAATATTTCAAATCCTAAAACTGCCTGAGCCTTTCACAGCCACTGTAAGTGAAGGAGGTGAGGGAGACACAAGCCTAGGTAGAAGCCACAGCATCACCACGGTGTCTGTCTGTCCTTTCATCACTGCATAGACGCCTACTGGATACTCACCAGATTCTAATGCTCAAGTCTTTCTACGGTTCCTTAGATATCACTTACTTGGAACTCAGCAAATATTGTTTTCAGGGAAGCTGAATTAAACTGGATTCCTTACCAGTCCACAGATTTTTACCTACCTAGGAATGTGGTTGAAATGTTGTATGTTTGTATTTTTAAATAAAATAGAAAACACTCCTGTCACATTATCAGTAGACTCAGTCGCAGTTTAGTAATTGAATAAGCAAAGATAAACTCAAGAACTGTGTAATTTGGTATTTAATAAAAATCAGATTTTGTTGTATAGCAATATACTGGTGCAATGCCATGTACATGACTTTTTCTGGACCCTCTGAGAGGTTGACTGGGCGCACTTTTAAGGGTTTTAAAGATTGATGGTGCAGGTTTCTTTCTGTCTCATTTTGCTTCAAGCGTACAGTTTTGTGATTAATTGATAGATCCCCATCCCTTAGCTTTATACGTATCTATCCACAATCATTAGAATGCTGTTTAATAAAGACAATGTGAGAGAACAGAAGAAAGGGGAAGAAAAGAAGAAAAAAGGAGAGGATTTCCCAGGGCATTAAAAAAAAAAACAACAACATTAAAAGGGAGCTAAAGAGAAATGTGTATAAATAAGGAAAACACAGTAGACCCAAGTGGAATTAATTAAGCAGTGAAGAGTGAAAACCAGGAAGAAGAGGGAACTTTTCAAATGCATAGCATCCCAGAGGTCTCAAGGGTGATGGCAGAGAAGGTTTTGTTTGTGTCCCATCCCCAGGTGGCAGTCTCAAGCTGGGACAGTTTGGCTCTCTGGGACTTGGGTAGAAGGGGAGGATCTTTTCAGCCTACTTTTTCTATTGTGTTGTCTTGACTCAGGTAGAGTCTTACATTCACCACGTTGACACAAAACTCTCTTTGTTTCCCCTCATTGGTTTTGTTGGAATTAAATGCCAACCCCCCAAAATTATTTTGTGTATGCGTTTAGACCCCAGCCTTCTGTAGTCCCTGGGCAGTCGATAGTCGGGAGAAGGTAGAACAGGAGAAGACTCGGGAAGGCTCTCCTGCTGCCTCTTTTCCTCCACCCAACAAGAGAATCCTGGAAAGAACCCATATCCAACTTTCGGTAGATCCACAAAAATGAGCCATAGTCAGGGATGTCATGTCTCCTCCTCAGTGAACTCGAATTAGCCTTGTACCATCAATGGTCTGAAAGAACATCAAGGCTACCGTCACACTTCACTGAAGGTTCTTTCTCTACGTAAAGATCTTTCTTCTCTTTATTCCCTCGGGTGGGATTTGCCAGATGGACATTCCTGTATTCCGGTACGGGATTGCTTGCAGTGCCCCGAACGCCATATTGTGTCATCCCCCTCTGCACAGCCCCACAATCCTGACAAGATGTTCTTAGCCCCTCTGCCCTGGCTCGCACCTGCTCATTCTTCTGGACTCTGCTAGGGCGTCAGCTCCTCAAGAGATTTCTTTTATTCCTTCCGGGAGTCTCCAGAGCACCCATGCTGTCCTCCATCTTGGTGCTCCCCACACCACACTGAAGTGCTAATAATTTGCCGCTAGTGGACAGCCTCCTCTCCCTGGAGGACAGTGTTTCTAAAGATAGAAAGCTGCCTCCTCTCTCCATTCCCGGTGCCCATGGGAGGCACTCGGCAAGAGTTTCCTGAATGAGAGAAGGAAATGAATCTCCCTTGACCACCATGATGTCTCCTGACCCTTTTGCCCCAGTCTGTTTTCCAGCCTTTGGAGGTGGCTTACTTGGCCCCTGCATGCCCTCTTCTGTCCAGCAGAAGTTGGTTGTGCCATGAGCCTGGCTCTCTGAGGCGTGGGTCACAGGGCACAGGTCCTCAGACGCAACCCTCCCTCCACCCATCGATTCAAGGATAAGACAGGTTTTTTTTGGATCTGATAAGACTGTCAGAAAACACATCCTATCATCAATTGTTAGAGCTAGAGGGACTGCAGAGATGTTCCAGCCGCACCCCTCTTTTGACAGAGGAGGGAATGGAGTCCCAGAGAGGTGCCTCTCCTTTCCCAGAATCATACAGCGAGCCTGCTGGCAGGCCTGCGACTGGAACTTTTGTTTTCTGCCTTGCCCCATTTCTAGTGCAAGGTCTTAGGGTGCCCGATTCCTGATTCGTGGACTCCCAAGAGCCTTCTCCTAGGATAAAGTGAGCAAAGGGGTGCAGTCTTATAAAGGGACTAAATAATAAATATGGCCGCTCACCCACCTTCGAGCAGCTTTCTTCGGGAGGAGCTTAGCACATTTAACAGGCTGCTTGTAAACACAGCAATTTGAATAGTTTCCCCGGCACACTGTTAACATTTATATGTGCCCCATTTCATCTGTAATCTGCTTTTACAAGACACTGGTGAGCCTTTGATGGCAGCACTTGAATGACCCAGACGGCTTCATCCCAAATGTTCAAACCGAGCTGAAAATTTGGGAGAACCGAAGGTATCCATCTCCGTAAAAAAAAAATCCAAACACATCGACTGAAATTGCTCTTCTCCATCCAGATACATTAACTTTTTCTTCTCTTTTTCCTTTCTTCCTTTCACATTTTGCCATTACCATGTTCTGGTTATTGCCCACATCTGGAGAAAGGCAGCTGTCCTGTAATGTGCAAGCTGCGGTATGTAATTTGGAGAACTTGAATACAAATATCTGTTAATTAAAAAAAAATACAGAACCATGTTTGTCAGCTTGTAATTATGTAAAGAAGAACACCAACTCCCAAACTAATTTAGAAAGCAAAATGAAAATAATTTTACCAGCGGCTTTATAAAATCCGGCAACTCTACGTTTCGCTGTTAACTTTCTTTGGAGCATCCCAAAGTCCTTTGGCGACGTCTGTGAAGTTTCTTTGGGGAGAGCGGGAGAGCCCAACTAGGGCAGTCGAGGGGAGCAGGACTGGGCTGACGGTCAGGTCACTGGGACTCTGCTCTTTGCCCCCTTCTGCTGAGTCCAGGGTAGGGGTTCTCAGCCTTGACACTGCTGATATTTGGGGCTGGGTAATTCTTGGTCAGGATGGGCTGTATCGTGCAATGTGATGTTTCGCAGCATTTTTGGCCTCACTAGATACCAGTAGCCAGTAGAGATGCCCTCTTCCCCAACTTGTGACATTAACCAATGTCCCGGGGGAAGGAGGGGGTGTCACCCCCAGTTGAGAAGCGCTGTCATTTTCATTTGCCGTGTAATGAAGGAAGGAGCCCAGGCCTTGGCCTTGGAAGACTCAAGGTTAAGTGACCACCTCCCCATTCTAAGGATAGGACCCTGACCGAATCCGCGGGCTCTTCTCGACACCTGTTTCCTCAATTCCGCAGTGGGTGGACGTGGAGATCCAGTAAGATGTAGATTTTAAATATAAAAAAAAGTCACCATGAAGGTAAGTTTTATCATCATTATTATTGCAAGGTGGCCCCCGACGTGAAAGTTTGGAGGGAGGCCCTAGGCCAGGTTGGCCCCAAGGGATGCCACACCCTGTTAGGACAGAACCCTCTGCGTTCAGGCTTGACGGGCAGGGAGAACTTGCCATGTGCTTTGCAGACATCTGGGGACAGGGCGAAGGAGCACTGAGGGAAATAAAACTGCCGAGGAATAGCTCCTAGCAGTGGAATGATTTCACTTACGCAGGAGGAGGGACTGAATGAGGCGCCCCAGCCTCCTCTCTCTACCTGCTCTTCTCCCCAGAACAGGCCAGGACGTGTGTGAGTTATTCAGGCAGCTATGGGGTTGTATAGACACTGGGCTCTAGGTCAGAGAGAGCATCAGAATCTTTTTAATGGTCTTTTAAAAGTAAAGAGATTGTCAGCGGTCTGGGCTGATGCGAGAGCAGGTGGATGGATGAATTAGCTTCTCGAGGGCCCTGCCAGCTCAGGAATTCCAGGATGCTGGGTTTCGAGCTGGGCGTTCTGGAATCCAGACACTCTCTTATTCAGTCCACGGATTTCTGGGGAGTATTAACAGCAGCAGCTATCACTCACTGAGTAATCGCTCTGTGCCAGGAAGCGTGCCAAGCGTTTTCGGTTTATTATCTCATTTAATCTTCCAGACAGTTCTGCGAGGCAGGTATCATTCCCATTTCACAGATGAGAAGGCTGAGGTGTTTGCCTGTGAAGCCTCTGGTCACAGCGGGGTCAGTGCCCTGTGCCAGGAGCAAGGTGGTCAGTATCTCCTCTGAGCTCATTACGAGAAGGGTCTGTGGCGTCCAGAAGCCTCTGGACTCCAGACACACGAGCACCTGGGCAAGGAGCCCACGAGTGGACCCGAGAGGAGGATCGCCGAGCTGCCACTCGCAGACAAAAAAGCCAGCACGCCCGGCGCACCCGGGTCTCCTCCACCGAACATTCCACAGCCCCACGGCCTTGAGTTTGAAGGCCAAGCAGTATTGGGAGGGTTTAGTAGGATGCTGTGATGTTAAAAATAAAAAATAAGATAAAGACAGGAGGGAGAAGCTGACAGCTTGACTGCAGCACACACAATCAATACACCCAAGATAACAATTTCTGCAGAGCAGTGCCTTGCTTAGCCAGACCCCTAGGAGACGCGTGCCGCTCTGACAATCAGCAGAAATTCTGACTTGCTACAGATCGTTTCATCTCCTGCCTGCTCTTGCCGACTTTTTCATTTTACATTATTAAATATTAAACCCTGTAAACACTTTCGTTTGTCTGTACCATCCTGTCCGTCAAATTACCCTTTTGTAACAACATCAAATCATATTGGTGTCACTTACTTCCCCGAGTAATTTCAAAATCCGATCGCAGGATAAAACAATGATGGGGGGGGCGGGGGTCAGTCCTGACTGCTGGGGGTCAGGACTCCTGCATTCTTTTTTCAGACCCTGGCGTCAGCTAACCATTTATGTCTCTTCAAGTCAAATTGTTTCCTTTCCAAGTGAATGGAAGGGGCATGCTGTTAAGACCCTACTCTTTCCCTCCGACAGATTTAAAGGCAATTGAAATAACTTTGAAAATTCAATATTCTAGAAGCTGAGCCCCATCAACTCGAGGAGCTGTCTGTGGATTACACAGGGCACCTCATCAAAGCTACTGTCTTGATACCCAAAGCATGTCAAATGCTGTTGCTTCTCTGACTTTCATTTCTTTTTTCTTCCTTGGCTCTGGAATTGCTCATTATTACCCCGTGTTAAATATCCAGAGAAAAACGTAATGAGGCCAACATGATACGTGGGAAAATAATACATTCCAAAGTCAGAAGGAGATAAGATTGTTGGATTGGCTGATGTTTTCGATGATCCAAGTCACTGTCCTCTCCATTAGCAAAGATAATCAATAGTTTATAATGTTTAAAATTCACCTTTGAGACAGTAGAAAAGAAAGGATTATTAGATCCACGCATTCAAGTGCCAGTTATTGGCATGTTAGAATTTTAGGATGTTTCTCAGTACCAGCATCTCGGGGCCCTCCTGTGAAAGTGAAGGAAGTCCGGAGAATTGGAATCCGATGATAACTATTGTACAAATTGAAGAACCGTCCATGAATCTGTTCCCATCCAGTGACCACCAATGGTGGTCTCTTAAGAGTTGAATACCAATGTTCAAAGGCTAGAACTTATGATAGGTAAATACTTAAAAATCATCCCTGTAAATAAGCAATACAGTGGAATCAGCCCAAGTAGATTGGCCAACAGTGGGAGATAAGTTACCTGAATTGAAGTAATGAAATCAAGTGGACTTAATGGGAAACTTTAATGAAGGCACCATCCTATAGATTTTTGCTAGCCGCCCCCAGAACTCCCAGCCTGCCCTTATCGCCAATTGATCTTCTCGTTCTCGTGCTGTTTATTCTGTAGCCTAAGTAACATTATTTAACCTTTTCTTGGCTTTAATGATCCATCTGTTGAGTTGGGAGAACAAGATGCTTATGCATCTGGCAGAGGATGGTGCACTTTAATGAATGTTTGGAAAGTACTTTGAACATGAGTGCTTAGTATTAATATTGCTTTCCAGTGCCCTAGACAGTCTAATGAAATGGTGTCTTAATCTGTGTCAAAGCTAATTCATTTTGGAACTGAATCTACTGACTACAGATCTCAGTCGGGGGGTCCCTGGGAAGATTTATCTTTCCTGGGGGCAAATATTGACCTCCTGAGCCTCCATTAATATTTACCTCCTGGGTCAATAAATCTCAGTGTTGACCTTGATAAAAGTCAACATCTTCCCAGAACCTCAGGGTCGTCTTCGTCTGTGATGCCTTAGTTCCAAGTCTGCCACTTGATTCTCTTCCAATAAATCCTTATCTGCAGGACTTTGTATAAGACAAGCAGTGGGTGTGTCTTCGGGGGTAAAGCTGCTAGGGGCATCCCTGGACCCTTGTGTAGACATGCGGAAGGGAAGCTGTCAGAGTGCTTCTAAGAGAATTCCTGATTTTAAGCTCATCCTCTTCTTCTTGCGGGGAGGGATCTTCTAGGAGGATCTGCCTACCATGAAATAAAGTGCGTATGAGACAAAGTCCCACGGAGTCCACGTAGCTCTCACTCCAAACCATGAGGATCCCTGGAATGGTCTACGGGCTGGGCTAAGGTCTACTGTTTTATAAGTGCAGATTTTGTCCTCCAGTGGTTGAATTTGTTGACTATTTTTTAAGAAACTATCTTGCAGGGAGAGAGTTCTTGCCCCCTCTCGGCTTCCACACATACTCGTTATCTATGAGGGGCTGAGGAGACAAAAATGCATGAGACGTAGCGCTCGGCACTGAGGGAACTTTCTCTATGACACGGACGGAGTTGAATGGCTTCCTCATTTTTCCTGTGGCTCACCTCACACAAATACTCGCACCCATGCCTCTCCTGCTATGAACACGTGCGGACTGGGGAGCTGGGGCATGTGTCCATCTTTAGCATTGGACTCCTGTGCTGACGGGACTGAAGAAAGTCATTCACTCCAGCGACAGCTCTTCTACCCACCTCCAGACATTTTGCCAACATCACGTCATCTATGGTCTTCAGGGAATAGTGGGGGAACTTGCCTTGGCCGAAGCGTGAGAAGCACTTTTTCTAAGAGCAGGAGGTGTCTGCCTTGTGGGGCCTATGGAGGGGGCGATCTACGAGAGGGAGAAGGGCAGTCGTGAAATGCCACATCAGTGGCCTGGCTGCCACGTTCGTCGTGTTTTGTCTTTGGGATTTGAATTTAGTTGCTTTGCATATAGATTCAAGTAGAGAGACTGGTTCATCACAAAGTATTTTGTTCAGAAATGTTGCCCAGATAGACAGATTTCTAAAATAAAGGTCAGTAAAAAACTCAAAATTCTGTCCAGCGTGTCTTATGATAAATGAGACTTTTTTTTTATGCATTTCCCATTGATTTATCTGCTTTTAATGGGCCCATTTGTAAGCACCAGTGCTTCCAGACTTTCAAGGATGGGGCATGTGTGCGTGTGTGTGTGTGTGTGTGTGTGTGTGTGTGTGTGTGTGTGTCTTTGGTGAAGGATGCTAAGGGAGAGGCTAGTGGGTCATTGCTATCAGAAAGCTAAGGGGGAAGGCGAGATCTCCATGATTCCGTCAGTGCTATCAGGAACTCGAGCTCTCAAGGCTGATTCTTTTATTTGCCTAGACATTTCCAAATAGCTGAGGACGATCGATTGGTAAGGAGGTGAAAGGGAAGGCGACTCTGGAGTTGTCCACGAGTAGGGTCTGTGTTGTCGGAATTTTTACCTTAAATTGCAGCTTTCCATCCTGCACTTCCCTGGTGGCCTGGCTGCCTCGTCTTTATCCAGGAGCCAGCTCAGCAATCTGGTCTCCGGACTGTTAGCAGCTGCCTAGAACCACAACTCAGATCAAATCCATCTTGATGAGTTTGATTAATTGAGCTTTAGGAGTTTTGCTTTGTGCCGGTCTTTTGAATCGAAGTCTTAAGATCCCAGGCAGCGTCTGTGGGGAGAAATATACCCTAGGGTCTCTTTAGAAAGATTGAGTTTGCTTCGGTGTCCCAGGCTCCGTTTCTGAAAATGGCAAGCAAAAACAAAAACACAAACAAGCAAGCAAACATAGCCTCTTGGAGCAGAGCTTGTCTTCTCCCACAGGGGATACTTAGGATGTTCGCTACCTTGCTCTTAAGATAACTGCATGTTTCTGTTTTCCTCATTTCACATTTAATCAAGGAGAATTTGCCTTTTATTTATTTCTGAAAGTTAAATTAGCTTCTTTTTCTGTTTCTTGTTTCCTGGGTCATGCCAAGTTCTTATCAGATGCTCTGCCTTCTTTCCTCCTTCCTGTGGACTTTCAAAGGAGGTCTTTCATTCATTCATTCATTCACTCATTCAGACAACAGTCATTCATTAAGTATCTGATATTTGTTAAGTACTTTGCTGGGAATTGAGGGATTTAAAAAAAAAAAAAAGATCAATCAGGATTCCTGCCCAGAAGGAAGACCGAATCTAACATAGAAAGACAGGCCTATACAAACATGTGCAGTAGACACATAGATGATAAAGAGTGACCTAAAGCAGGACTAATGGACAGGGAGGGTAGAGTTGAGATACGAGAGGAGTCAAGAGGTTAAGCATACTGTCCTTGAGCATTAGCTGGATTTAGGGAACATCAGATGGATGGCCCCAAGGTTGGGTAACATAGTGAAAGGCAGGACGCTCTCTGAAATAGGGACTGGCACAAGGAAGGTAAGTCTGTTAGAAAGTGCTGCTATCTCCTTTGGATGGGTTGGGAGAGTGTGTGTACAGGAAATATCCTAGGAAGGATATTAAGTTGACGATTGAATATATAATATTGGAGCTGGGGCTTGGGAGGGATCTGGAGTAAAGAGAAAGGTTTGCAATTTTTCAGCATATGGGTGGTGGGTGGTTGGAGCCTTGGGAGTGGGTGAGACTTTGAGTACAGCATGTGGAATGAGGAGAAAAAATGGTAAGACAAAGCCCCCAGTAAAAACCAACATTTAGGGGCATATTAGGTTTCTCCAAAGAAACAGAACTCCATATATATATATGTATATATATATATATATATATACATATAAATGTAGATATATATATTATAAATATACATATAAATAAGTATAAATATATATAAATAAATATATATATTTATATAAAGAGAGGGAGAGAGGAAGAGGGAAAGAGAGACTGATTTATTACAAGGAATTGGTTCACTTGATTATGGAGACTGAGAAGTCCCACCCTCTGCCATCTGTAAGCTGGAGAACCAAGAGAGCCAGTGGTATAAATTCCTATCCAAAAGCCAGCAGGAGGAAACCCAAGAAGAGCCAGTGTTTCAGCTCAAGTCCAAAGGCAGGAGAAAGCTGATGTTCCATTCAAACAGTCAGGCAGGTGGAGTTCCTTCTTACTCTTGGGATGGTCAGCACTTTTGCTCTAGCTAAGCTTTCAGATGATGGGTGAGGCCCACCCACAGTAGGGAGGGTAATCCGTGTTACCCAGCCTACTGACTTAAATACCGATCTCATTCAGCAATACCCTCATAGACCTACCCAGAATACCAGGTGTGACCAAATATTGGGGCACCGTGTGAGCTAGTGAAATTGACATATAAAATTAACCTTTGGGGCAGCAGAGACAGATAGGGTAAGAAAGATAAAAGAAATGCTCTTTTGATTATGAATAATCCCCAAGCACCTTGATGACCTTTTTGCTAGGGAAGTTTTGCATGTTTGCATTCATGTGCACACATTATCATGACTGAACCAAAAAAAAAAAAAAAAGTGTGAAAGGCACTGGTAGGCCATCTAGGTATTGTAGGAGAATTCACAGATCAAGAGGATTCCATGCCACCCAATTGAGTGAATGAGGGTGGTGTGTATCCACAGGCAAAATGGGTGGTGAGTGAACATGCCCACGGATCAGGGAGGGGCTGATAAAGGGCTGATGAGGCTGACAGGTCTCAGGCTCCCGGAGGTGGGTCCTTCTTCAACCTCATCGCTTAACAGTGGGGGAGGGGACCCCTGTTCCAGATGACGGGAGGAGAGAGGCTCACGTAGAGAAGCTTCTTGTGGACTCTTTTTTTTTTTTTAAAGATTTTATTTATTTATTTGACAGAGAGAGACACAGAGAGAGAGGGAACACAAGCAGGGGGAGTGGGAGAGGGAGAAACAGGCTTCCCGCTGAGCAGGGAGCCCGATGCGGGGCTCGATCCCAGAACCCTGGGCTCATGGCCCGAGCTGAAGGCAGACGCTTAACGACTGAGCCACCCAGGCGCCCCTCCTACGGACTCTTAACCAAGGTTAAAAGAAGGGTATTTCCATGGAGCACCAGTCCATGCGAACTTCATTTAGGATCTGACCTCTTCTAGGGACATCCCCATGTTTCTAACACGCTGTCTTTGTGCCTGGTG
This sequence comes from Potos flavus, assembly GCA_028534135.1. NCBI lineage: Eukaryota > Metazoa > Chordata > Mammalia > Carnivora > Procyonidae > Potos > Potos flavus. Next base: position 18,922,643 of record CM052884.1, on the reverse strand, counting down.
AATGGTCATGATCACACTTTCACACTCCCATTCCCAGGAGCCCTTTTACTGTATTTTTTAAGACTAAAAACCGGAACTACTAGAAACTAGAGTAAGCTAACATTTGTGAAGTGCTGGGCACTATGGCCGACATATGTTATCTCCTTGGCTTCTTGGAGCAATCCTTTGAAATAGTCCCGCAAACCTAAAATTCAATCCACTTGAGATCCTAAGACGCTCCAAGGCTTCAAGACAACAGAGACCTCCGTTGTTCATTGTGCTTTGTAAACTGCATAGTAGACTACAATTGCATGATATTATTACTGAATGACACAGCAGCCTTTGACATCGATGGCACGCTGCCCATTTTACAGAGGAAGAGACAAAAGTTCCTTGAGACTGATTTGCTAGTGAATGGCAAAGCCGGCGCCAGACCTGGGTCTGTTGACAGAGCCTGGCCCTTCAGGTCACCCTATGGTCCTTCGGCTTGCCCACAAGGAAGAGGCCAAGCCTTGGCCTCGTATCTCTTTTTTTTCTGTCCAGGCCGAAGTCAGCACTGACTCAGCAGGTAGGCTGAGACCTACATCAGAGCCAAACCTGCCTCTCGCTTCTTAGAAACTTCTCCCATCCAAGAACTCACTAGATTGCCACGGTCCAGCCTTCCTCTGCGGTTTCTCAGACTCGGAAACTACAGAGTGGGCAGGGCTAGAGGCTCTGTCTTCAGATACACTGGGCAACAGGTAAGGGTGGATCTGAGCTCTCACCTTCCCCTGGCAACCTGTGATAAGCTTTTGCAATAAAAAAAATGACATTATTAACACGTGACCATTAATCTCTGACTTGAAAGGGTCATCTATAACATATGCGTAACCTCTGGACATTTCGATTTCCAATCTGCACTGCGAGATAACATCCTGAAAATGAAATGTAATCATCAATTAGCAATGTTCCTTAGGACAGTCTAATCTGCAGGAGTGAGCAGATCTTAGCATCTGAGCAATGGTTGATTATAAGGAAGGAGCTGGACAGAAAAAAAGGAGACCTGAGTATTGGGGCCTTGTGACAAGTCACAGAGGCTGGAAGGTAGAAAGTCAGCTGAAGCACTGGCTAGCTCTGGCCTCATGGGCCTGAGCCCTGTGAATTCATCAGTCCCAGGAGCCATTGGCTTGGCCACCGTGGGGCTGATGGAGGGATATCAAAGAAGCAGAAAATGTGGGCCCTGCCATGATGACTTGGAAACGGTTGTGCGATCAAATCATACCCAAGTGAGGTGGCTTAAAACCACCACCCAGGTTAGCACACACAGGAATATAAATTGTAACGAGGCCTGTTTTCCTACCTCTGTGTCACCAAGGATGACAACCAGAATCATCTGGCAGCAGCTATAAAAAGTGCTTGTAGACCCTTGGTGAGACGTCATCAGCCCAGAACGGTGCATTGTGTTTTCTTATTATATTTAATGGAAAATTGAAGCACTCGGATATTTCCAAAGTGTAATTTGTTCTGATGGGTAGGCCGACAGTGAATTGGGCTGCTTCACTAGGGAAGAGGCAAAAAAAAAATAAACAAATTAATGACTGTGACGCATTCCGGGGGAAAGAAAATGCAGTTGACTGTCCACCCCCATCGCCGCCCCTGACCGAAATCATCATTTTTATTGCAGTCACATCTCCTTGGGCCGCCGCTTCTTGTGGGTATTTTTAAAGAAAACTTCCCCTCCAGTTGTTTCCTTTAGCCCAATAAGCACAGTTGCTAATTTTCTCTCATTTGGAGATTCCCCCCTGGAACCATATGCCATTAAAATGCTTAGACATGTGGAAAAGGACTGATGAAGATACGAGGAGACAGGGAATTGCAGACGAAGACTTTGTCAGATGGAATGACTCTGACAGCAGATTCGCTAACCAGAAGAGAAAGAGGCCGCCACGGGAGGGCGAGGAGGAGAGTGACGCCCGGCCTCTGGAAGGTTCCAGAAGGCGTTGGGTTCCCATTGCGCAGCTCAGAGCCCCGCCTCGAGCAAGTGCTCCTTGGCTGAGTGAGTGAACGAGTGAATGAATGGACGAACGTTTGAGGGAGTGAAGGAGACAGACCAGTCCCTGAAGTGGAGAGGCAGACCCACCAGAGGGGTCTGGGAAGCTGGGTCACTATGGGAGGAGGGACTTGCAAGCAGAGCGGGCAGCAGAGGGCGACGCCGAGCCCAGCGTGGAGGATTGGGGATATACCCCTGGTGCCATACGGACCCGCAGCTCCAGGGCCCCTTCTTTACAGAACTTTTTTTTTTTTTAAATTTTGCATTTATTTGTGTAATTATGCAGTTCGTGTTTCCAGGGTAGTATTCAAACCCGTGAAGAAGGGGTCTAGGGATGGCAGGAGCCCACTAGAGCAGACACGATCGGAGCGGACTCGGAGGTACCAACCCAGACCAATCTCTCAACACTCTGCCCGTTCTGTGTTTAGGAGCCACTCCGTACATATTGGTGGCATATTTAGGGGAGGGGAGTGGAATGGAATGGAGCCCGACCTACAGTTTTCCAGGCCTCCTCCTGGGGGTCCCCTGGGACCACTCTAGGGTGTGGGCTCGCAGAGAAGGGAGGGCACAGGCAGATTCGGGCCTAGGGACCGCCAGGGCGTTTCCTGCAAAGCGCTTTCTTCCACTTGTGTAAGTAAATCTGTTAATGCTCTCCTACTTCCTCCCTTTTGTTAAGGAGCCCAGTGTATTAATTAAAAACTGCAGGCAGCAGTAAGTCTCTCCTGCACAAGGATTAAGCCAGCTTTCCGTCCATTGCTTTCAAAGTGATTGCTATTTGCTAGAGAAATGCTTTCTTTCGGGGTTCAAGTACCTTGTTTTCCCTTTTCCATCTCCTCCATTACCTCGTGACCCAGCTGGTCCTTTTCCCCGGATTCGTGCTTCCGCACACCTGCAGCGGGAAGACCGTGGTGACATGCCATGTGCCAGTGGCAGGACGTCCTCGGACGGACGTGGCTCTCTGGGTGCTAAGGTCATCAGAGGGAGGCCAGCGGGTCAACGCTGCTCCTGCCGACCTCTCAGCTTCGGCTGACTTAAGGTACCCGTGACATATTCATATCAGCCATGTTTGGGGTACCCGTAAGGGCGGGAAGCCAGAGACAGGGTCGTCTCCCCCATAACGTGTCTCTCCGTTCACCCTTCTTTTCTGCACCCATTCCATTAGAGTTACTTACTCTATGGCAGCGAGCACATCAAGAGAGACATTTCTGCCTCGTATGACGAGGAACTTTCTGGTAGAGCTCTTTGATGGAGCCGGGCCATTGACAGAGATGAGGCCTACCACGGTAAGCACTGAGTAATGACTGTTAAAATGAACGGCCCCTGAGATTCAACTAGATGACCTTTAATGGCCCTTCCTGGGTTGTGAATCAGGCTGTCTTAGGAGGTTTTCGCAGAGTTGAGAAGACTCTCTCCCCTCCTCCACAGAGAGGGAAGGTTTGGCCCTTTTTGGCCATCTGCCCTGCCTGACCTATATGAAGTGCTGAAGGGGGACAGGGCAATGGGGGTGGGAGACAGGACAGCACAAGAAAGTCGGGGCAGAATTAAGCATTTCCGATCCCCCAGACAGTTTGTAATTGCAGCATTCGTGTTATCAGCAATGAATATTAAGTAAATCCATAAATTCTCCACTGAAGTAATAAATAATCAGTTGTAATAGCACAAAAGATGTCTGAACTCAACCCTAATGTGACTATAAAATAAAATGTCAAATTTGAGGCACACTTTTTTTTTTTTTTTTTTTTGAGAAAGAGAGAGAGACCTGATCCGAACTTCCCAAATTTCCCTCGTTACTTGGGCAGAAAGCAGCATCTGACTCCATCCCCTAGGCCCTGTGGTGATGACTTTGCTACCTCAGTCCCTCTTCTGGAAACCTTGAGAAATGATATAAATGATACGAGAGAGGTTCACAGCCCCTGGTGAGAATTCAGACTCCTGCGGGCACACGCGCACGCGCACGCACACCCGTGCCTGGCAGACCGGCGTCTTCTCTGTACACCACGTAGAAGATTATGCTGTGAAACCCAGCCTCGGCAAAGAAGGAAAGGGGAAAAGAAAAGATCTAAATCAGGATAACATAAATAAGCCTGTGGCAGGCAGAGAAAAACCCAAACAACTAATAACACCCGGGAAAAGTCACTGCAGAATTTATATAAAAAAGCATATCGGAAAAGTTGTTTGAGAGACCTCTGAGAGGCAGAAATCATGAAAACTCTTTCCTGCCAGCCTGTGGCTTAAATGTGTAAGAATTACTCTTTCGTGAAAAGTCGATGACCGATTTGATTTTTTTCTGTCAACAACCAGCCTTTTTGTCGTCATACTTGGTGGGTTGGTGGGTCTCTCCTCGCTCTCAAATGTGCGTGCGTGCACGTGTGTGTGTGTGTGTGTGTGTGTTTGTGTATTAACTCATATTTGCATCTTTGGTCGTCTTTCCTTTGGCTCTTCTCTTTGGATTGTCAACATGTTTAAGTCCTAAACAAATAAACAAAACTCCATGGGATCTTAAACCCTCACTGTTCCTCTCTCTCCTGTCTTTTTTCAACCTTTTATGAGACAAATGCGTAGGACAAATAGATAGATAGTTGTCCTAGCCAACTTTTTTCTTAAAGCATAATTTCAGTTCTTCTTTCCGTTTTCCTTTGGTCAGTTGCTTCTTTCCTCAAGAGGAGTTCATTGCTACAGACTTCAATAAAGCGGAAAGGCTGTCCAGGGAGCATTTGGCCAATTCCTCTGTTTTTCTGCAGGATTGATTGGACCAGTCGATCTGGCTCCTGCTTTTCCTTCCGTCACCCTGAGGCCTGGTTTTCCTTCTGGTTGCTTTGTCTCCAGCGTCTCACGTGCCAACATAACGATTGGCACGACTGTCTTGACGCTTCAAGTGCAATTAAGTGCTTCCACGAGGAGAAGGTAGGCATGCTTTCCTCCTGACACAACACAGTCTTCTCGTTCAGGATTATCTGCTACTTTGAGCCGCTCCCAAGTAGGATACACCCATCTACCAGTAGCCGACACCCCCTGTAATTTCCTCGTTACGTCCAGCACTCACACTGGTCAGTAAGGCATTGTCGACCATCTGTTGTGTGTTCTGCAGAGAATCAGATGCTACGGGTGACAAACTAGCAACTACAAGACATGGTTTCTGCCCCTTTGAAGCTTGTGTTCTAATCAGAGGAAATCCCAAAATAGGAAAGCCCGTTATCAAAGGCCCAAAGTCTTCCTACTGGTAGACTCACCTCTCTTTTAAACCTCAAGTCTCCAGATGATTAGGCCTTCTCTGTTTCTTTTATTTTGTCCTTTGTAGCAAAAGGTATATGTGGCTCCTCTATTCCAAGGCTCTCCTAAGCAGCTGTGCTTTCTCTCTTGTGGTGGACAGATGGTAGCCCCAAGCATGTCCACATTCTCATCTCCAGCGCCTGTGAGTATGTTACCTTGCAAGTCCAAAGTGACTTTGCAGGCGAGATTTGATTACAGATCTTAAAATGGGGACATTATCCTAGATGATGTGGGTGGCCTTCATGTAATCACAGGAGACATTATATGAGAGAGGGGAGGGGAAGTGGCAACAGGAGCAGAAATTGGAGTGATATGGGGCCATGAGCCAAGGAATGCAGGCAGCCTCTAGAACTTGGAAAAATCCAGGACATAGACTGTCCCCTCAAGCTTCCATATGGAATGCAGCCCTGCCAACCATTTTTTTTAAATGTTTTATTTAAATTCAATTTAGTAAACATATAGTATATTGTTAGTTTCAGGAGTAGGCTTTAATGATTCATCAGTTGCATATAACACCCAGTGCTCGTTACATCAAGACCTCCTTAATGCCCATCACCCAGGTACCCCCATTCCCCCACCCACCTGCCAACCCATTTTTGACTTCTGACCTCCTGAATGGTAACATAATGAATTGGTGTTGTTTCCACCTACTGAATTTGTGACCTCCTGAATGGTAACATAATGAATCGGTGTTGTTTCCACCTACTGAATTTGTAGTCCTTTGTTGTAGCCAGAGTCGGAAACGCACACAGCGATTGAGCCATCCCTGGCTACCTGACCCACACTTTAATCTTTGGTCTTTTACCTTCTTTTCCACAGGCTATGGGTGGCCAACAAGTGTAGATTATAAATAAACACAACTCCATTTGTTTTTAAACCTTCACCATTTCTCTATCTTCTATTCTTTTTTAACCTTTTATAGCTAGGTTACTTTAAAAACAATCTAAGGCATTGATTCGCAAATCTGCCTATCATCGAAATCTCCTGAAGAGTTTTTCTTATTTTTTCTTTTTTCTTTTCTTTTCTTTTTTTTTTTAAAGATTTTATTTATTTGACAGAGAAAGAGACAGCGAGAGAGGGAACACAAGCAGGGGAAGTGGGAGAGGGAGAAGCAGACTCCCCGCTGAGCAGGGAGCCCGATGCAGGGCTCGATCCCAGGACCCTGGGATCGTGACCTGGGCCGAAGGCAGATGTTTAACAACTGAGTCACCCAGGTGCCCCCTGAAGAGTTTTTCAATGACACACCTGCCCAGGCTCCTTCACAGCCCTGCTGAATTGGGACACACGCCCCTCCCCCAACCACCCACTCACTGAACTGTGGCACCTACCACTCCAGTGAAACAATGTGTGAGAAGGTAATGATGATTCTCCTCCCCGCCCCCCATCTTCATAATCACCAAATATTGGCACCAAATGAGGTCTGCAAGCTCTGAAACTCTGCTTCATTTCACAGCACTGATCACCTTCTTTCTGGATATTCTTTCTTAGCTTCTAGGTCCTACTACTTTATCACTAATTGCTCATTTGTTTTCCTGCCTCACTTTAAAGATGAGTCATCAAATCTATGTATATCTATTTATCGATCATCTTTCTATCTATTTTGAGTATTTCCATTATTAATCTCCTGTCTGTCTTCCATAGAGCTTAGCTATTCCTAGTGTTACTTCTTCCCCTATGTGGATAATTTCTCAACTTGTAGCTTCTTCTCTGACCTCTCTTTCAGCCCCAGCATTGCTTTCCCAATTGGACGCTAGACCCTTCTTTATAACAGCTACCATTTGTTAGATGACTTTAGTCTTTGAAACAGTCCGTCCCACAAGATCTTAGTCCCATATTCACAGATGAGGAACCTTAGGCTCGTGGAGGTTATGCAACTAGCCAGAGGTCATATGTCCCTGTGAACCAGATTAAAAATGTATCCTCAGCATTCGCCATAATTCTCAATTCTTCTGCTACTTTTTTTTGTTTTTTTTTAAGATTTTATTTATTTATTTAACAGAGAGAGAGCACAAGTAGGTAGAGAGGCAGGTAGAGGGAGAAGGAGAAGCACTGAGCAGGGAGCCCAAAGCGGGGCTCAGTCATGGGAACCTGGGATTGTGACCTGAGCTATATGCAGACACTTAACCGACTGAGCCACCCAGGCACCCCTCAATTCTTCTTCTGACAAGTTTTTAAAATCTATTTATATAGGGAGCTTCTTTTGGGGGTTCTGGGTGCCTGAGTTCAAGTTCATTACCATGCTCATGTTTCTTAGTAACAAAAAGAGTGTGTACATCTCAGACTTGAGCTGTCCAAGGAAGATACTCGCTTTTCTCAGGGCTAGGTGCCTTTTTTTCCATTAAATAAACCTTCCCTCGCTTATCAACTGAAATGCCTTCATGCGCCTGAGATCTTCTTGACCAAGTTCACACAGAAGAAATTGCACTTTCTCTGCACTGGGGGTTTTCAGGACAGTGACTATATAGTAAACGTTTTTGTCCACAATCATCCCAGCCCCAGGTATCTGGCAGCATGATTCTAGGACTTTGCCAAAGATGATTTGAATAATGACACACTATATCGAACTTGGGAATATTTTCCTGTGCCATCCAGAATCTCGTTTTTCTGACAGGACCCGTATCTTTGAACTTCCTCCTACCTCTGAGTCAGTTCTCTGCCCTCTCGGGGCAGGAACCCTCTCTCTAGACTGGGCTAGTCTTGGGAACACCCCTTGATTTGGGAAGCTCAATCTTTCTTCCCTAAGAGGCCTGTCAGCTCAGGTCTGCTTCCTTACTTTTTCTACCAAGGAGTCGAGGTGCTCTATGCAAATAGAACCCCTAGTATCCAGCCCTCACATCCCAGAATTCCAGACATAAATATGCAGACGGTGGCTCCCCCAACCCTTCAGTGTAATGTGAGATGAGAAAAGAGAGAAGTCATCCCAAATCAGCACCAGCTGGCAAAGGTATTGCCAGCAGACCTCAGAGAAGAATAGATCTTCCCACTACATGGAAGAGGAAAGGGGAAGCTTCCTTCGTAATGCATCAAGCAAGAGTAGAGGCCTGCAGGTAGTAACAACAATGAGTGGTGAGAGAAAGGGGGCCACAGAGAGACTACCCTGGTCGAACCGGCACATTTAAAAGCTATGAAACTGGTTCAGCGAATGGGCTCAGATTCCAAAGGATCTTAAACACCAGCCAGTAGAGATTAGCTTTGGTGTTAGGGGCACTGAGGATCTTCGTGTATTTTAAAGCTGGAAAGTGATCTAATGCTTTAGGTTTCCATAAATAACCAACCAAAAGGAAGAAGGAAAGAGTGGCCAAATGTCTTAAATTCCTCTTGGGCCTATTGCCTGATTTATCTTGGACCCCAAACACACAGACATGTGCAGATTTTCTTGGATTATTTATTTTGGTTTTAATGTACACAGTGGAGAACTCGATGTGAGCTTGGCTGGATGCTTCAGAGAAAAGGGCTGTGTTGTGTATGCATCTGTTGATGCAACTGGTACAGACCATCTGTGGGTGGTTCCTGCCATTCTTAGCAGCCCTCCTTCTCTCTTGGAGAATGAAGGCTCCTACGCTGAGTCATTTGGTGGCCACTGAATTTTATTTTAGGAACGTGTCCTAAATACCGCAGGCTTCCCACTCACTATGCAGAAGAGAGTGCCCTTTGAGAAGAGGATTCCTATTTGTCTAACAACAGCTTGCTGCTGGGGCGATCTCTGTCTTTTGTCACTGGCTGAATGGGGAAATGCTCAGCCTTTGATCGCCGAGGGTGAGAGCTTCGAGGGAGAGAGCTTCGAGGGAGGAAGCTTAGCAGCCTGCGATGGTTTGAGTGTGAAAGACATCTTTATGTCACGCCACATGAAGAGGCGTGGGGATCGCTACTTCAGTGTTCCCGAAGAATCGGAATCACAAAGTTTAAAAACTGGAAGGGACCCAAGAGTCCGGTTGCTTGCAGGTCCCATCGAGTCCCTTTACAGCAGCTCTAGTTAGGGGTCATTCTGCTGCTTCTTGCGAGCTTCTTGTGACTGAAGACTCGCTGCCTTGAAAAGATTTCTAACTCATGGTACCCAGTGAGCTCATACACTGTTAATGAAAGTACTTCTAGAGAGATTGCGTTCCATGTGATACGAGCTCACCAAAAATCATCCCTGCGGAGCCCGCAAATTCCTACCTCGGAATGTATCTAAGGACATAAATGAATGAATGAATCAGCGTATAATATTGCTCTCCATGTCTGGTAGTAAGGAGATTAAGTGAATTAAAACCCATGTTGTAGAATAAGTATTAATCTGGAAAAGCAGTAGTAGCTATGATTTTAAGCACTTGTTCTGTGCCTTTTCTGAGAGCTTTCCATATATTATTTTACTTATTATTCATTCGGCCCTCGTGTTTTGTGATATGTGTGTGTGTGTGTGTGTGTGTGTGTGTGTGTGTTTGGGAGGTTGGGAGGGTCAGGGATTCTGTGAATGCTTTAAAGCTTTTGAGGACAGACTCGCGGTGTCTCCCCCTCACATCCCCTGTGCTAACTTCTGAATTGCTGTCCCCACCCCAGCCAGCTGCCTCCCTGGAACTGAACAAAATGTTTCCCCACTTTGCTTCTCATCCTATGGTTGGTTGGGGTCGGTCACTTTTCTACTCCCATCCAGACAAGGCAGGCTCCCTGAAGAGGTAGGATTTTTTTGGAAGGCTTTGAAGAAAGCTCTGAAGAAGGGGAACGGATGGGTCTTCCAAATGCATGTTAATGCTTAATTGTATCTGATGTTCTTTGGGGAGCCTGGGACTCTCCTCATTTTCTTGATCTCTCAACCCTGGGGAAGAGCTACACTAGCTAGCACATCAGACCATGAACTTGGCTTCCTGCATGGCAGTCCTAGAAAAACGCCACTGTCTTTCCAGCTGTGAGCATAACATTTGACTTTCCTGGACCTTAGCTAATGTCACAATGGTTAGAAGGGGTTCTAGGTCCCCCTGAGCTCTCACTTGCTCTGAGATCCTTCTAGAAACGGGACCATGCTCACGCCAGAGAGTTTTTCTCATGCTGTGTTTGAAACTTGATCCTTTTTTTTATGATAAAATTTAATTTCAATCATATAGAGTTGGTTTCTTATTAAATCAAGGGAGAAAGATATCAAGCGTGATAGGTATTGTACTTTAAGTTGATTACAAAAAGCATTTATTGAGGGTTAACCACTGGGCGATGGATAGAAAATCAATTACACGGTAGTTAAACATCCAATAATATGTGTTTTAATGAACAGTTCATATTTAACACCTCTAATGAAATAATGAACTGTGTTGGAGTTTTGGGGTAGCCCAGCAGCCGTTGGGATATAGGAGTTAACTCTTGAGGAGCCTGACACCACGTCTGACCCAGAGATCCAAGACTGCACTGACATCAGATGGGTCTGAAAGTGCAAATCATTATTTTGAACTCACTGAGATGATGCCGTGCGTTATGAAATCAACATTTCCACATTTCTTTAGGTAATGTAGAAAGCCAGACGATCCTTTTTTCCATCCCATGCCAGTCTATAGAGACCCATCTCTCCATTGTCTGCCATACTGTCTCCCACATGACGCATGAGAGCCTGACTCAGAACTCTTTATCTTTCAACGGGGCTTGCATGGATTGCGTTCAGGAATAACTCAATTCAGTTGCGATTCATGCTTTTCCTTCTCACTACGCTGCCCAATCAAATGCGATTTCAAGAAAGGAAAGGGCCATCCAGTTTCAAAACCTGCCAAGCCACCCACACTTCTGGCTTCATTGAAAGTTGTTCTGGAATTTCCTGTCTCTACTTCTGCTCTGGGTTCTGTAATGCGCGGCTAGTGTTTTCAACGGAGTTCACAGTTTGTGCCTCTAGAATCAGACCATGGTAGAGTCTTTCGGGGTAGCCAATTCACAGATATTTTGCAGAGTTACTGGAGAGGTGACGGAGAGAGCAAGGAGTAAAAGACAAGAAGAAAATAGCAGTGTTGAGGTAGCAATTGAAAACGAGAACCAGTGAAGTAGGGAGAATACAAAGTTGTTATTTCATGGGTAGAAGAACCCTGTAGGGGAGGTTCACTCGGGAGCAGGAGAAGCTGAGTGAGGAAGGGCCAGTAGGCGTGAGTAAGCTAAGGACTCAGAAAACGCTGGCTCTGGCTGACATTGTGAGGCTCAGAAAACCAAGCTGGGGCTAAGTGGGAGACTTACCAGTTGGGAGCTTGGGCTCTAGAGCCTGGCAGACTAGATTTCTGGTTCTTTCTGACACTTGCTAGCTATGTGGCTGGGAAGTTCTTTAACCTCCCTGAGCCTGAAGATGCAAAATCTGGGTATTTATATCACATACCTAGTGCAAGGTCCGCCACATCCTCGTCACTCAATAAATACAGAACAACGTGCGTACAATCGCATCTATTTTCTGTGATCATTTTGTGCCAATAAATTGCAAAAACCCACGTAGAACATTTAATGTGTTGCGGGGTACATAATAAGTACAACGATAATAGCAAGAATTATTAGCGCATCTATTTTTAAGATACACAAACATTTGATTTTCTGGAGCCACTCCATCTTATTATGTAAATGATGTCCTTCCTGTTATGAATATCGGGACCTGCTCTGCGAGCTCTTATCATAGTGACTGACATAAAACATGTTTTCAAGATAGGTTAATTAAAGGAGTCAATTATAGAATTTTAGAGGGGGAGGTCACCTTACCGAACGTCTAGTCTAGCCTGTGGATTTTAGAGGCTCGCCTGTAAATCCTTTTCTGGCCACTTAGAAATCCCCATAGCAGAATGGCATTTGGTTCATGAGGAAGCTGAGGTCCAGAGAGGCCAGGCGATTTGGGCTAGGCGACCCAGTATGTGAGGGTCAGACCAGAATCCTAGCCCCGGTCATGCAGTTCCCAACTTGGCAGCAACCAAGTCTTCCCTTCCACAGGCCCCCCCTTCGTTTCAGAGGAAGAACGATGACTTGAGACCTGGTATCTAAGTTCATGGTTCTTCTTCTCTAGTCTGTTGCCTTAACCACTTGGCCCGATTGCGTAGGGTTCTTGTTCTCACAAGCCCTAGTTCTAGGGCTCTGGGTTCCGGTGCCGAAATCTTGGTAGTTCTGAGTAGACAGACTTCTGGACTCCCATCTGAATTTCTAAAGCACCAGCTCAGGATCTGAGATCTGGAGAGGCTCCAGTCTAGTAGTCACCATAGGCTGTGGGAAGGGCACATGAAATGTGCCAGGAACGAGATGAAAGAGGTATCGAGGAGCAAAGTCCTCATAGCAGGATTAAGAATCAAATTGACCAGAGACAGATTAACCGGAGAAAATCAAATTTAATAGGTGCCTATACGGGGAATCCACATAGACATGGAAAGTCCAAAGACCATCAGGCAAAATGAAGTATATACGTCATCCTGAACTAAGGGGAAGGGGGGAAGGGTCTGGGATTTCAGAGAAAAGGAAGGCACTTCACTGGGCCGTAAGAAGAGCAGATGTTTGGTAATTAGACGTTTGCCCTACACATAGATGGGTCACTCAGCTAAAATACAACTGTTAATAACTCTTATGCTGGGAAAGACCCCAATTTGGATTCTTCTGTGCGGTTACAAGAGGGACACAAGTTTCTCTTGAGCCCTCAGGGTCTAGTTGCCTTTAGCTCAAAATAATCCACATGCCAAAGTGGCACATTCTGGGTGGGAGTGGGGGGCTGTCCTAAACCCCATCAGAAGTCAATGCATTTGGGAAGGGAAATGGTAGTCGTGCTCCTTAGACAGTGATTCCCTACTTTTTTATGGCTGGTGTGCTGGGTCGATCAAAGGGAATTTGCCTAGAAGCAGGGACACGGGAAGAGAAGATTTGGTGACTCTGGGGGACACCAGAGCATGAAGGGGGAAGGGCGTGTGAGGACCTGCATCCAAGAAGCATTGGATCCCATTTCCCCTTCTGTCCTGGTCTCCTATAGTCCTTCCCCGCCACCCCCCCCCCCATCCCCATTCCCTCGGGACATCAATCCAGAGACCTTTTAGAGAAAGACCTGACATGTGACAAGTCTTCAATCTGTATCTGACGAATGAATGAATCCATAGAGCCATGAATCGATGAATCCACGAAGGAATAGAATTTTAGAACTAAAAGGGACCTTAATGGACTTCAAGCGATGACTATAACCAGTATCGTTGCGATTATTAATTCCAGTAAGGCAACTCCTCAAGTACTAACAGAAGCTTGAAAACGAAGAACTTATAATCATCAGCATGTTTATTGTTGTCCCAGTCATGCCGGTGGCCTGCACGGGACTTCTCCTCCTCTTTTCCAGCTGCCTCAGGGAGATGGGAAGTCTTCACTGTAGGAGCCCAGCGCAGGCGGGGACATCTGTCGTGCGTCTAATGAGGCTATTAAGGGGTACAGAGGTTAGCAGCTTCCCCTGAAAGGCACCAGGGGAAAACCTGAGGGGTGTTTCCCCACAGCCTGAGGGAACATATCTGAAGACCTCCTAAATCGCAAGGACAGACTCAAAAGATCCTGAACAGCCTCAGGCCACATTCTTCCAGGGACTTTTGGACACTTGGTGGGGGTTGGGAGAGAATGACTTCTTTCAAAAGGACTGGATGTGCTGGCTGGAGGGAGGGTGAAGGAAGCGGGAGCAGAAATGGGTCTGGGGTCCCTCCGTGAAGTGAGCGGAGGTCTTCTCCCACCCCGAAAGCGGCCCCTTACGTCGCACTTGGGACTGAATGTCGCCAATAGTGGCCAAGGAGCTGCAGACACCGTGTCGCCTGAGAAGGGATCCTGGTGGTGGTGTCATTAGAGAAATCACACTGGACAGCAGCGAGGTAGGGGTGGGGGCGGCAGAGACCAGGGCCCTGAGAATCTTCGAACGTGTCAAAGCAGTTTTGTCATTGTGAAAGCAAACCCAAAGCGAAGCATAATGGAGAACTCGAGGCAGATAGAGTCTGTCAGGGAGATTTAATTTGTTTCAGAACTGAGAGCGTCGCGAGAGCCCCCATTCTTGATTGGAGTAGACAGCGGAGAGGTGGGAGGGTGTGGGGCTGGAGCGATTCATTCCAGATAGGACTCGGGTAAACCAATCAGAGAAATGTCTTCATTAGGGTCTTGAGTAAAAGGCAAGTGGAAAGAGGGCAGAGCACAGCCTGGAGATTAAATTTGGTCAGAGCCAATAT
>CM052884.1:18891188-18908116 GCA_028534135.1 Potos flavus | reverse complement strand
GTTAACAACACTGAAAATTACGAAGTCCCCACCCAGCCTGAATCAGTGATAGTGTATCACCCTCCCTTGATAACCTCGAGAGCAGCCGTCCCCTGACTTTGTTTTCTACAGACCAGAATGTTAATGAAACTAAGAGGACATGGGGGACCATGGATGGCCTTCCTTCCACTTATGGAGATTGCTCTTTAATGCCTCCCTTCGAGGAACTGCCTGTCCTTGACCCCTCACATCTATCATTCTGGTCCCGCCGACCCTGCAGTCATGCCCTTTTCCCTGCCTTCCAACCCACACGGCACTTAGGCCCAGAAATGTATTCGATATTAATGCATAACTGTTCATTTATCTTTTGGTCTGTTGATTTCATCTCGTCCTGGGCTTGTCCTTCACCCATGCGCCACGGTAGTGTGTAAATAGGCTCTTACGTTCCTAATAGGCAAAGTCAGCCGTGTCTAGGCGATTCTGTGTGTACAATGCAATCTCTGAAAGGGCCTTCTTTTGATGATGTTGCTGATAATGATATCAGATTGTACCGAGAAGGGCAAAGAAAAGCCGTGATTAGTTCCAAGAGGGAGGCGATCAGTGGCAGAGATGGAATCTCCCTCCATCCCTCCCTGGGACTGGGCTTTCACTGTCAGTGAGTGGGCAAGAGGAGAGGAAGGATGAAGATGAATGTTTTACCACGGTGGCTGCTCAAGGCCTAAAGCCATCTCAAAAGCCAGTCCCCGGGGCCCCCGAGGGAAAGGCCCAGTGGAGCAGCACCGGGCCCTATGGCACTGATGGGAACATGTATCGGAAATCTGTGCAAATGAGAGCACTGGAACAGATGCTTGTCCCAAGAGACTTTGTCTGCTGTGGGTGAGGAGTTGGGGGGAGATCTTAGAGTAAAATCTTTTCATGTTCCTCTCCACAGCAATATAGCCTCCTTAATATGACAAATCAGAGCTCCTGGCGTACTTTACAGCCTGCATGTTAATGAGCCAAGCCCATGGAATAGAGCCATTTGGTGGGGGGAGTTTACAAACAACTTGGCTTTGAGATACTCACAGAGAGAGAAGGGCGATGAGGTTGCATTGAGAGCCCCAGGCCTGGAGGAGGAGGCTGCCTCCTTGTGATCCCTGGGTCTCAAGGAGAGCCCCCTGGGAGGGTGTTGGCTCTTGGAGTGGCCCCACAGAGAGAGCTGGGGAGGACCTCCGAGACTCTGAGACTGCATTCCACTGAAGGACCCCATTCATTAAAATAATATGCAAAAAACACCCTCTAGCACATGCCACAAGGCTCCCAGGATGAATGCAGGTCACTGTCGCCGTCTGGATGCCACTGTGTGGTGCTTGAGCGACTCTCTGCAGCTGGGAGAGCAGGGGAGGGAAGGGGACCTAGGCTTTCCCAGGAAGGGGTCGGCCCCTGTTCGAGTCCGGGGTTAGGGTTATGTCCAGATCCCTTATAACCAGGATCTGGGGGTCACTCTGTTACAGTGGTACAGTGACCAGTGTTGACTGGGCTCTTTGGAACATTGGAGATCTTGTTACAAGAACGATGGCAATGGCGATGGTGGTGATGATGATGGATAATGTGTACTCGGGGCTTCCCTGTCCCGGGGCTTTTAGGTGCATGGATAATTTAATCCTTCCACTTAATACCTGATAGTACTGCTATTCCATTTTTATGATGAGTAAACTGAGGCTCCAAGAGATTAGTGATAGCTTGATCGCAGTTATAAAGCTCCTTAGTGATGTAGAACGCAAACATATTCGTCATTGGGGGAGTGTGAACCGAGCTCTCTTGGAATGTGTTTTATCGTAGAATACTTGAACTGGAAGGAATTTTGGACATCCTCTGGCCCAACCTTTCTCATTAATCGGGTGAAAAAACAGCAGCCTGGACCACGCAAGGGACCTCTGCCAGGCGAGGCCGCCAGGAAGCGGCCAAGCGGGTGTTAACGGCCGCTCTTCTGAATTCTGGTGCTTTGTTCTGTACAAACATTTGGGCACATTCATTCTCCTTCGGTTTGGCGTGTTGCAGGATTTTAATTTTTAAGTAACTTGATGGCTCGTGGTGATTTGAGTGCATGACGGAACTGAAACACCTAAAGTTGGGAACTAACCCAGGGGAAAGCTTGCGCCCATTGGGCAGTTCTGGTTGGCCTGAGTTAGAGACCCGGCATGCCCGCCATCTTCCCCAGGGACACATCACCTGAGATGGGAGCTGCCGCCCGCCCCTTGGGGCTGTGAGAGACGGACGTGTCTGGGTCTGGTCCTGGGATCCCTGTTCATCCACGCTTGTACCTGAACACTCAAAGAGGATGAAGACCAGGGAACAGGGAAACGACCAGAGATGGACCTTCTCTCTTATCCACCTGAGCGTGCGCAGTGGAGTGGATGTAAATGCCAGTTTGCGCCCCATGTGGGGCTGCCTAAGAATCACCTGGAGAGTAATTTAAAGGCAGATTCCTAAGCCCTACTCCCAGAACTTCTGATTCAGTAAGTCTAGGTTCC
Source organism: Potos flavus (assembly GCA_028534135.1). Classification (NCBI taxonomy): domain Eukaryota; kingdom Metazoa; phylum Chordata; class Mammalia; order Carnivora; family Procyonidae; genus Potos; species Potos flavus. The sequence continues at coordinate 18,905,624 of CM052884.1, read as the reverse complement.
TGTTCATCTCTGTTTTTTAAGTCGCCTCCCAGTTGATTCTGATTATCAGCCAGGATCAGAGCCACCACTGAAGGCTCTGATGTCATCGGGCAAAAATGCAGGGAAAGATCAGCTAACGAAGATGGCCAGTTAAATGAAAAAAAGGTGGTGGAAGATTTTTTGGTTTTTTGTTTGTTCGTTTGTTTTGTTTTGTTTCTTGCTCTAACCTCCGAGCTCCCGCCAACAACGATGCTGGGGTTGATTCTAATGTCGAGGAACCAGAGAAAATGGACTTCTGGGTAAGATCCGTTATCTTAGCACAGATGAAATTTTCAGTAATTACAACTTCTTGTCAAACACGAAGGCTCAATTGAAATGAAATCATGAACAGCGTCTGAATGGTCTGGATCCATTCTCCTCTATGCATTATCCCCGGTAGTCAATAGATAAAGCACCCATCATGCGAGGTCATTATCTGGATAAGTGAGGCAACTAATAATAATAGAAAAGTAGCACAAACCAATTCTGCGGTCACCCAGCCCTGAGTGAATTCGCTGGGACAACTCAGGCTGATGTGGCTGGGCGAGAGGAGGGAACCAGGGCACAGTCAGATAGCTTCGTGACAATCATGGCCTCATTCAGTGCTGTCGCCAGAAGGGATAAAGTCACTGCCTGTGGGAGCAAGGAGGTAGGGACAAAGGTAAGGTAGAAGAATTCTGAGACCATCCCTCCGTTCTCTAGCTGCCAGATTCCCTAAGTGAAGCATCATGAGCAATGTGACCTGAAGAATATGGCACACTCAATATTAAGAACATGGCCTTAGCATGTGACATGAATGTCAGGCAGAGGAGGACAAACATGCACGTGCGTGGGCACACGCACGCACTCACACGCGCACACACGCATACACACACGTGCGCTCCATCAAAATGGGGAAAAGTTACTTCTCTCTGTTGTAAATTTAAATGAAGTCCGGAGTAGCGAAGGCCATTTGTAAGGTCTGCTGAGCTAATGGATTCATAATGACTTTTAAAGCTTCACTCGGGTAAGAAATACTGTTCATTTTTTAATTGCATATAATTATACTTTTTCATAATCTAGGGCAGCATAGCAAAAGTAAATCTACTGGCTTAATTATAAATCTTTTTATTATCTGGAACCCTGCTGAAATAAAAGGAAAGAAACAACTATTGTTTTTTCGAATCTAGTAAAAAGGATTTAAAAAAAAAAAAAAAAACACCCTTAAGGTTAAATGAGTTATGATGCTTTTGACGGGAGAACACTGGTTTGTTTCAAGTTCGATACTCCTTTGGGGGAAGGCTTTTGTGAAAGTGCCGGGGTGTTCTGACCTGCCCGTGGTCCAAATGGCTTCTTGTCCTAGGGGAGTGGTCATTTGCTAGTCTGTTCAATAAGCTAAAAGAGTCCCTTTTTTATCTCTAGAGGCGGACCCTGGGAAAAGCTTCAAGCTTGAAGGGGCAGGAATGGGGGGTGGGGAGGGTGCGGTGCTCCAGGAAGAGGTGAGAAGTTCGAAGAGCTAAAGCTCCCAGGAGTATTATCAGATTCCTCTTTCCCCTGGGTTCCCCGTCTGATCTTCCCCAGGCCCTTGTAGGACCTTGCGGCTGGCTCAGAGTGACCCCGGGGGGGAAAGCTGCACCTCTAAAGGATGCAGGATGGTAACTTGGCCAGGAAGAGTCATTGTTTTCATGGAGATGAGATTTGCTGTGCTCTTAGCGTCTTGTAAAGTAGAAATGCTGGATCAATCCCATATAGGGAAACCACACCATCTGGGAGGACAGAGCCCAGTTTGGGCCTCCACGAGTGTGTCTGAGGGAGGGAGAGTAGGCTCACAAAAACACAGGGCGGTTCTCCAAGTTCAGCTCTCCGCTGGGTCACCCCACAAGACAGAGCCTGTCAGAGGCGCTTGTGTGCAGGAGACCGCAATCCGGGTGGGCTGCCGAGGCCGTTAGCCCTGGAGCCTGCGGGAGGCAGGGAGAGAGTGTCTCGGCGGCACCTTCCAGGTGCCCACTGTCCCAAGGACCTGGCTTCTCCCTGACCCAGAATCCCACGATCCCTTGAAAAGGCATCAATCCTGGATGCCTCTTGTTTAAATGGCTCAATTATTCCATCATTGTTGGGGAGGCAGGGAACCCAGAAAGAAAAACTAATTAAGCTCTTAAAGGCTGAGTAACCCATTTGGGCCTGATAGAGATGAATGATGTTGCAGCCCATCTCAGAAGGGGGACATCACTCCCTGAAAGGAGCCAGCAGTTAGCAATTAAATCCCTCTGCACCACTTTTCGCCAGCCTGCCCCAATTCCAACCCCATGCCCAGACCCCCACGGCACCTCTAGGGCCAGACTATACATCCCAGACTTAGAATGCTGGCCAAGGCCTGGTTCTCTCTCGGAAACCTCTGCCCGGGCAGCCCCTCCACCCCTCCACCGGGGTTGGTCTTGACCCCCGACATGGAGCTTCCCTTCTCCTTGTGCTGACTCCAGCCTCCAGAATGCTGTCCTCAGGCCCGTGCTGCCGTTTTAATTTGAAAACCTCTCTGGAGGAAGGAAGCAGAATCTCACCCGTCCCATGGGGAGCTCCCTTAACGCCCTCTGATGCCTGCCATCGGTGTGGGCTTCCCGGAAGACGTGAACTTTAAGATACAAAAGTGGTTGGAAATAGTGAAAAAACAATCCCGTCGGGGAAGTTTCTTTCTTTTTTTTTTTTTAAAGATTTTATTTATTTATTTGATAGAGAGAGAGATCACAAGCAGGCAGAGAGGCAGGCAGAGAGAGAGGGGGAAGCAGGCTCCCCACTGAGCAGAGAGCCCGATGTGGGGCTCGATCCCAGGACCCTGAGATCATGACCTGAGCCGAAGGCAGAGGCTTTAACCCACTGAGCCACCCAGGTGCCCCCGGGAAGTTTCTTTAGGTGACAGTTTAAAGTATGAACTTTGCCACACCCTTGCAAACATGATGACTTTTGCTCGCCAACCTGAATCGCGCTAGGAATCATCCAGCCCCATATCTGGGCACGTACTGCTTTTTATCAGCTGGTCACTTAATCCGAGGGAGTATGCTTTTATTCCTCTAGACTCCCCTCATAGCAGACCAGACACATGCTAGTTCAGAATCCTGGCGCTGGCACTTAACTGGAGCAATGTACTTGACCTTTCTTAACCTCAGTGTGCCTACCCATAAAATGGGTATAGTAATACCTAGTTTGCACAGTTATGAGAATTAGAGAAAAGTCAAGTACCTCGTGAAGTCAGAGGCCTCGTACCTTCTCAGGCTCCACAGGCGGTTTTTGTCATTGTCACGGTTGTTGCTACATTCCTAGATTCAGAAAGCTGGGTACAAGTTGTGGTTTTTCCAGTGGTTGGCTGTTTGACCTCAGATGAGTCGCAGAGGTTGTCAAAGCCTTAGTTTTGGCATCTGGGAAGCACGACTCATGCATGATTTGGACCTTACCGGGTAGCGAGAGATTTGGCTACAACAAACACAGCGCAAGCCCAGTGATTTAAACAGGCAGGCTTAATTCATCTCACTTAACAAGTCTTTCAGGGCGATGCTGCTAAAGTTCGTCGGGTAGATTGACCGTATCTGGACGGGCATCTCTGGGGGCTCTCTGGGGCCCTCTGGGCCTTTCGTATGGGCTTCTCCCCTTGTGGTCCCAATAGGACAGCCATCCCTGTCCTAGGCACAGAGAAAGCGGAAGAGGAAAGGACAGCAGATTTGCCTCTTTGGATCAGAAAAGCCCAAGCTTTCCCTGGAGCCCACCCAGCAAACCAATGCCCACATCTCGGTGACTGCAACTGGACGAGGGTCAGGCCCGCCAGCCAAGAGTGTTTGCCTCACATCGGCTGATAGGGCCGCCGTGAGAACAGATGGGCTAGTGTATGTTAAAGCATTTTGTAAGAGCTTCACAAAAGTAAGTTATTATCCTTCCTCTGGCTCTTGTACAAAGGAGAGGCCAGTCAACTGGTAAGTGATAACTATATTGTTCAGGCCTTTTAACCCCCACAGAGATAAATGGAAGGCATTCCGAAGGCAATGGTTGTTTTAGTACTAGCCCATAGGTCATATCCTCTTTCTGACCAAGCTGGGGGTTATCCTGCCTCGCTCTGCTGGTGAGATGATGTTTGAATTAGGCTTGGTGACTTCAGTTGTCTCTGCTTGATGTAAGTAGGAGGCTATGTCGTAGATAAATACGGCGAATTTCTAGTACCAGCAGGAGGTATTTCTGAAAGGCTCGTTTGCCAGTAATGGGGTGATGTTAAAGTAATCATAGGTAGGTCTCCTTCATGTGTGCCCTCCCATTCGCGTACCCTCCTGACATCCTTAATAAGCGTCTGCTATTTTTAACAGCTTTATGGAGGCATAATTTACATACCATAAAATTCACTAAGTGTGCAACTGAATGATTTTTAGTAAATTTACGCAGTTGTGCAACCATGACTATGATCCGGTTTTAGAATAATTCAGTCTCCCCCGAAAGAAGCCTCCTGCCCATTTGCAGACAAATCCCCACACCCCCACTCACCCCCGCCCCTGCTCCAGGTAAATTACCAAGCTACGTTCCGTCTCTGGATCTGTCTTTTCTGGACATTCCACGTTGACACAGTTACACAATATGTACTCTTCCGTGTCTGGCTTCTTTCACTAGCGTGTTGTCGAAGGTCATGTTGTAGCACGTGTCACTGGTTAGTCCATTTGTGTTGCCAAGTAGTATTTCATTGCAGGGATAAAGAGTTAATGATGAACATTTCAGTTCTTTCCACTCTTGGCTTATTATGAATATGCTGCTGTGAACATTCACGTATATGTCTTTTCGTGGGCATACATTTTCATTTCCCTTGGGTAGATCTCTAGGAGATGATTTGCTGCATACTATGATAACTTTATTTGTGACATTTTAAGAAACCGTTAAGATGTTTTTCCCCATTTTGGCACATTGCTACATTTGTTACCAATGATGAACCTACCGGGACACACCATTACCCAAAGTCCATAACTTACATTATAGGGTTCATTCTTGGTGTTGTGCACTCTATTTATGGGGTTTTGACAAATGTATGATGACATGTATCCACCGCTAGCGCATTGTACAGAATAGTCTCACTGCTTAAAAAACCTCTATGCTCTACCTGTTCATCTCTCCTTCCCCTCTGACCCCTGGTACCCACTGACCTTTTTACGGTCTCCATAGTTTTGCCTTTTCCGGAGTATCATGTGGTTATTCATAAAGTATAAAGCCTTTTCAGATTGGCTCCTTTCACTTAGCAATACACATTTAACTTTCCTCTATATCTTTTCATGACTTTCATCAGCTCATTTCTTTTTTTTTTTATTAACGTATAATGTATTATTTGCCCAAGGGGTACATGTCTGTGAATCATCAGGCTTACACATTTCACAGCACTTACCATAGCACATACCCTCCCCAATGTCCATAACCCAGCCACTCTATCCCTACCCGCCCCTACCCCCCATCAACCCTCAGTTTGTTTCGTGATTTTAAGAGTCTCTTATGGTTTATCTCCCTCCTGATCCCATCTTATTACATTTCCCCCCCACCCCCCACGACCCCCCACTCTGCCTCTCAACTTCTTAATATCAGAGAGATCATATAATAATTGTCTTTCTCTGATTAACTTATTTCACTTAGCATAATACCCTCTAGTTCCATCCTCATCGTTGCGAACGGCAAGATTTCGTTTCTCTTGATGGCTGCATAGTATTCCATTGTATATATATACCACATCTTCTTTATACATTCATCTGTTGATGGACATCTAGGTTCTTTCCATTGTTTGGCTATTGTGGACATTGTCATCAACTCATTTCTTTTCTGCCCTGAATAATATTCCATTGTATGGATGTACATTTATTTATCCACTTATCCGTTCCTACTAAAGGACATCTTGGTTGCTTCTAAGTATTGCCAGCTATGAAGAAAGCTACTACTATAAATAATAATCTATGCGTGGGTTTTGGTGTGGACATAAGTTTTCAACTCATTTAGGTAAACAATGAGTATGCTTATTGGATCATAAGTGTACGTTTAGTTTTATAAGAAACTGCCAAACGAACTTCCAAAATGTTTGTACCCTTTTGCATTCCCACCAGCAACGAATGAGAGTTCCTGTGGCTCCACATCCTCACCAACACTTGGCTGTTGTCAGTGTCTTGGATTTTGAGCAGTCAAATAGGTGTGTAGTTGCATCTCTTTGTTGTTGTAATTTACAATTCCATAATGACATAGGACGAGAAGCATCTGTTCATATGCATGTTCATCATGGGTGTATCTTCTTAGGTGAAGTGTCTCTTCGGGTCTTTTGCTCATTTTTTGACCACGTTGTTCATTTTCTTATTGCTGATTTTCAAAAGTTCTTTGTGTATTTTAGATAACAGTCCTCTATCAGATATGCCTTTTGCATATTTTCTCTCAGTTTGTGACTTGTCCTCTCATTCTCTTCTCGCCCATTTTTAAATCGGGTAATTTGCTTTCTTGTTATTTTTTAAAAGAGTTATTTCTGTGTTCTGGATGCAAGTTATTTATCAAGCATACGATTTTCGAAATGTTCTCCCACTGTGTGGCTTATCTTATCATTTTTATAATGGTGTCTTTTGAGGTGTGGATGTTTTTAATTTTTGATGAAATCCAAATTCTTCATGTATTCCTTTATGGATCATGGTTTTGTTGCTTATCAAGACACTCTGCTTCAGTGGAGGTCACAATGGTTTTCTACTGTTTCCTTTTAAAAGTTTTATAGTTTTAGCTGTAACATTGAGGTCTATATCAATTTTGGGGAAATTTGTGTGGTGTGAGGCAGGGGTCTAAATTCACACTTTCGCATGTGACTATCCAAGTGTCCTAGCACTATTTGTTGAAAAAACTATTCTTCTCCCATTGAATTGCCTTGAATCTTTTTAAAATGTCAATTAGCCATAAACATAAGGGTTTACTTCTGGACTCTCAATTCTGTTCCATCAATTTAAATGTCTGTCCTTATGTCAGAACCAGACTGTGTGGGTTACTGTAACATGTTTCAGAATTGGGAAATATAAATTCCATAGTACTTCAACTTTGTTCTTTTTCAAATTTGTTTTGACTCTTATGGGTTTCTTGCATTTCTATATAAATCTTGGGATTGGGATGTCACATTTCTGAAAAAAAAAAATAACAAAAACTAACAAAACCCTGCTGAGATTTTGATAGGAATATGTTTCTAATTATAGTATGACTTGGGAACAATTGTCATTTAATATTTTTGAATCTTCCTATCCACGAACATGAAATGTCTCCACTTATCAGGAACTTCTTTAATTTCTCTCAATGATGTTTTTTAGATGGCAGTGTACAAATTTTTCACTTCTTTTATTAGATATCATTCCTCAGTGCTTTATTGTTTTTGATACTATTGAAAATGTTTAATGTCTTAATTTTTGCCTCTGGATCATTGCCAGTATATAAAAAGAAAATTAATTTCTGTATCTTGATCTTGTATCCTCTAAGCTCGTTGAAATCATTTATCCTAGCAATTTTTTTGTAGATTGCTTAGGATTTCTCACCTCTAGGATCCGCTACAAATGCAAACAGTTTTCCTTCTTTCTTCCTGGCTGCCGAGTATCTGTTATTTGATTTGGAATGTCATAAAACATTCACAAAGAGTGTAGAGGATGTCTCCAGGGAAGATCAGGTGAGGACTGGTGCGGGGGGAGGCAGGGCCTGCAAATTGGAGCTCGGTGGCAGAAGGGACGGGGAGTTTCTCATTAGGCTGCAATGACTTTAGGCTCCCTTTTCATTTCCCAAGGTGCTAGCATGGGGGAACCGCCATGCAAAAACCGTGCCTGTGTTTGACGGTAGGGACTTTGATGGAGAGAGAGAAGACGTGTTATTGTTGAGGCCCTCCCAGTGAAATGAAACTACTCCCAATATTTTTTTTTCACTTTGTTCCATGAAGAAATGGTTGGTTCCTCTCCCCTTACTCCCGGCTGTCTTTTTCTGCTAAGCAAGGACTGGCCGGCACCCCACCTCTTCCAAATGGAAATGGAGAAATAGTGACACAGAGGTGGCCAATGAACCTTCAAGAAGGCCTTGAGCCTATCTGCCACCACAACACTAATTCCAACCTTGAATAGCCACGCTTCTTCCTCTCCAGTGAAGTGCCTTTTAAATAATGCCTCATTATTTAAAATGCAATGGCTATTACTGCTATGTGAGCTGTTATCTATTTATGTTGACTATTAATAAATTATTAGACCATATTGTGTGGGTTTTAATAACTCCATAGGAAGAGAAGCTTGGCCAGGAGGTGAAATCTCAAGCAATTACAAATTCATAGGTTGAGTTAATTTTTTTCTAACACACAGAAGCTGTTCACTTACAAGTAAATTAAATGCATAGGCCTGTTGCCCTTACTTAGAATTCTGGTCATGCAAAGAGAAGAAACTCAGAGCAGATGCACATTTCCTGGCGGGGAGAACCTGCGGGGAGCAGGCCAGAGCTGGGACTGCCCGAGGCAAGACCCGCTGCTTGTTAGGTTGCATGCTTTGAGCCTTGCCCTTCTCTCTGGGCCGGAAACCTCCATCAGGATACGAATGGTGACGGTCATGGTCATATCTGGGTGAGACTAAGCAGGGCTTTTAAAATGTATTATTCTAAATCAGCCTTGAAATAGGGAACCCCAAACGGGCCCGCTTGACTGCTTCCCAGATGAGACCCAAGACACCACTCCCACTCCTGTCCTTGCTTATTCTAGACAAACCGGGGCGAGGCTCTTTGCAAATCAGGATTCGAGGGTCGGCCCGGGAGATTCTTGATGAACTCTGCCCCGAGAGGTCAGACGGAGGCAGAGGAAGCACCTCGCTTGAGCCGCAAAATGGAAATGGGCTCCAATCACATTCTTGTCAGCCTGGATTTTAAAATCAATGCCCAGCCTCCTTGCTACATTCTTACTCCTTTTCTTCTTTTCTTGCTGTCTGCTGAGGGTGATGATGGATTTCCTTCTCCAGGTAGCCGCGGAAGTAAAATCCTTCTTCTCTCCTTGGGACAAGTGTGCCGTGTCCACACCCATGCAGGCAAGAGCAGACTTGCTTTCCCAGCTCTCTCCGGGGGCCCCTGCGCACCATTCCCCATCATCTTTCCCCCTTGCTGTGAGGGGCCGACTCCACTTTGCGTCCTTCGTTGCTTCCATCTGGAAATCAGGATGAGCTTTCCTAAGATGTCATGAGGAAGATTGAACACAGATGCAGGGCCGTTTCCATTCCACACTCGACTACAGGTACTACTCAAGATCGTCGCTCTTAGCCTTCCTGCTAGAAGACAGATTTGGACAGAAAACGGGTTCATTCTCCAGGAGAGCCATCCTAGGGTTCTAGGGTGTCTATGTAGGGGAGCGTTCGAAAGAAACATGTTAGAAGGTCGCCCCAAGCCTGGATCCCACAGATGCCGTGGGCTCCTGGAGCATCGGGAGGTTCTTCTTCAGAACTCCCTTCTTGCTCACATAACTAGGGTGAATGCTGCAGAGTGAGTGGCAGGATGGGAGGCAGCAAGGAAGGAGGGAGTGAGAGAGGGAGGGAGGGAGGGAAGGTGGCTAAGAGATTCCAGTCTGTCCATTCATTCGCTCAGGCTTGATTTCAGGACACACCATGGGCCACGTGCCCCGATAGGTAGGGGCTGGGCATACAGCAATGCCCAAGGCACAGGCCCTTCTCTCAAGAAGCTTATTGCCGAGCTGGGGAGACAGACGATGGATATAAATAGACTAACATCGATGGTGTGCCTAAGTTCTGCGCCAGGATAGGCACAGAGGGCTGCGGGAGCTCAGAGGGAGGGCATTCAGCTCCCCACAGCTTTCTGAAGGGTGACATCGACCCTCGTCATGTGTGGGAGTGAGAAATGGGTGGGGAAACCGTATAAACCGTTTCTGTGTTTACAGATGCCTGGAGAAAAATGACTGACATAGCCTGGCAATTTCGAGTTGCGCGAGTGTGGCTGGGAAAGAGCGCGGAGTGGAGAGGGGCAAGTCACAAGGTTAGCGTGATACTCAGTTAGTAGACCACGAAGAGCCTGGTAAGAGGCCATGTGAAGGATTTAGGACACAGTCCTGAAAGTACGGAGGGCCATGGGGGAGTAGTGACATGAGAAGAGAGCCGTGTCCTAAGACCTTGTGACCGCGTTGAGTGTCCATGGGTCGGGGGGACAAGGGAGACAGGAGCCTGGTGGGAAGGAGGAGACTGGCCTGGACTGAGTGGTGGCCTGGGAATGAAGAGAATCCAGGGACCCACCGCTCGTCCTCAGCGGGATCCTGGGCAAGGGGTCCAGACGGTCACGGCAGAGAACAGATTTCAACCAAGCAACCGAGTGTGTAATAGAGACAGCTTTTCCGCTTGGAGAAACTTCAAGGGAGGAAGGGGAAACCCCCGCCAGGAAGGTAAGGAGAGGCTTGCCCCGAACTCTGGAGGACAACGGGAAGGTCACCGGCACCGGGCTTGGACTTGGAGACAGCTGGGAGTGGCCCGATTCCAAAGCACCAAACGCAGGGCTCCACAGGCAAGGGCGGGATCCAAAGATTGCAAACACTGGAGGAAAAGAAGGCTTTGGAGAGCACAATGGGGTTCATTCATGAACTTACCAGGTTGCTCCCGTTACCACAGTAACATGTCAAGGGTTTTGCAGATCTGGGAGAATTAAAAAAAAAAAAAAATCCCCGAGTTACTGTACTCAAAGCAAATTAGGTCACTGTTACGAGTTATTAATTTTAATGCATTAAGAAACGTGTGCAGGGGGGAATGAAGGGTTTTTTTTTCCGAACACAGCAAATGGGAAACAGCAAAAAGTACAACAATAATTACGCTGAAAGCAAAGTGAAGTGTTCCATAAAATGTAAGAAACGAAGAAATTACACCCTCCTCCCCCCTCCTCCCTCAAGTGTGGTTTGGAGTCGGCGTGGGAGGTGGGTGACTCTCCCACGGCCTTCTGATGCAATTATGAGCTCTCATTTCTCTGCTTTGTGCTCTGTGGCGAGGTGTTCCTTAAAGCCAAGCTGAAATTCAGCGCCGGAAAGAAAGCACAGAGGGGGCATCTTTCTGGGCTGAGTTACGTTGAGTGTGGAATGGCTCGTAGGCAAATGTGCAGTCTGACGAGCGGAAACTGGAAGCCGTGAATAGATTCTCCAGGAACTTTCGTGCCCACGGGGATGCTGGGCGAGCGAGGGTTTTTGCTTTCTGGGCCTGGTTGACTCGCTCTGGCAGCCTCCTTCCCTGATGGCGCTCTGGGTCTCCAGGCTGCAAAACTGGGTCGTGTGCTGCTCCTGCTCCGAGAGGTGGCGTTGGGGGGTTTTGTCCTGTGTTATAGGACTTCCTTTTGTTGTTGTCGTTGTTGTTTTATTTGACCGTTTTCTGTCTGATTGGTTTGGCTTTGCCGTTTTGGAGGCAAGTCAGAAATGCCTCATTTCCAGATGGTGTCATGTGTGGATTTGACCTCCTTTATTTTAGGCACAAAAGGTCTTCCTCTCACCCTGACCCTGCGTCCCTTTTCCTGAACACGTCCTCGTCACACGCATGCCCACACCTCTCCCCACTTCACTCCCCATCTGGGTGGCGTTTGGGTCCTTAGGTGCATTTTAGGCTTGAGGGGAGAATCTAGGACTCAGGACTAGGCTGCGGCGGCATCGTCTCTCCTGACCTCCTCCTGGGGCCTGAACACTGTGTCCTACTTGAAACACTCTTCTCCTTTGGCTGTAAGAAAACTTTCTCTGGGGCGCCTGGGTGTCTCAGTGGGTTAAAGCCTCTGCCTTCAGCTCAGGTCATGATCTCAGGGTCCTGGGATCGAGCCCCGCATCGGGCTCTCTGCTCAGCGGGGAGCCTGCTTCCCTCTCTCCCTCTGCCTGCCTCTCTGCCTACTTGTGATCTCTCTCTCTCTGTCAAATAAATAAATAAAAAATCTTAAAAAAAAAAAAAGACTAAACTCAGCTTCCCCCTCTCCTCAGTGGCCTTTTCTCCTCACTTTATCTTCCCCAAGCAAACAAATAAAACAAAACAAAGCGATTAAAAACAAAACAAAACTCGACTTGTCTTTGATTTCTCATCGTCATTCAAAAACAGCATCTCCCATCCCGCTGCTCAGGTGAGGGGCCTTGAGTTAGCTGTGACTTCACCCTGCTCCCTGCGCGTGGATGACGTTTCTGAAATAGCCCACGACCCTCCCTGTCTTCCCGCTGCCACCATCAGGCCTGGGCTCCAGCTCATTCGGAGCCGCTCTCTCAGACCCAGGGTCAGTCTGGGGGGGCCTCCCCTCGCTGAGCCACTCTCTGCACTGATTTCAGAGTTTTTCCAAAACCTGGATCTGGATGGGGAGCATTCCGTGCCTGTGGGCCTGCAACAGCTAAAGATGAAGTAGGAAGCATTTCCAGGCCCAGTGAAATCTGGCCTCCAGCCATCAACGTCCCCTTTCTCATTTCTGGCCACGCTTCTCCTCCCCATGATCTAGTCACACATCTGCTCTTCCCTAAATGCCCTGTGCGCATGCATGTGTCTGAGTCCTTGCTCCCTGTCTTCCCTCTGATGGAATCCATCCCATCTCCTCTCTACCTAGCAAGCTCCTACTCATCCTCAAAGCCCCATGAAGCCCCCATGAAGACTGAGTATCCCTCCTCTGGACTCTTGCAAAAAGCCTGGACTGTAGCACTTTCCACCACACGCTGTGTGTGTGCACATTTCTGACTCCCCCACTAGACCGTGAACCCCTCGAGAAGCACTGCCTCTGAACCTTCACCCCAAATGGGAACACATTATCCTTTGTTATGCTTGATTCATGTCTTACTCTTTTCCTCAACTCACTTCCCCGCTTGTAGTGGAAAAGTCGTGAGAGTTCATCATAACCTCTCTTAAGAGACCGTCGATCCCAAAGGTGGCGAGACCTAAATGAAATGAGAGACAGAAGGCCTGGAAAGATGGCTTGGGGGGGGTCTCCTCTGGAGGACAGGCTCTCTCTAAGGTCACAGGTTCTCAGAATGGATACGCTGAGATTTTGAGAACACATGAACGCTCCAGATGGGCAACAAAACCAGTCCCCGTCCCTGGCCCTTCTGTGACTCCTGCGGGAGGTTCAAGGGGCTGGCGGGTTTGGGAGCAGTGGGGGAAAAGCCCTTGAAATTCTGCTTTCTTTTCTACTCTGTTATTAATTGGATGTAGTAAAAGGCATGCCCACGGTTTTCTGTAAAGCAGTCCAAAGGGAGAGTGGTCAAAGGAGAACTTTCATTTTTCATCTATTAAAATAATGCATTATTTTTATGACAAAGGCAGAAAGAAATACGTAAGCCTGGTGGAATCTTGCAGAAGTCCAACGGATCTCACGTCTAGCATTGTTAAGTAGGAACAAATAGAGAATGGTGTGCGCAGTTGGGTAGTACATAGCAATATATCCGTGTGCGCACACACAATCAGAAATCCCACCCGTATTTATTGAGAAACCACATGGTGAACCAGGTAGGCAGTGTGTGTGTGTGTGCATGTGTGCGCGCGTGCACGTGCGCTTTTCCTGGCAGTAATTTGTACAACCCCATCTTCTCTGTCTGGCACATTCTGGACACTGGGCATGGGGGAACAGATTTTTTTTTTTTTCCCAGAAGCTAATCTACCTTGTGAGTGGAAAGCTCCATTTTAATTGATTCTATCTTTCAAGATCCAAGTAACCTATAATCTCAGCTCCATGGTCAATATTTTGCCTGCATCCTCCCTCAGCCTTTAACATGCAGATAGGGCAGCCCGAGAGCTGCCGTCACGGCTCAGGATGAAAAGCAAGAGCGGCTCAGGGTAATAATCTGCTTTTGATTTCTTTTCCCTTCCTTTTCCTACACCCTCTCTCAAATCCACTAAAACGGGGGAAAATCCATAGCGATTAGAAAAACTTCTGACCGAGACATCTTTCTCCTTTCCCTTTCATTTTTTTTCCCCCCTGCCCTCGTTAGTATTCAGAAGGCACCCAAACCTCAGGGGTTTCCACGCTGCTCGGCTGTGCCCGGCATCCCAACCAGAGCGGGGAAAGACGTTCTCCCTCGACACGTCGCGGTTCCTCTCAGGCCCGTGCCAGGTGCCTTCCAGCGCGCTCCCGGGCTTGAATCTGGCAGCAGGGCACTGGGGCCGTGATGGCAATGGTCCAGGGCCTTCTGTGGAGGCACAGAGGGCTCGTAGAGATAGGAATTCAGCAGGGAGCTATCCCTGACTCTACGTGCTACTCGGGGTTCCGGGGGGGGGGTCTTCCAACAGCCCCTCAGAGCCATGGTGCTGTCCGGGCAGAAATTGGAAAGGGAGCCCTCAGGGCACTGTCAGGATCGTGACATAGGTGTCACGATCACCTAATGACACGAAAAAACTCAGATTAGCCTAGGAGGCTCGCTGACGATATTGGACATGTGCTAGGAATGCTTCATGTAAACATTCGTTCTCGAAAGCCACG
>CM052884.1:18831425-18891088 GCA_028534135.1 Potos flavus | reverse complement strand
TTGCTGCAGATACAGCGAGGAGGGGAAGGGCTGGAAGCACATGATGGCAGAAGGGGGAAAGAGGAGACAGGCGCGCGCGCTCGTGGGGCCTTGGCCAGGGAGCAGTGGCAGGGATGGGAGGGAAGGAAGGGGGAGCTGAGATGATTTTAATGCTCTTACCTTAGCCGAGTCCCTGGTGGTGGCTCTGGGATGTTGGCCATCCTGAGCCGTGTGGAGAGTGAAGCTGGGGGACTGGCGGTCATTGACAGCAGGAAGACTTAATGCCAGGGAGGAGAGGGCAGACTGGGCAAGCTCCCAGGCACTGACATCTGCTCTCCAGCTCAGCCCTCGTGCTGAGCTCATTCCAGCCCGATGGCCTCTTCCGTTTAATCCATAAATCCCCCTGATGCCTCAGGTGACCCTGTGACTCCATGCCTGTGTCTTGGGGCAGCCACTGAATTTTTCTGCTCTCCACTCCATCCGTTTTTCATTCGCAGGCTGCCATCACTGACTTGCATGCTGGAGAAAAGCAGATGCTTCCTGCTGCCTGGCAGGCTTGTCATGAGCGTGTGGCCTCCATTCACCTGTCGGGACGTACGCACATGCGCAGTAGATCCCACAGCACTGACTGCCGGGGGAAAGGGCAGGAGAACCTTCCAGTTACCAGTGGATTGTCACGGTGTGCGTGGGGAGAGGGGGGGAAGATGGCAGAGGTACCTTTGCAAGGGCTGGCATGATCCTGTAAACCCTCACCCTTTTCCTTGGGGAAGGAGGGAGCTTGGAAAGGGGCACAGCTCTTTCTAGAACAACCCCTTTCAAGAGTGTGTGCACCCCCTTTTTCTTTTCCCTAAAGCACAACCCCTAGGGATTTCCTTTTATTTCCTTTGTTGTCTCCTGTACCACCTTAAACACACACACACACACACACACACACACACACACACACACACACAGAGCCACAGCCACAGTGAATGTCCTTGCGGTTGGGAAGTGAAACACACTAATAGCAACTTGCATTCCCAACATGCAGAGAAGCGCACTAGGAGGGGCGGAGAAATGAGGTGAGGATGTCCGTGGGACAGGGACGAGCACACAGCCGGCATCCAGTTAGTCCCCGGAGTCAAGCAACGGCAGGAGTGAGGGGGAGCATAAGGGCAGGCACGTTTGCTTGGAGAGATGGGGATTTTAATGAAGCAGAGCTTCTGTTTTTTTCTTTAACCCTTCTTCCAAGTCCCCAGATGACCCTACCTTTAAATGAACATTGCTCTGGGCCGGTTTCTGGGAGAGAGCAGAAGCTGAGGAGCAGTCAGTGGGTCGGGTGTGTAAAGCCAATATGTTCCTTATGGCAAATGAGCAAACACAATGATGACATAACATTAATAGGCATCGGACTTCTTGTGTTTCTGGAAATCCTCTTATTTTGGCTCCCGATCGTTTTTTTCACTGAACAAATATTTTTGGAGCCCATGATAAGCATTCTGGCCCTACGTTGGGTGTTGGGAGAAAGCTCTCTGAAGGATATAAGCGGGAGAGTTAGCACAAATTAAAATTTGTGCTTTGAAAGGTCCCTCTCTACCATGAGGAGAATGGATGAACCAGAAGGGGAAACTAAGGCAGGAAATCAGTTGGATGGATTCATCCAGGTGAGAGAGGATGGGGGTCTGAGCTAGGAAAGTGGGGAGGGAGCAGAGGGGTAGAATCAAGAGATGTATAACCCACCAGCCACAAAACTATTTAATGACTATTGGCTGTCTGTAAGGCACTGTGACAAATGCTGGGAATAGAGAGAGAGCAATATTTATTAGTATGATAAAAAAGAAGTTAGTGATCAGTTACCGGTCAAAAGAAAAAGAAGAAGGCATCAACCACTGCATGGAAAGAAGAGCCACTCGTGGCGATTGAGATCATGTGAGGAGGAGAACGTTTGGGGGCAATGCCCCGAGTTTCATTTTGGACACGTTGAGATGGAGTTGCTGATGGGACCTCTAACTAGAGATGTCCAGGAAAAAGTTTGGGTGTGTGGGGCTGGAGCTCAAGAGAGGAACCTGCTTTGGGATTATGGAAAGAAGCTTGGCAGAATTCTTAGTGAATGCCAACATTTAAGAAAAGGGATAAAAAAAAAATAGGGGTCCACAAGGCAGACTGGGAAGAGACAGCCACAAAAGTAAGAGGAAAGCCAGGAGAGGACGCTGTCATAGAAGCTAAGGCAAGAATGTTTCAATGAAAGAGAAATGACTCTACTGACACTGAGACAACCAGCAGCCATTGGAATTCAGGGCAATGAGGTCATTAAACCTCATAGAAAGATGTATAGGAGGAAGGGTAGACAAGGACACTGGAACATTGTGGGTTGAGGAAGGAGTGGCAGTAAGAAATGGGTACAATAAATGGATGCAACTCTTTGAAGACATCCAGTAGTAAATAAAGAGAAGGCAATGGGGAAGTGGCCACAGAAATCCAGGGTGAAGGGACAGTTGTTGCTGCCCTGTTTTTAAGATGGGAGAGATTTTCATATATGTTAATCCTATGGAGAAGAAGGAGAGAGGGTAAAATTGACAGGACAAGTTCCCTAGAAGATGGGGGAAAGAGAATCCGCAGCAGGATGGAGGGATTAGCCTTATATGGACAGTGGTACGCATTTCTCATGGAGCAGGAGGGAAGGTGGGAAGGACGAGGATGGGTAATGTCAAGATGATGGGTTTGGATACAGGCACTGAGAAAACACTCATGTGTTGACGTCTGCTTTCTCTGGGAAGTAGACCCTCAAAGTTCTAGAAGAGCAGAGAAGGTTTGTTTGAGCCTTTGTGGGGAATGGCAGATCTGATCACAGAAGCTCAGAGGCGTTGGAGACGGTGTTGGGGGGGCAGTAGAGGTTTGCAGATCATACATAAAAATGGGACCAATCTGAGCATTGGGGTAATTGTGTCCAGCTCCTCTCAACTTCCCAGAATTAGACAGAGAAGGGAGATGATCAAGTGATCTGGCGTTGGGGTTTTCTAGGAAGGTAAGATGTAAGGACGAGCGGTCAGTGCAGTGGATGATGTAACGGACCACAGGATCTGAGCTGGATAAGGAAGAAAGTGAATGCGCAAGGGTCTGTAGGTTAGGGAGAAAGTAGAGGCCACAGAGGGAAGTGGTGACCAAGGACACATCTGTCTTAAAACTTATTCTGGGTGGGGCACCGGGGTGGCTCAGTCGGTTAAGCGGGTTAAGCTTCCAAATCTTGACTTCGGCTCAGGTCATGATCTCGGGGTCCTGGGATCAGACCCCGCGTCAGACTCCCTGTGCAGCGAGGAGTCTGCTTGTCTCGCTTTCTCTCTGCCCCTCCCCCTGTTCTCTCTCGCTCTCTCTCTCAAAATAAATAAATAAATCTTAAAAACAAAACAAAACACTTATCCTAGGAAATAGCCAAGTGAGATCAGGAAAATAGGAAGCTCTGAACAGGAAATAAAATATCTCCATTTATCCTTCCAGAAAAAAAGGGCCATGGCCCTGCCCCACAAGAGAAGAAAAAAAAAGAATGCCAATAGTATCTCCTGACATGATGACTTCTTTAACGGGAACCCCAAATCCGGATAGCAAAGGCTGAAATTCGGCAGTGAAATGAGTCTCCCCGCATTTACGGAGATTTAACTGCACCTTCTGTTTGAAAATGCAATGATTCCATAGCATGATTTTAATGCTGTGCATTTATCTTTGTCCAATCAGGAGGTGTCTCGGGATCCTGAGATGCATGTTATGGCGATAAAAAAAAGACATCTTATGGATCGAATCGGTGGTGGGAGATCATATCAGATTGCGTAAAGGCGATAAAGCATGATAGTTCAGAGCAGGAATTCGGGGGTCCAATTCCTAACCTAGCCACCTATTGTCAGTTTGACCTTAGGAAAGTGAGTCAGTGTTTCAGAGCTTCCGTCTAGACGATAGGGAGAAAGAGTACTTAGTGGGACCGATACAAAGGTTAAATAATATAATCATGAAATTAAATAAGAGATTTATAACCGCACTTAGCATCGTGTCAGGCATGTAGTAATTGCTGAATAAATGGCAGTCAGTGAGGGTAGTAATGCCGTCACTGGTTAAGGCAGAAGGAAGGAGGACTTAGAGTCTAGCTACCAACCCCCCGCCTGTGTTTGCCATTGCCAGCTAAGCCAGCCCCTCACATGCCCTACGTTACCACTCCTGCCTGCCCTTTCTAGAACTCTTCAACTCCCCAGCATCTAGGTAATCCGAAAGGCACGTACTCCTGCTTAGCTCATATCGGGCAAAGTGTTTGTCTTGCAGACCACAGCTGACTGTGTGAGTTCAAAGAGCTTCTGCACAACGGGCTTCGCTAAACCGAAGCCTGTCCTCAGCGCGACGGGTTGAACAACCACATCGCCCGATCTCGGCTCTGTTATCTACTCTAGCCAGACAAGCGGGCCGGCCGCTGTGTTGAGGCCTTGGGTGGTGGCTCGACATCAAGGACCTGGGTATCAGTTATTCTAATTGTTATTCTGCACCACGGCCGGAGCTGCCAAGGTTTAAAGCGGCTTCCATCCTCCAGATCCATAAACTTGCCCTTGGCTTATTGAGCCAACCATACTAGTTTAACAGAAGTGATTTTAATTACTCGACCAGAACTACAGAAAGGAGGAAGTGAGGGGAATATGTGGCTGTGATCAATGTTTAACCAAAGGGCCCTCAATCCTCCTCTCTCGGGAGCAAAGGTACTCATGAGAGCTATGTCCCCCACAGGGCTCTGTCCCACCCGCTACACGGGACCGTCCACACTGAGGCATCAGATGTACTGAAACTCGCAGAGCTCCTATGCCTCGACTCTACAAGTTACACCACGTTTATTTACTATTTGGAAGGTGTGAAAACCTTAGGGCATGCCTAAATAAATATAGGTCTATTTCCTTTGATCTGTAGCAATATACCTTTTCCCTCCGGCTAGTGTTGCAGGAATGTCTTAACAGTTCTAATTCCCACTCTCTCTAATGAAAATAGACCAGCAAGGCCTGGCACATGCTTGCTGCGATCAATTGTTAGTGGCTGCCTGACATTAATGTAGGAAAGGATGCTGATAAGGAACACTAGCCTTGATTAGTAATGTCTGCCACGGGCATGGGAATGAGGAATAAAGCACCCTTTTTATGTACCTGCAATCCCTATCTTAGATTATAAACTTCTAGGTGGCGGGGAATGGATCATCTTAGTCCTCTGTGTAAATGTACCTAACATATGTCATGAGTTACTGATGAGGATGGTGAAGAATATGCATGCAGAAATACAGTCATTTAACTAGTTAGCTAAAATCTGGTGCTTGCCCTCCAATCCGTAAGCTAGTTCATCATCTTGTCAGAAAATAAGCAGCTGGGTTTACAAAGACTTCACTCCTTACGCTAAAACTACTTCGACAGTCTAAGCACTGTCATAAATACTAGACACCAAATTGTCAAAATAAATGAAGGGGGAAGTTTTGTGGTGTGGCAAATTCTCCTCTTCTGCTATTAAATCGTGTTTATTTGCTTGCTTGCAATTCGCCGAATGTCCCCAGCATCCAGTGATGCTTCTGAGGCTCAGCTGGACACACGCAGGAGAGGGAGCAGCGTTATGAGCAGATGAATGACAAACATTCCTTTGGCTTCTGTACCATCCATCTCACTCAAGTTGTGTGTCTTTCAACCACTGTACCGTGTACCGTGGGTCTCTGTCTCTCTGAGATGCACGTATATCATTGTATACTAACCTCATATTTCTGAGAATTCACAGAACCAGTTTCCCAGGCAGCAGTAAACATGCCAGAGATCAGCGTAGAGTCTTCTGGAAGCCTCGCTTGAGGACATGAGTCACAAAATCCAAATTCTGTACCGTCCCCATAAGCCACGTAATCACTCACCAAATGAGATAGAAGGTTCAGCGATGACCAGAGGCACGCCTAGTTGGACGGAGAAAGAGACCTCCCACTGCCTCTATCATCTCGTTCTCCAGAAACTTAATCCCAACTCTGAAGTCCATCCCTAAGCTTAGGAAATTAGGAGAGGGCACAAAGTCAATATCTGTTGCAACCAGAAATCATGGCGGCCACCCAAAACCTTGTAATGGGAGCTAGATTTTTCCAGTTCCTCATTCTTCATCACCACGAAACTTACATCTGTGTGGTGATCAGTTGTCCCTGCGGGAACAGCGGCCGGAGAAGCCCCACCTGCCTTCCATCATGGCCTGCGGTGGAAGCATCAGGCTTAAGGAGAACCTGGAATGCCAGGTCAGGCATCTGTCTAAACCTTCATCTTCCTTCTATGGGTGTAAAACTGGGAAGGTTGGACCAGGTGGTCACTAATGTCCTTTCTGGCTCCAGAATTTCTGTTCAAGACCTAAATTCATATTCAGTCAAATTTTAGCTAACATTCATTCTAAGTTGGTATCCCCCATCCCATGATCAAGGGTAGTAAGTTTGTTTATTTTACTTTTTCATGAAGAAGGAAAAAGGCTTCCTCAATTAAATTGCATAGCCTGGCTTTCCACACTGATCAGTTGAGTGTGATAACTTAGTCATAGCCTCAGAGAAGGTTCAGAACCGTCTGTCTCTCTCATGGGCCTTGTTCTGCCCTTGAGAGGGTATGACCTTAATGAGTCATTCTCTAGAGAGCTCCCAGGACCCACAGGACCAACATCGCCTGGGAACTTACTAGAAATTCAGATTCTGGTGCCTCCCTCGAGACCTGTGAATTGACACAGTGGGTGGGGCTCAGCAATCTGGGTTTTCATGAATCTTCCAGGTGATTCTAAAGCATGCCAAACCTTCAGAAACACTGACTTCCATGAAGAAGGTCGCACGTGTTGAGGATCAGGTGACTCGTGTGTTCCCATTGACCAGCCGTGGGATCTTAAGTGATGCACACAGTAGCTGGCCCTCAACTGCTTTATAAGTAGACTAAGGATGACTTTGCCTTTGTTACCCACTCAGAATACCAGCCAAATACAACGCATCAGTAGGTGTGGAAGTGCAGTGAAAGGTTGAATATATTTTACATATGATTAGACTTCCATTCGTTCGTTCATTTAACAAAATATTCTTCATCATCTCTCTGTGCCACACACTGTTCTGGCTGGGAAGGATGCTACATGAGGAGGACGGATGAGGTCCTTGCTGTCATGGGGCCTGCGTTCTCGGATGGATCCTTTGTGAAACATTCCGATATTTGCAAACTGTTAGAGGATCCATTTCAAGATTAGGTTCGCGGCTTTCAAGAGAATGAGAAAACGTGACACACTCTCACCTGAGAAGAGCAAGGTCAGGTTATGTCAAGTGTAACAAGGACCGAGTTGACTACAATGTTAATAAAAGATTATCAGCCACCAGGATGGAACATAGGGAGAGATGCGACACTTGTCAAGCGGGCCTTCCCTTGATGACAGAGGAGACTTGGATGGATGATGTTCTAGGTCTCATCCAGTTTATTATACCGCCGTTCTGCCCTCTCCTTGCAAGTCTACTATTCTGGCTTGTCTTGCACAAAGCTGTACATTGCAAAGAATAGAGTAAAGTGTATAGATAATTCCTGAGCTCTTTTCTAGAATCATAGTTGGCCAGATCTCTACCACCTGAGATATGCGCCCAATGAGAATAGACCAGTGTTCCTCAGATGGACAGACCCCGAAACAAACTTTTAGAATTGGGGTTTTCATCCTTGGCCACCATCATTGACAAGCAGCTTTTTTTTTTTTTTTTTTTTTATCCCTTTTAAATCCAGAGCTAAAATTCAATTTCCTAAATTTTCTGAAAAGAAATGAAAAATATGCTTGGGGGAAAAGAGTGGCTCGGGAGAGTTTTTGGACTTCAAAACCCTCAAAAATCTTTTAATGATTTAACTGTAAAGGAATCAGAAACATACTGATGAAATCCCCCTTGATATCCACAGGGTGCTTACAGGTTCTGAAGGGAAGATTCCAGCAATGGAATCTGCTGTTTTTTATCAAACCCAAACCACTCAAGATGCCTGGTGAACTCCAATATGATGTAATCTTGTCTTTTTCATAACAATCCCTTCTCCCCAAAGGCAGAAGGGGAAGGAAAGGCCTAATTAAGGAACGTTGGTTTTTAAGGTCAGAGTCTTAGGGGGGTGTCAAGTCATCCTATGCCGAGTTGTTTGTGATGTTTACACTGACCCACATCCCACGGGATGTGCTGTGAGTCTACAATGATGAAATGTTCATTGTCTAATTTCGTGCTACTTTTCAACATCCATTTGGCAAGACTTGTTGCACGTTAAGTTCGAAAACAGTAAATTTCCAAGCTGTCATAATATTGAGGTCTCATGTGTATGGCTTGCTCTGCATAATTAATTGTAAAGTGATAATTTGTACACTAAGATATTCCCATTCAAACACGAAAGCAAAAGCCTCAGCATCTTTGCCTCTAGCAGGCAGAAGAGAATGGGCGGTGGTTTATGGTCCCGGGCCTTGCACACTGCCCCCTTCACTGAAGCCCGCTGGCTTGGTGAGCAGGGGACCCGCAGCTGCTCAGACCTCGGCCCCTGTTGTTAACCGCACTGCTTTCAGAGTCTCCTCCGTTCTTGAAGGTTGTCCCAGCTAGTGTCACTCGCGCTTTGCCTAGAGGGAACACTACGAGTCATAGGGCAATGATGCTGGGAACAAGACCCAGTCTACCCTAATCCTGCCGATTCGGTGTACTTGAAGTGGAGAGGGATGACTTGTTCGCCATGACCATGGATTCAGGTGCTGCCCGGTAATGAACTCCCTCTGAAACGTGTAAAGGTATTGATCGCAGAGAGAGACCCCGCCTCCGCTTGGCAATGCTCACAATCCCCGTGCACTCTGCCTTGCCAGGCACCTCCAGTGCTCATACGTGGTGGTCTTTTCCCAAGCCAACTTGGGAGGAGGTATTTTTCTTCTTGGGAGGAGGAAAGCAGTCTTTGGGCTTCAAATAATGGAAACTGACTCCTATTGGCTAAAGCCATGGGGAGTTTTGCTGGCTAACACACCAGAAATCCAGAACTAGGCACTACTGAATGAAGGTCCTGGGTCCATTCTTCTGTCTTTGTCTTTGCCCTTCCTCCTTCCTGGAGTGCCTTTCCCTCATGCCGGCCTCCTTCATGGTCACGAGACAGCGACCAGGAACAACCTAGGCAGTACGCGGCCAAGTTATACCCATCATCCTGCAGATATCCTTCAGCAGCCCCCTCTTGCATCTCCTTGATCTAAATAGGGTCACTGGCCCCAGTTCTGAACTGATTACTGAGAAGGAGGATTGGAGAGCCCTTAAACCAATCAGGCTCATTCAGGGAGCTGGGCTTCCCTAAGCAGTAGTCCCGCTATTTGATGGAAGAGAAATAGAATGGATTTGGGGGAATCCACGACATCCCCCAGTCGCATTTGGAAAATCTGGTAGCACCTGCAGTCACCGTCGATCCCAGATATCTCATGGAGAAGGGATAGTATAGGGAAATGGGAGACATGAGCCCAGATTTCCTGGGCCCGGACGTAGGTGTTCAAGGACTACAGCATTTTAATCTCATTGGGCAGGTGAGACCAGAGGTGCATTCCAAATTGCACCTGCCTGTGATGAACCACATTGACTTGGCTGAGAGCCTCTTCAAGAGAGCCAGTGGCTTCCAACAGCGTGGCCTCTCTTGCCTGTGCTGACTGGCACACCCCAGACGTCACCCCTCGGCACCTTCTCTGGGTCGTCATGATCAATCGGCATTGGTAATTATAATGATGGATGAAGTTCATCTCTGGTTTCCATTATCACATCAAACCCGTCTTGGCTACGCTTCACCTGCCAAGCCAGTGGGAATGAAGAGAGGGGCTGGTAATTAGGTTAATACAGCAGGCTGCTTTGTGGTGCTTCCGATTCAAAACAAAAACCCTGGAAACATAATGAATGTCAGGGGCAGGAGCCCCATAGCTACACAGCGTGGCCTTTTGGAGGAAGGCACGGTTCTTCTCCCTTCCTCTGCTCATCAGGATCTTATTCCAAACTAACGGCTAAGATGAGTTGTTTTGATCTCACAACTCATGGTGGGTTGCTTGGTGTGTGTGTGTGATATCTTCTTGGTTGATGCCTGGTGTGACAGGTACCAGGACTAGAGCCACTGAAAATCTTTGAACAAGCTCGCTGAAGAAGGGTGACATGCAGAGGGGAGTTCGTGTGGAGGGAGGTGAAGGGATGCTTCGGAAGGTAAGATACATGATCCAGAGAGCCGAGGAGACAGGAGCATTTCAGGAGGGAACACTAGCTCAGGGTACGTGCCAGCATCATCTTTAGGTCCTTAGATGCGCTCCAGCCAGGTGAGTTGCTTAGGAGAACAAATGGTGAGCGCATCTCCATGGGATGTGTCCATGCTTCTGACTGCTTGTGCTTTCGCTCTCCCTTGTCTTTCTGAAAGGAGCGTTGGTCTCCAGACTCCTCTTCCAGAGGCTGGATTCACTTTGCTGAGCCTTCAGACATGGCCTCACTCCTGCCAATGGGGTCTGAATGCCCCCACAACAATAGTCACGGTCAGGGCTCAGACTTCTTGCCCTGTCTCTACTGAGTTGTCCCACATGCTGTCCTTGTGAAAATATTCCACTGTCCACTGGGGGGGGGGGGGCGCAGAAGAGGAAATTCCTTCATAATAGTCCCCCTGCCCCCTTTTTCCCCACCTCCTACCCTTACCACTTTCTGGGGCTTTGTCCACATGTCAAATCATGCCTCTTGTGGGGAGAGGAGTAAGGCAAGCAGAAATCTGGGCTGAGTTTCCCCTTCTCTGGCTGCCAGTGGCCAGCAAGGCCATGGAGGTAATTTAATGGCTGGGCAGCTTTAATACCAGAGTGCCCTTCTCTGTGTCTGCAATAGGACACACATCGGATTGAGCCATATGGAGACTTTATCAGCAGATGCACTGGCCGTTTCCTCTGTCTGCGAAATCTCCATTAAGTTTTTTAATTAGACAAATGTCAGTTTTTTATTCGGGGTGAGAAACTGTTTTCTGAGTTTGACAACAATGCCATTTTCAAAGAATCTCAGCGTGAGGACTATCTTTCCTTTGGTTGCCTCCTGACTCCTATTTCGAGAGGAAGGGTAGTTCTGAAAATAGGTCTTTGTCATTGTCATCCATGCTTGCACTCTTTCTTCCTGCCATCCCTTGGGGTTTCATGCTTCTGGGTGCTTCCTCTCCCACCCATCTCCTTTTGATCACAGTGACTTTCTCCTCCACAAAGAATAAAATACAGGGAGAGTCACTGTGGCTCAGGGTGATTGCAGAGCGGTATTAGAAAGCCAACCCTCGGGGCGCCTGGGTGGCTCAGTAGGTTAAAGCCTCTGCCTTCGGCTCAGGTCATGATCTCAAGGTCCTGGGATCGAGCCCCACATCGGGCTCCCTGCTCAGCGGGGAGCCTGCTTCCCCCTCTCTCTCTGCCTGCCTCTCTGCCTACTTGTGATCTCTCTCTCTCTGTGAAATAAAATCTTTAAAAAAAAAAAAAGAAAGAAAGCCAACCCTCCCTTCCTCCTGGCAATTGGAATGTCTATCTTTCGGTCTAGCTCACTGCTAAGCCCAAGGATCCGGTCCAGAGTCACTGCTGGATGTCTTCTGCTATTGACGTTACCTGATAGTAAGGATAGCCAGGGGGCTCTCCTCCGTCAGCCATGTTGGTTTCTACCAACTGAATGGAGCCGGAAGGGTTGAGAATTTACTATATTCCATCAGAGTAAATATACTATTCTTGGGAACAGAAGCATGTTCTGGCTAATGCATTAATGTAGATTAGTTTGTTGGGGTTCGAGCCCCAACCCAGCTGCCCTGTTAGCCATCTGATTTTGAGTGTTGGAGATGCTGAGAAACTAGCCCAAGTTCCTCTTCCATAAAATGGGGAATCTCTATGATTTACCTGCTGGGATTATATAAGAATTGAATGGATTATATATATATATATATATATATATATATATATATATATATATATATTCCATTGTGTGTATATGTATATATATGTATATATACACACAATGGAATACTATGCAGCCATCAAGAGAAACAAAATTTTGCCATTTGCAACGACGTGGATGGAACTAGAGGGTATTATGCTAAGTGAAATAAGTCAATCAGAGAAAGACAATTATCATATGATCTCTCTGATATGCAGAATTTGAGGGGCAGGCCGGGGGGTCGTGGGGGGTGTGGGAGAGAAATGAAACAAGATGGGATCAGGAAGGAGACAAACCATAAGAGACTCCTAAACTCACGAAACACCGGGTTGCTGGGGGATGGGAGGGTAGGGATAGGGTGGCTGGGTTATGGACATTGGGGAGGGTATGTGCTATGGTAAGTGCTGTGAAATGTGTAAGCCTGATGATTCACAGACATGTACCCTGGGGCAAATAATACATTATATGTTAATAAAAAAAAAAAAGAACAAAATAAATCTTTAAAGAAAAAAAAAAGAATGGATTAGTTTATCGTAATGTGTCAACATGGGATCTGGGCCTTAGTAAGCTCTTAGTAAATAGTAGCAAGATTTATCATCAAAACTACCCACTGACTCAGGAGTCCGACCGTAGTTCTTCTCAAACCCTTGTTATGCCCTTGTTACCCATTTAGACAACCACAGAGTCCCAATCAAGTGTTTAAAGACCTTTTCTACTTGCTAACCCCCAACTCCAGAAAGGCCTGAAGATTCCCCAGATGATCCCTTCTCCCGAGCCAGACAGAGTACTTCTTAACTGACCCCTTCCTCTTCTTTTGAACGAGAACCTTTATACCAAGGGCTGCGTATGAATTGGATAGCTACCTCCTTTACCTTCTTGAGCACACAAAGCCCGCCTCCTCCAGGAAGGCCTGAGATGGGTCTTTTCAAAGCCTGGATGCTCCTGGGAGTGGAAGATTGAACCGTGTGCCAGGTCTCGGGGAGTCAAAATGCTATAAAGAAAATGATGCCTGGAGATAGACTCAGGACTGAGTTAGGTTTGTTGCTCTGAGTTCAGATAGACAATTTAGGGTGATTTTAATGACTCCGAAATGTTTTATCTTTTACAACCCCTGGAACCACTGCTCTGCAGCTTTAACAAATTGCTGCCTTTCCATTCCTCGCTCCCTGTCATCTTCAGTTAAAACAGGCTCCATTAGGAGTTGAGAAACTTATTATTGCAATAAAAAAATATATCCTATCCGTATCACAGACCATATATCTGAATCTTGCATAACACCCTCCCAGGGATTAATCCATATTTTAAGCAAGTGTTTTATAATGGCGCTGCTTCGGCCCCATGCACAACTATTTCCGCGAATGCCGAGAGGATAATAGCGAAAGGTCATGTCCGAGGTCTGGATACTGCCTCTCCTAGGTTTATGGGGAACAAAGAGCATTTCCCCTTCCTCTGGCAGGCTTCCCAAGAGACTCCTCGCTTGCTGAAAGAGGGGAAGGCACCACAGAGATGGGTGCTATGGTGACCCCCCGCCCCCATCAGCACAGCCCATTTCCGGCTCTCAACTCCCCCTCGGGTGGTTGTGAGGGGTGCATCCCTGAACTTAGCACGCCCTCTCGTTGGCAGAGCCACACCCTGTGAGTTGGCCCTTAGCAAGTGCTGAAGGGACAGGTACTGCCTTCACCCATGGGCACCTCTTGGGGGCACTTGCTGGACATTTCTATAATGCAGTGTTTCACGAAAGAGTCCCTGCTCTCTTGCTTTCAGGAAATGTCAGGTCAGTGAAGAAGCCCACATTCAATCCCATGGCCACAGTGCTGTGATGTAAAGAGCCTTAGACTGGGACCCGGGTTTTGGTTGCATGACTTGTGTTAACTCCTTCCTTTCCAACCCCACCCCTGCCCTGCCCTTGCGCTGGCTAATTTATACTCAACCTTCAAGTCTCAGTAGGCGTGCCATTTATCCAAGGATGCTTCCCCATTTCCTCTCAACCTTTTGAGAATACGGGTTAGGTCTCCTATCCTGCAGGGTCATGGTGCTCTGTGTTGTCAGAGCTCTCATCCAGATTGTGATCAGATATTTACATGACTCTGTTCAACATTCATTTCCTACTTATATTACAGTTTCTGTAAAAGCAGGAACTATTCTATTTATTTTGTTGCAGAATCCCCAGTGTCTGGTATATAGGAGGCTCTTAAATATTTGTTGAATGAATGAATGAGCGATTTTGAGCTAATTACTTCTCTCTTGCGGCCTTTGGTTTTCTTAATAATTGTCATAATAGCCAATGTTTCTATAATGCTTATCCTATACCATGCCTGTTTTAAGTATCCTACATAATAATTATAATTGTTAAGTTATAATTATAATATAAAATTATCGTAATTTAATAACTATAATTAATCTTCACAAGAATCCCATGAAAGGGTCTCTATTATTTCCTCCATATTACATGTGAGAAAACTGAGCAGAGAGGTTAAGTGACTTACTCAAGGTCACACAGCTGGCGAGAGATGGAACCCAGGTTTGAATCCAGGCAGTCTGGCTCCAGAGCCCCTGCTTTGGTTGCACAAATATCTCTTTAGCTTTTGGTGTTTAGGAATTTAGAAACCAACAATTGGAATGTCCACCTAGATTCATTTATTTAATAAATATTTCTCAAATGTCTATTCTGTGTCTGGGAACAGGAGATAATGCAGTAGAAACAAAGATCCCTGCCTTCACGAAACTTACATTCTGATGGGGGGTGCGGGAAGAGGGTAATAAACCAAACAACAGGTCTAGTGGTAGGTTAGATCATAAGCGCTTCGGAGGCCAGAAATAGGCTTGGAGGGTCTTGTGGGTGATGGTGTAATTTCATATGAGGCAGTCAACAAAGGCTCTGTTGAAAAGGTGACAGACACATAAGTAAAGGTCTGAAGACACCGAGCAAGCAGGCCATGGGGACAGTTGGGGAAAAGCATCCCAGGAAGAGAGAGGGATGCGGCTGGGGAGCCTGGGTGGCGTGATCGGTCAAGCATCCGACTCTTGGTTTCGGCTCAGGTCCTGATCTCAGGGTGGTGAGACTGAGCCCCAAGCCTGGCTCCACGCTCAGCAAAGACTCTGCTTAAGACTTTCTCTTCCTCTCCCTTTGCCTCTTCCCCCGAGCCGTGCTCACTCATGCTCGCTCTCGCTCTCTCTCTCAAATAAATAAGTCTAAATGGAAAAAAAAGTTCTGTTGGCTGAAGTTCTCTTATGCTTCTCAACCTGTTCTTTCAGTGACATACCTGGCCTGGCGTCTGCAAGCTGTCTTTTTCTTATATTTCAGGGTGTTATGTGCCATTGGAAATGACCTTCCGTTTCAATTTCCTCTCTATTGCTGCCAACACAAAGTGCTGGGAAAACTATGATATTCTTTGGTGAAAAGACTCCTCACTATATTTGACACAGATAATGATTTGATAAGATGCAGACAGCCCCCCTCCCCTAGGAGGCAGCTCCGTGTTGAGGGCATATTGGCAGACGTGGGAGGCACGGGGAGCTCACGCTCACTCACCATGTCTGGTCAATGCGGGGTCTGGGGAAAGAGTTCGAGGGACATTTCCAGCTGGAAGAGAGGTGGATTTACATTTTGACCAAGTCGAAATTCAGCTGCCCACAAAACAGTAGTCACGGTCGCACCATTTCCCGAGGGATTCTTTCATTGATTGTGTGCCAGGCCCCATGTGGCATGAATCGCAGGCGTGAGAGGGGAGCCCGCGTTTGAATAAAACAAGGGAACTCAAGATTCCTTCATAGATTTGCTTCCTCTTCCCTTGGGGTGTCCAAATGATGACCCTTTCTTCGTGCATTTTCTCTGTCAAACAGAATAACTCAGAAGCAGAAGATTTGGGGTTCAGCCAAAGCACTGTGACTCCCTTCTGCAGATCTCGGAAGGGCAGAGCAGTCCGCAGTGAGGCAGACGGACTGGGAGGAAGCCAAGTGCAGCCGCATCTGGGGGGCTACCCTGGAGAGCTTCACGGTCTGAAGGGATTGTGAACCTCGGGATCTCGTTTGTTTTATAATGTGTGCAAAGCACATCTTCTTTTTTTAATACTCTCCCTGATCATTGGTGAACATAATGCTCCCCAAAGTGCTAAAAACAATGAAAGGAAATGGTATCTGATTCCTGGGGCAGGAGAATCCCCATAAACTTACCTTCTGGAAGGACATCCAACTTACTGGTCAAGGCAGCAAAGAAATCATTATTCAGGTCCTTGCCGTCGCGTGCGGTCTACAACTTGCCTCTTTGGGAGTAGTCTTGCTATTAATACTTCCCTTGTCTGGGCCTCAGTTTCCCTCTACTGATAAAAGACTAAGGAACCCGGCTCTTTCCCCACGCCTCCCTACCTTTTCATGCTTCTCTTTAACAAAATTAACACCACCAGCGGAAAAGCATCTCTCTCGCCATGCCTGGCAGGATAACTTTGATTTGGAGACTGGGAGTCACGTCTTTGAACCTCCTGCCTCTCCAGTGGTCAGCAGGCAGAAAGAGGGCCTATCAAACAGCCTTCAAAGGAAACAGAGAGTATGGGGAGCGAGAGGGGCCAGGGTCTGCAGTGAGAGCATCAGGGAGGAGCGGGGCGGGGCCGGAGCCCACAGCTGCGTAAGTGGGGCCTGGGGCCTGGGGCCCACCTCCCAGCCTTGAAGTCTGCAGGGCATTGGGCTCTACAAAGCATCGGCTTTAGCAGATGAAATGATTTTTGACCCGGAGACCTGAACTGACGACTTTGTGTACAAGCCCCAAACAGACTCACTCTGCCCGTCAGCCTGTTTTGTCTTCCCGCCTGCTCTGCAGCACCAGGAATTTTGCGCTCGCTGAGTGTGGAGCACTCTGGAGCGCTCTGGGGAGCACTCTGGGGAGCCCCACTCCCAGCCGCAGCCGCTCCCCAGCGCACTCCTTAGCCACCCAGCCTGGACTGAGAGCCGGCAGGTAGGGCCCTGTGTCAGCCCCAGAAGATGGGTGGGTGATCGCTCCATTTCCCGTATGTCTCTAACGTCTTATTATGGGTTCACGGCCACACAGGTTAGACAACGGGGAGCTGCCTTTTCGGCCGGCAGGATCCCATGCCAATCCAGTGCATGGGATGAGGCTTTCGAAATGCTTGCGGGTCACAAGGGGAAGGGTCTGATAAGGCCTCAGAGGAAAGACCCTCTTTCCCTACCGTCTGAGCCCTGAGAGATGAACGGTAAATGCCACGCATTGTTTCCCAGGCTCTAGAATCCCGGTGAGAAAGAGAATGATGGGAGCATCTGCCCAATGTGTGGCCCGCGACCAAGCTGATAAATGGTAGTTCTTTAGGGCCACTTACCCCCAAAATGGTACCATTTTTTTTTTTAAGATTTTATTTCTTTATTTGACAGAGAGAGATCACAAGTAGGCAGAGAGGCAGGCAGAGAGAGAGGGGGAAGCAGGCTCCCTGCTGAGCAGAGAGCCCGATGCGGGGCTCGATCCCAGGACCCTGAGATCATGACCTGAGCTGAAGGCAGAGGCTTTAACCCACTGAGCCACCCAGGTGCCCCTAAAATGGTACCATTTTGAAAACAAGAAAACAAGGCACTTGACAGTTAGAGGTTTTGCATTTGTCTCATGGGAAGCCTGTATACCTTGTTCAGAGTCTCAGCTAGGAGCCCACATATGAGCGTATCCTTTTCTAAAAAAAGCATTAACACCCCCCCACCTGCCCCCCTCCACCTGTGCATGGCAATTTCCTGGAAGCCAAGTCCTACCTTGCTCTAAATCAAGCCTGAATCTCCCTCAGCAAGCTGAGCCGTGTGACATCAGCAGAACCTTCCATGAATGATACAAAGTTGTCTTCAAGATCCTTCGTAGACACTAAGCCTCATACTGCCCTTTTTGCCAAAGCAGGGAATGATCCAGAGTCCCCCAGGTTGTTTTCTCCCCTGAAGCATTGCCACAAATACCCACCTGAAGATGGGTTTTTACATGTTACCTACGATTCCTTCATCATTCTAACATCAGCACCATCATCTATAGTCAAGTATTTGTCATGTATTCCAGCTATACTGGGAACTGTCCTAGATACCTTCGAAGAACATCTCACAGTTTCTATTCTCCGGGGTTTTCGTGTCTCAGAAGGAGAGCACTGATGCTTACAGACGCAAAGAGAATGTTGCGAATATTGAGTGAACATAGAATGAAAATAGATTAGACAAGATTAAATATGTACATTATGCATACCTCCTCCCTTTACCCCTTTTCCCCCAAGCTATAGATGTGCTAAGCAGTGGCAGGGGACAGATTTTCTTGGTCCAAGTAGGAATAGTCTTAAAACAGATTATTTCTTTCCCTGCTGTCAAAGACCTATATTTAAAGTCATCAGTAGAAAGCCATCAGCAGGGGTGCCTGGGTGGCTCAGTCGTTAAGCATCTGCCTTCGGCTTGGGTCATGATCCCGGGGTCCTGGGATCGAGCCCCGCGTCGGGCGGGCTCCCTGCTCCGCAGGAAGCCTGCTTCTCTCTCTCCCACTCCGCCTGCTTGTGTTCCCTCTCTCGCTGTCTCTAAGTCAAATAAATAAAATCTTTAAAAAAAAAAAAGAAAGAAAGCCATCAGCAGCTAAGCTAAGAAGTGTGACTAGGAAATTCTAAGGAAATGTTATTAGGAGTGACCCCTTATTCATAAAAGATTTCATGACCGAGTCTGCAACGTTGATGTTGCTCCAGACCTAGTTTCTTTTATCAATTGTAATATCCCTATGAGTCATCAGTCTGATTGGAGTTGGAAATGCAGTAATTATCAAGGCACAATTTAACCGGCAACAGCAAAATATCAAATAATCACAGGTGTGGGGGCCTTTGGGCCATAAAAATGCAGACGTTTACCTTGAATGTTGATTTAAACCACTGAGATTTTGTGCCAAATGAAGCTTGAAATGTATCATCCGAAGTACAGTGTCCAACAGATAAGAATAGTCCTAAAAGCTTCGCCTTTGTATTAAAAAGAGATTTCAAAAGGGATGGTCCTCTTAAAGCCAGACAGTTTGCTCTGTGCCATCTTCATAAAATCATAGCAAAAGACTTTCAGGGTCTTATAATCCAGCCTCCTCGCAGTGCAAAAATCCCTGCTTGAGCATTACCTCCAGGGCAGGTTGGAAATATGCCATCTACCCAGGGCAGGCCTCTCACAGGATCACAGGATCACCTTGGGGAGGGTTGGTTTTGTTCCAGTGGGAACCAAGGGACTGTCCTCATGGTTGGGTGCCTAGAGCCAATGCAAGCCTACCAAGCAAGGTGCCCAAACAATCCAGTCTCCCTTGAGGGGGTGGAAGTATGACTTGGGATATATTGAATTTTCTTTCCTTTAGGACCATCTTCTTCTATTTCCAGCTGGCGGCATCCATCATAATGTTGACCGATTAACGTGATTCTGGAAAGTGGTGGTGGTCCAACGTATCTCATTTTCATAATTGCCAGCCTCCTGCAGTTGCACGCTTCTGAACATGCCGTAAATCCAATAGACTGAATGACTCTGGGAGCTCGGCAAAGAAGCTACAGCTTTTCCGTTTCCACTGAGGCCAGGGTTATGAGTAGTCATAAACTCAGCAGTCAAGGTCAGAAACGTGATTATAGGGGGAAATGAGAAGAGGGACAGAGAGAGAAAAGCCAGGCCAGAAAAGATGCTCAGCGATCCTTGCTTTGCTGAGTTTTCAAATTCATTAGCAACCTCAATTATTCAATTGTTCCATTTTAATCTGTAATTAAACACTGTTACACTGTATCTACCGAGGGTGGAGTTCGAATGGCCTCCTCTTAATAAGTGTGTAACTCTCGTCCTTGCATTGTTAACCCAGAAACAAAAGAAAGAAAAGCAAATTTTTAAAAAAAGGAAAAGAAAAGAAAGAAAAGAAAACATGAGTGCATCAACCTCGTACCAAATGGTAATTGTAGAGGGACGTTATTTTCCCTCTAAATATAGCAAAGATGACTACAAGGCTTCCAGCATTTTCCTATAGTAATTTCTTAAATCAAAAGCATATTTGCCGATAAGAGGGTGCTTTACCAAAGCTATTCTTTTCCGAATAATTAGACAAGCAAGAAGCCAACAAGCAGAAGTACAATATGTTGCTGGGCGAACGATGGTACTATTTTTTGCTTATTTCACAAGGTCGAAGAATCCTGGGGTCCTTTTTTAAAAGATTATTATTACTCAAATGAAGGAAAGAAGTAAATATAGCAAAGACGTTGGATGGCAGCGTTTTGGTAACCAGATTTCTGTTTATTTAAAGTAAAGAGAGAGGGAAGTCACATTCACATAGCCTCCAAAAGAAATGTGATTCAGACACAGGTTGGAGGAAAATAGAACGTCAAATTGCAGCATTTCTGTGATAGAACTAGATTTCTCCATACAGAATATTGGAAGGAAGCTGTGTGCTAGTGCTCGCCCAGCTTTCTGTCCATTTCCTAATACACGGCATTATCTTTGGTTTTCCCACGCACCTCCCCAATAGATCGTGGCTTCGTAAGCAAAAGGAGTATGCCTTCCACTTCCGTGTCCACAGAATTCGCTCTTTACCTGACAACTCAGCAAGGACCAAACAAATGTTTGTTTAAAGAATTTGCCACAGTAGGGTGGTACAGTTACGAGTAGACTTTCTGAAATTCCCTTTTAGAAACTCATTTCATAAGAAATATGTCCTTTAAAGTGATGAGCAAATCTGCAGTATATAAATAATATGTGTGTGTATATACATATTTCAAATAGAATAATTCAATCCAAAAAATCCAACGAAGAGGAAGCCAGAAATTTTAAGCAATGGGAAGGAACTCCTTCTCCTCTAGTAAAGACACAAAAGTAGGTTTCATCTGCCCAGGCACTGAGTCTCTTTTGTCAGTTATCTAGACCCCTCTATACAGTGGGTCCTCCCTCGCCCATTTCTACCACAGCCCCTTAAGGTGGGACAGTTGGTTGGCCAAGAGGAGAAGCCCTCTGCGTGTTCCCGGATGGCCACCCCACCCGAGCAAGGCTCTGTGTGTCTTCCTGACCTAAAAGTGACACCCAGGATCCAGGATGTGCTTTGTAAGCCCCAGAGAGCTGGGCACTGGGGTGAGGGCGCTGTGGAAGAAAAGGATGGGGTCACACAGGCTTTGTTCCACCACTCATGAGACATTTCACGCTGGAGTGGGGGTGTCCCGGCAGTCAGCGGGCAACCGGCGGGGGTCACTTTGCTGTGAGCTCTAGGATCTAGCTCAGTGCCAGGCAGTCATTGGTGGTTTCTTTGTTTCAAGGAGGACAACAAGGTGTGGGAGGAGTTTTATTGGGCACCCTCCAGAGGCGTGCATGTTATTGAGCCTGTCAAGTGAGAAAAGGACTTTTTTGATCTCTCTACTCTAGAAATTTACAGTTACGTAGGAGAGATGAATTGAAATCACAAATGCACGTTTGGGGCTAGCCGTCCTCTTGTCAGCATCATATAAGGTGGCTTTAGACATTCAAGTTGTGACTTAAATGGGGAGGGCTCGGGTTCAGATGATTGGGTGGGGAATCGAAGGCTTTGAGCCCCTTTCAGAGGTTCTCTGGTCCCCATTAAGAGGTCGTGATTGTCCCCAGCCATCTCCCATTCTTTCTCCGGCCACTATTCTATTTCATTGCTAACTGAACTGTCCCTGGGCTCCTTCTGGCTCTTCACATTGCTTCCCAAGAGAATGGGGCTGCCTTTGCTGAGACCGCACATTTTCCAGACTAGCAACTAGCCATCTCCTCCTGAAGAAGCCACACCTCCCCAAGGGAAAGGGGACAACTCCTTGCCACAAGGGTGACAGTGAGTCCTTTGTCAGCGCTGCCCACAGAAGAGAAAAACTGATGAGAGCAGAACACTAAAAAGAATCTGTAACTTGAAGCAGGTCCCGTGTCCTGGTTTGAGCCAATATCCCGGATTCTCGTTCTTGGTTCCGTACTTTAGTCTTTGCCCCTGAGTTCCACGTGAAGGCTTCTCCAGGTTCCTTTCTTGTCCTCTACCTCTCTTAACCTGCCCTCTCAGCCTACAGCTTCCAAGAAAAAGCAGTTGCTCGACTTAACTTGTGACTGTTTTGAGAGTGCCTTTAAATTAAGTGTAGTGTGTCCCCTCCAACAAAATACTCTGCAAGAGCACGACAGCCCTGAAGATATACAATCAATACTTCGCCTGAACCATTGATACCCTTGCCCATCACTTAAATATCATTACAGGAAAGATTTCAACAAGATCACGGCACATTATACTTTAAAGTTTGACTTTAAAGGATGCCTTGGCTTTGCTGAAAGGCATTAGTAATGGAATTCTTTATCTCTGAGTTTAATTTATTCTAAGGAGAATAGGGCCATTATCTTAAATCTATTTTTTTTTCCAACAGAGAAAACAGGCCTCAGAAGTCCAGCACTTATAAAGAAATCATTGTTTAATTACTTTTCTCTTTAACCCTTTGCAGAAGGGAGTGGGAGTGTGGTATTAGAAGATGAATGTGCATTCTGGTCGGGAGGCCATCGACAGATTTGCAGTGTGCCTTTTTTTTTTTTTTAAATCATTTCTATTCCTGGGCTTCTCTGCATTTCTTACACATGAGGACCCGGCAGTCAAGTCGCTTGTGTAGTTCTGAACCCTTGCTGAATCCACTGCCCCCCTTGATCACTGGTGATGGAGGGGTCTTTGGTTGGAAGAATGCAGGGATGGGTAACCAAAGGAGTCATATTCTGGTATTAAGCTACTTGGTATACATTAAGCGCACAAGAACCGTGTGTTTGCACACGTGGGAACAGATGCACTTGCATTTAGCTCCTTGACTCTGGCAGCGGGTCTCCCATCGTGCCAAACAACTGGTTGGAAGAGCAGAGAAAATGATCTATCAACTGACCATTCCTTTTACAAAGCACCAGCCACCCAACAATTGATAGGGCTATTTGTTGTTTCTCTCCACCAGCGAATACGCATAACTGAAGAGTGGTTCGAACTTTGTAGTGGTTCTAACTTTGTAGAAGGAAGATCAACTCTAAGAAGATGCCATAAGTCTACAACTTCTTCCAAGGCCCCCACTGGCTCATTTTTTCTCTTCTAATCTGTGAAACTCAGCCACCAGGTCTCCATGACGCATTTAGTTGGGGCCAGGTTTGGGGATCACTTGTGAACTAAATCATGTATCCGAGTGTTATAGACCAGAGACAACTGATTCACCAGCCCTAGGCTTCATTGGCATCTTTGCTTGGTAGCACCTTTCCCGACCGCTGCCTCTAGAAGCTCAGCCCTAGGATTCTTCTTGTTGGATATGCCATTTGGTGAGAACGGCGTGGCTTTCCGAAGGTTGAAAGTGATCCAGCTTTGGGGAAGTCTTGTCCTTCACTGCGTTCTTGCAAATTGGCTAGATGGAGGGAGAAGAGCAGGCACCGTTATATTTCCAGGAACAGGAAATATATACATATACGTATCCGTGTTCCACATCTGACTTCTAGCTCCTTCCTTTCCTTTGTCAGGATGACTTTTTTTTTTTTCCTGCTATTATCAGAGCTTTTGCGTTTAATGGTTACTGGGTCCCATGTTCACAAGTGCAAATAACTGATGACCCCCATCTACTCGGCCGTCTTCGTGTCTGCAAGGAGTGAGAGCCCCTAAAGAATTTGGACAGGTTCCTGTTTTAATCAGCATTTCCAGGTGATCATCTTGCCCAAGTCCAAAAGTCGGTGTACTTCCCAAATTAGAGCCATACATATAGGAAATTTCCGTTTTACAAGAGTGTAGTGCATCTGTTGTTTTTGTTTTTTTTTTTCCCCATCCTGGTGGGTCCGTTAGTTTGTAATTGTCTCTAACCGACCATCTACCTTCTGTTAACCTTTATTACCTGACTCGAGGGGAGTTCAGGAACGGGAGAGATTTTCCACCTGCTTTCAAATCCCCTCGTCTTATAGCATCCCTCTGATGTGCAAGATAATAAGATTCAGAGGATAGTTGAAAAAGGGAGCCTGGATTATAGCTATCAGAATCACTATTTATGCTGGTATCTACTCCGTGTTTTCAGGATGTGCTATTTTTTAAATTGAGTGTAAGCTGCAAAGACTCGGGTTAATCATCTTTCTCAACTTACGGCACATTATCAACCACCTAAGAACTCTATGCTCTAGATTTTTCTACCTTTATCCCTGGTCCTCATACTTAACGTTCCTTCCCCTTCCCATAGGTAACTGCTCTATGTTTGACATATGTCTTTGAGTACATGTCAATACGTGACCGCATGCAGAATATGTAGCATTTTCTCTGTGAATGATTTTAACTTACTTAAAGGACATTGTACAGTGTATGTCGTTGTTTCTTCTTCCACCCGGCCCTGCTTTTAAGAACTATTCATATGTTTAGACATTTACCCAGTTATCGTCTCTAACTGATATATTAACAAAGCTTTATTTAGCCAGGCTCTCTCTTTTTTTTTTTTTTTTTTTGTAAGATTTTATTTATTTATTTGATAGAGAGAGAGAGATCACAAGTAGGCAGAGAGGCAGGCGGGGTGGGGGGGAGCAGGCTCCCTGCTGAGCAGAGAGCCCGATGTAGGGCTCGATTCCAGGACCCTGAGATCATGACCCGAGCCGAAGGCAGAGGCTTTAACCCACTGAGCCACCCAGGCGCCCCTAGCCAGGCTCTTTTGATAGATCTCTAGGTTGCTTCTAGTTCCATGCCCCACTCGCATGAAGCTATTTGAGAATTCTGGCATTCATACCACCAGATAAGATTCCTGGGTACCTCCGGATACCTAGTGGTATTGTTGCCAGGCGTATTCTAAAGTAATTGATCAGTTTACATCCTTTCCGTTCGTTCGCCGAGGTGCCCGTTTCCCGACATGCTCGCCGACTCTCGGCATCGCCCGCTTCTCTAATCCTTGCTG
This sequence comes from Potos flavus, assembly GCA_028534135.1. NCBI lineage: Eukaryota > Metazoa > Chordata > Mammalia > Carnivora > Procyonidae > Potos > Potos flavus. Next base: position 18,866,320 of record CM052884.1, on the reverse strand, counting down.
ACCTAATTGATACAGGGCAGTCCTTCATTGTTACTTTCATTTTCCTCGTCACTACTCAAATATCATCCGGGAATGCCTGAAATAAAATGCTCGGCTTCATAAGGCAGCTGCTGGAGCTTCCCAGCCTGTGTGAGCAGCAGGCTTCCCAACGACAGTGCTGATCTGTCGGACTGCAGTGACTCCGTGGTATCCGAGCGGCTTGGACGACCCGAGCGTCCCCTCCCCCCTCCCATGCGGAGGCAGTGACACGGCCTCCCCATCCCAGTTGCAGCTCCAGGGGTCCTCCATCCGTGGATATGCGCAGACTCGCTTGGTTTAACGTTTCTGGCCAAGTGGCCCACAAGTGCCATCTTATCAGAGGATCAATTTTATATCAGAGGGTCATTAAATTCTTTTTCGTGAGAATAAAATGGGCTTCCGCCACTGCATGTTGTACCACCGCACGCCTGAAACTAGAGAGGAAATCAGAGTGGAAGAGATTTAACCAAATTATCCATCTTCAGAAAATAAGCTCCACTGCAAATGTGTTTTTGATGTGGCATTGTGCAACACGGAGAGAGGAGAAATAAAAACACGCTAATGGTCCTGACATAGGCAAGCAGGAGGCTGCTGTGACTTTAACCCTCTGTGGACGCTGGGCTTCCCTCTCCTTCCCACTGGTCACCAGGCAGGGGTGGGGAGGGGAGGAGCTGGCCGCGTGCAGGACCCAGGCCAGAAGGTCCAGATGCGCTGAGGTCCCATTCATTTGCACGGTCACTGGTTGTCTTTTTCCAGAATCAGAGAACGCTTGGTGAAGGCTTTTAATGTCCTCTGAGGGTTGGGATCCCCCAAGGGGTGGTCAGTCCTGAGCTGTGTGACCTCCCCGCACATCCCATGACTGACCTTCTCACGTGGCAGCCCAGGAAGAACACTCAGCGGCCTCCCTCCACCACCGGCGGGGCCCGCGGCCAGATCTCTGCTCTTCCCAGTGGGGTCCCGTGCTTAGTAAACCCCATATGGCCGGAGGGTTTGGTTCAGTGGTGGTGGTGGTTGGTGGTGTTTGCAGTCCATACTCGAGAGATCGTTTTCTTTTGTCAGTCACTTGGGTAGTTGCAAGAGCAGAGGAGAGAGAGGTCAAGGCAGCCTGTGTGGGGCAGTTGAGCACAAGACAGACCCCTGGGTCCCGGCTTCCCTGACCGCTTGCTCCCTAGTGTCCTGTGAGTGCTTGGGCTTGGAGGACAGAGGAAAGGAGCCAGCAACATCGCACGAAGCCACAGCAGTACTTACTATAGTGTCCCCTGCATGCGAGGGGCATGATTACATGTGACTGGGTTAGGTAGGGGTGCAAACAATAAAAAGAAAAAGGAGGAAATGTGTTTGGATAAGACCTAAGGAGGCAAACAATTATACAGACGAGACCTTCGGTGCCAGAGATGGCCAGGGAGAATGCTGTGGTCGCGTTGCCCCTCGCCCAGGCTCCAAGAAGGTCCTGGAGGCTCAGCCGGCTCATACAGTCTCCCACGTGTTGGATGGCGGGTGCCGAAGCCCAGGCGGGGACAGGCCCCACATTCTTCATGCTTTCCCAGGGCATCCGTGCCATTATTCCATCCACCGGGAGCCATTATTCCATCCACCAGAACGCCCTCAGCTCTGCCTCCGGGATTTTGATGTTTTCTCCATTCCAAGTGAACGGCAGAAGTCTTTTTTTTTTTTTTAATTTCTAAAGATTTTATATATTTATTTGCCAGAAAGAGAGAGAGAGCACAAGCAGGGGGAGCAGCAGGCAGAGAGAGAAGCAGTCTTCCTACTGAGCAAAGAGCCCAATGTAGGGATGCGGGACTCGATCCCAGGGTCCCGGGATCAAGTCCTGCATCGGGCTCCTTGCCCAGCGGGGAGCCTGCTTCACCCTCTGCCTGCCGCTCCCCCTGCTTGTGCTCTCTGTCTCTCTCTCTCTCTGACAAATAAATAAATAAAATCTTTAAAAATAAATAAATAATAATAAATAATAAAAAAATAAAAAGCGCGCCTGGCCGTGGTTCCGTGGAGGACACAGGTGCGTGGAGCGGAGGTCAAGGAGAGCCGGGAAGTCCGCCTGAGGGCCCACAGCCTAACCTAACGCTGGGAGACCGACAGAAGCCTCCCGACCAGCTCAGGTGTGCTCGAAGGTGCTGCTGCTCCTTGGGGACCAGCGTCCTCCTCGCAGACGAGCGAAGGGCCAGTTCTGCCTCGGTCGGTGCCGTGTTGGTTTCCTGGCTGCCTCGCAGTGGGTTAGAGGCCTCACGGCGTCCTGGAGAACGACTTCCCTGTGCCTAATGGAGGCCTTGCCTTTAAAACGGCCCAGCTCCGTTTTCCATTTGCCACAAGCCATGCATGTGCTTTTCAGAGGAAACAAGAATAGAAAAAACTATTTGCGAGATAAGTAAAGAGAAATGTAATCCCTGAGTGGAATGAAGGGTGCTTTGAAATGAATGGGGGATAATCCCTTTGTTGTCTATTACAAATGCACTTTATTTTTACATAATCTGGCTATGAGAATGTGCCATTCGCCCTTAGTGACAAAGCCACTGCAGTGTCTTTTCTTTATGTCATATTAAGCGTGTACAGCAAGTGGTATCGTTGCCTGGGGCCTGAGGCCGCCTGCCCAGTGGGGGCAGCTGGGCTGTGTGGCCACTGAGGCTCCCGACAGAACGAGTTCTGTACCAGGCCCAGGACAGCTGTGAAAAGGAGGCTTAGGGCAGTGAAGGAACAAATGTCCACTGCCCCAGCCCATCTGCTCCAGAGGCTTGAGGACCCAGTGCTCCACTCGCATAGGCTTACAATAACTAAGAGACTCATAACTCTGTCCCTTGCTCCATCTGAGACCTGGGACTGATCTCTCGGTTCCACGATCTGGCATTCAGTATCTTTAAAGGGACTGCAGGAAAATTTCAGGGCCTTGTGAGACAGCATTGCTTTGGAGGTCGCTTTCCTCTTCCTGCCTGTCCCAGGAGCCTCTCTGCTAGGAACACAGGTGACAATCTGTTCCTGGGAATGACTTTTCAGAAGCTCACTTGCACCACCATCCCCCCCACCCCCCCACCCCCCTGGTGCTGATCCGTCGATTCTTGCAGAGAGCTTTGGAAGGTCTGGACCCCGCGCAATCCTGGAGAAGAAGGTCATGAATGATCTTTCTATCTCACACTCTTGGTGGGCACGCCGCCGCCCATGTTAGTACCCAGCACGCTCGAGAGCTCGTGTGATCACCGGTCAGGAAGCTGTCATGGGGAGGGCGTACGTTATTGTGCCACTGGCCTGTTTCAGTGCTTCCAGGCCTTCCATGGCCAAGTGCACACGTGGAGGTCTGTGGCGTGACTGCAGAACTCCGCTTGCTGTGACCTGAGCCCGACCAGACAGCCGTCCCCAGGGCTGCCCTCCTCTTGTTCTTTCAGCTCTTTGCTCTTTTCTGCCCTGGGACCGTCACACGTGCTGCTCTCCCTCCCAAGATCGCCCTTCCCTCCGTGTGGATCGTGGAATCCCGGCTCATCCCTCAGAGCTCAACTGAAGCCTCCCTCTCTGCAAGGGTCCCCCGGACCCCCTGGAGGAGGTCAAGCCGTAGCACCCCATCTTGCCTAGCACCTTTTTATTTTCCTTCACATGATTAAAAGTGAAGAATCAGTTGAGGCATCAGCTGCTTGCTGTGGTCTCCCCACCCTGGCAGGTAACCTCAGGGGGCCGGGCTCATCCCCCATGGAGACAGCCCTTTACCGAGGGACCAAAGAAATGGAGACAACCTAGCTTTCTCCAGTTTGAGCATATATCCCTCATTTCATCGCTCCCTTCACTTCCTTGGAAGGAAGGCAGGAGGGCTGAGGCTCACCAGCGTCTCTCAAAACCACTTAGTCCTGAGGTCACCCCCCCAACGTGATGGTTTGGGCATGACAGCCATGGAAATATGCTTTGTCACGCCTTCCATCTGAACCCGGGGAGATGTCCGCTCAGGAGGCTTGTGCCTCATCCTCGTCATTTCCACCATCCCACGGTCTCCCGCAGTATCCAAAAGCCCACCCCGAACGCTGAGCCACAAGTGGGTCGGGGGCAGCTGCTTATGGAGACAGGCTCTCGGACTTGTGTTCTGCCTCCCAAGAGCTTACAGTTTCAGAAACAGGAACCGATTTTGGCAAATACATCCAGAATATGCTGACCGCATAATGGAAACACGTAACTACGGACATGAAGGTCCTTTATAGTACACCTCATTTAATAATATAATCTTTTTCTCATTGGGAAGAAGCAAGTTTAAGTGCATTTGGAGGTGGGAGATGAAGGTTGGCCAGCTAAGGCAGTTGGATAGAAAGGATGGGAAGCTTCCAAGTCCAGGGAAAAACAGATGATTTTTCTAGCAATAACCCAGAGAGCCTGGCCTTAGAGACGGTCGATCCCACTTCTAGCCCTTCAGGTGGCTGGTTCACTGGTTCCGTTAAAGGCATGAGCTCAGCAACAAATTAAGTAAAGTGTCCCCAATAAATGCTAATAAGCCCCAAGAGGAAACAGGGGCATTCCCATGCATACCAAATATACTCATTAGCATCCCTGCTATTATGAAGAATAGCAAAATGACCTTGCAATCATTAGAAGCTTAAAATGCTATGACTTAAGTTTTAGAGGGACACATATTACATTGTAAAACCTAATTAGTGTTACCTTTGCTAATTGCCGCCTAGCACTAAGCTAGATAAAATAAATGCATGATGGACGTTCGGGGACATCAGATATAACCCCATCGCCAGTTTTAAAGGAAGTGAAATTATAGGAGAAGAGCCGTCTGAAAAGATGTTTTATCTGAATTGTTGCGAGTGGCTTGCGGGAAGTGGGGGAAGCCTGTGCAGTCAGTATATTTATTTGTGTGAATCCTAAACGCTGAAATTTTCTCCTGAGAACACTGTTCCTCTCCTGCGTTTCTGTAATGTGAATGCTGGGATGCCAAACAATAGGGGGAAATTACTGTAGCACCAAAATCCATCCCCAGCATGAAAACAGGTGCGGGGATACAGCGAAATTCTTTCTCACGGGCAAACAGAAGATTCGGTCCTTCTCTCCCAGCCCACACCTGCAGCCAGGACTTCGGGCAGCCCTCTGTGTCCAGGAGTGGATCAGTCCACTAGATGAACTCTGCTTGGGTCTCTCGTTCCCCCTGGAGGAGGCTCGGGGAGCACTTGTGTGGGACTGTAAGGAAACTTACACCAAGCACCTTTCCAGCTCAGCGTCGCTGTGGCCATCGTGCCCGGGTCGCAAAGCCCGGGTCAGGTCCTAGTGTCTCTTTACCCTGCAGACAAAACCAAAAAAAGTCAAAAAAGGTTGAGCCTCCAACCACACCCACGTTCTGGAAGTGCGTGCCTGCACGTGCACACGCACACAAAACACACACAAACACACACACACACACAGAGCCGCGCCTCGCTTCCAGCTGTGCTCAACATTCATAATAAGATTGTGAAAGGGAAATTATTTTCCTAGGGTTGTCAGGGCTTTTTTTCATCCTTCAGAGTAAATGATCGCTGATTTTTCCCAGAAACAAGCCTGTCACTTGTGCCTCTCTCGGGGGCCCTCCTGAGTATATCCTAAATGGTACAGATTAAAATCCGGTCATGAAGTTTTAGAGCCATCAGTGGTCGTAAAGCTAGTTTAGAGCTTTCTGCTCGTGCTCGGTTCTGAGGAGGGCAAGGGGTCCTCCGAGGTCCCTCTGCCTCTGCTGGAGCGGGATGGAAGGAGGGAGACGAGAAAAGAGCAGGGGAGGCCTCCTTACACCCAGGCAGCCGCTCTTAGCTACTTTCAATATTGAGTGTGCATGTCACATTTCATTTGGAAAAGCAAAACCTCCACGGCTAAAAATAGCTAGAAAGTCACCAAGAGGCCGTTGAGGACCAGGGAGGCTCTGTGTTCTCCCCCAGGTGCACCCAGACCCCGGCAGGGCCAGAGCCAGAATTTGGGGCCCTTGGATCCAGGGTTCCATCCCGAGGTCGGGGTTCAAGGAACTCGAGGAGCCCCCGCTGCTCCCAAAGTTGGTGATGCCTCACAGTCCGCGCTTGCTGACTTCCCGAAGGACATCACGCTCTAGCCTCCCTTTTACAGGTAGTCTTAGGCCTTCTTAAATAAGATTTCGTTCACAGAGCTCAATTTCCCAAGGACAACAGGGACCTCACTTGGCGAGGGGGGCACTCATATTCTGCCTGCTGCTGCCCAGCCTCCCTTCCAACACCACCCCAGCTCCAGGGATGGCCCCTCCCGGTGGCCTTTCTTCTTTGACTCAGCTGTTCAGGGCTGGATTCTAGAAGCGAAATTGGCTCAGTGTGATTGCTGGAGTCGGTGCATTTGCCTTGATGATGAGGCCACCGGGCTTCTCTGGGAGACGCTCCTGTCACTTGCTGCCCGACAGTGTGAGTACCGGCAAGACAGATTATCTTCTGGAACCGCCCTCCACCTGCAGCCCACGAGGCCCCCATGCAGCGACGGCAGGACGTCCTCACAGGGCTGCCCCGACGCGACACTTGAGGAGCATTGCCCCTTCGTCTCCCCCTTCTTTTTCCCCCCTGTCCTTCCTCCTACCTCCGCCCCCCATCCTTTGTAATAGCCGGAGAGGTTTTTTTCCTTAAAAAATGGAGCTGCTGATAATTAAAATTATATCTTTGCTCTACCAATGTATGAAACTCTGGGAAGTCATTATCAGAGTCAGACAGTGATATTTTGATATCCCCGCATCTTTTTGATACAAGGAATCGAGTTCTAAGGCACGAGGAGCTAGAGCGCCACACTATTTCTTAATCGCCCTTTATAATTTGCGGTGTCTTGGGATGCTTCTCAGATGTTTCCACTGTGGCTTAGGTACACTTCAAACCCATGTGCCGTTAAATGCAGAAGCCAGGTACTGAATTAATGAAGGCAGCTTCAAAAGCCCACCTCTTTGGCAGGCTGAAGATCTAAGAGCAAACTCAGAGAGGGTGATGGGGCTTTGAAAAGTACTAAGCACAAACAATAAACCTCATTAAATAAAGTTAGCCGAGTGGGCTCGGAACTGGAATCGGGCGAGTGGGGGACAGAAGTGGGTACAGTCAGCGCCACAGTTGACTCTGTCCAGGAGCTGGGGTGGGGGGGGAGCAGGTGGAAGAAGGGGTTGTGTTTGGGACAGTCACATGACCGAACAGAAGCCGCGCTAAGGGATGCAGCCAGGAGGACGCTGGGAGAGCACGGGGCATGGGCAGGCCACCGTGCCGCCCGACCGGGGTCGACAAGCACTGTGAGTTGAGAAGTGGGGTCGTTGGCTCCTCTTTGACTCCCCTCAGCTGCTTTAGTAACGTCTCAAGAAGGCAGAGCATTTGGGCAGGGCCTGCGAGGGAAGAGAGAAGCTCACAGAAAGTGCTCGGCCGTCAGAATGGATTTCTCGAAGCCCCGGGCTGGTGCGTGGAGTCACTCTATCAAACAGAAGTGGGGCAGGGACTTCTGAAACCATCAGCGTACCTCCGCACACAGCCAGGGAGCAGGAGACTTGGGGGCTCAGTCACTACTTAAAGGGGAAAGTTCTTCATGGGATTCAGTTGACAGCTACCAACCAGCACGTGGGACAGTTACGGTGCCAGACCACTGCGTGGGTTTTCCGAAGTGGATTGGGGAATGTGCGGGGAGTTACAGTGGGACACAGCAGGGGCGGAAAGAAGGACTGCTCGGCCTTTGGGGCTCCATGATTTTCCCTCTAGACTCCTGCAGAGAAACCGAGGGCCCTCGCCGAATGAGGGCTGGCCCACTGGGATGGCCATGGCAGACCTTTTCATGGCCATCGTGGCGATCAGGGCTGCCCATCCTAGGGACAAGGCACTCTCTGAAGGCTTCTCAGTGAGGAGTCCTGTTCTCTGTTGGACCTGCTGAGCACCCTGTCATTCTGTTTCCGCCCCAACTCCCTCTAATAATTATGTCTCCGTTTTAATTCAAGAATTTAACTATAGAGATTACACTGACCCTTCCCTCCAGAATGAAAGGACATGGGATCCTCCACCAGATTTATTGGTGATTGTGGCTGGGGGTTTATTTAAACTAATTTTATTATTCATGACACTAACAATTTATGCGGTGAATGCAATTACAGGCTATGATTGGCTGCCGCAGCTAAGGGCTAAAAGTGCCACTTCCTGGGATATGCAAGAAAGAAAGGCAGAGGATATTAGAAAAATAGTCACAGTAATATTTTTTTTATAAAGTGATCCCCACCAAACCTTCATTTTTTAAAAAAAAGCTAATTGAATTTCCCAAACACCCTGCAAAACATTATCTAATTATCCACTCCTAAATTACTCACATAATTTTTCCAGAGTTCTCTATTGTTGATGCCTTTGTAGTTCTCCTTGTCTACAAGCAAAGAAGCTCCCGTCTCAATGCATGGGTCCCAACACAACCTACTCGAGGTGACTCTTCCCGATACTGTGCTCAGAAGTCCTGATGTCTCTTCTAATATGTTAGCTCATTGAATCGGGAGATATTTGAGACCTAAGACTTGAGCTGTTTTCATCTACAGTTGTAGGAGCAATAGAAGGAATTGGCCTCTTTTTTTAAAAAGATTTTTTTTCCTTGTTCTTTGTTCTAAGAGGAAAACTTGAAAAAAAAACCAAACAGTTGGACACCAAATCAGAACAAGTTGTGGAACATCCACACAATGGCGTTGTCCTGAGCAGCAGAAAGGAGTGAAGTACTAACACACACAACAATGTAGACGAATCTCACAATAGTTATGCCAAGTGAAAGGAACCAGCCCCCAAAATGAGTTCCTACTATGTGATTCCATTTTTGTAAAGTCCTAGAAAAAGCAAACTTCAAAAAAAAAAAAAAAGAAAGACCAAACTTCTTTTTTAAAACAGAAGGCTGAAAGTTGCTTGCTGGCAGGAGGGCAAAAGGGAGAGATTACAAAAGCACATCAGAAAGCTTTGGGGGGGGGGCGCCTGGGTGGCTCAGTGGGTTAAAGCCTCTGCCTTCGGCTCAGGTCATGATCTCAGGGTCCTGGAATCGAGCCCCGCATCGGGCTCTCTGCTCAGCAGGGAGCCTGGTTCCCCCTCTCTCTCTGCCTGCCTCTCTGCCTACTTGTGATCTCTCTCCCTCTGTCAAATGAATGAATGAAATCTTTAAAAAAAAAATAAAGCTTTGGGGATGTTGGATGTGTTCATTATCCTAATGGCAGTGACGGCTTCATGGTGAACACAACTTCTAAACTTGTACACTTGAAACATGTGCAATTTACTCTATGCCGATTATAAGGTCAGTAAACCTGTTAAAACAAATATACACCCTTTATTAAGTCCTGGATCCCCTGTTGACTAAGTATGTAACCTTAACTTTTCTAGCCAATAATTTAGTCACCTGTAACATAGAAATGATAAGGCCTGTCCCATAGGGGTATTAGGACCATGAACATGAGAAATTAACAATCCAGAGGTGTGTCTGTGTGTACATACATATGTATACTAATAAATTCGCGAACGGCCTTCATCAACTTGAGTCACTCTAGAAGTGATAGGATTCAAAGCAATGGCTTGGGGGCCTAGCCCGTTATCATGGGAAGAGCTGGTACTCCATCTTTGTTTAACTGAAGGAAGACATCTGACACTTAGTAAACCTCGATTGGCACCACAGAGTCTAAGCATTATCTGTTCATCGAACTTCTAACAGGGAATCATGGAATCCTGAAATGGTACATCGTAGACTACGAGGGAGGCAAGAGAGTGCAGGTACCATGTCCTAGCTTTGGACAGATGAGACGGAATGACGTCTAGCACCTGATTCGGGGCCCCTGGCCCTGCCTTTACAAAGGATGCTTAATGAAGGAGAGCGTGGCAAACGGGGTGATGGAGACAATAGTCCTAGAATGTTTGGTGTGCTCTCCTACGCTCTTCTCTGCTGTAGGAATTGATCTGTAGAGAGCCTGGTAAGAATCTGATAAGAGCCTTTTAAATTCACCGCACAGCAAAGTGGTATCGAGATGGGGGCTGAGCTGAGCTGCCTCGCTTCAAAGACTCTTCCAGGCCCCAGTAAGCTCTGAATTGTAAATTGTCCAATGCCAGCCTTTGTGGCTGCTGTCTGGATTAGCAGCGAGACCTCTCAGGATTTTCTCCCCAGCTTCCCAGCAATCAGTTCAGCGTACTTGATCACGCACCTGCCCCACTCCAACCTGTACTGTGTGTTTGTTTATGTTGCCCTTTGCAGATTCCAAGATACTTTCACGAAGTTTTCACATTTAGTCCTCACCTTCATTCTGTGGGGTATTTAGAACAGGTCCTACAGGATTCCTGTTTATGGTTAAAGGAGTCGATGCCCATGTCAGAGCAAGATTTGCTCAAGAACCCTCCCTCCTTGAACAGAGGGGAGAGAAGAGTCAAGTCTCTACCTTCTTCTTTTTTTTTAAAGATTTTTTTTTTTTTAAGATTTTTTATTTATTTATTTGACAGAGAGAGAGATCACAAGTAGGCAGAGAGGCAGGTAGAGGGAGAGGGGGAAGCAGGCCCCTTGCTGAGCAGAGAGCCCGATGCGGGGCTCGATCCCAGGACCCTGAGATCATGACCTGAGCCGAAGGCAGAGGCTTTAACCCACTGAGCCACCCAGGTGCCCCCAAGTCTCTACCTTCTAACCTCTGTTCCTATCTCCCATCCCCAAGGAGATGAATGACATCATCCTTGGCTAACTCACTCTGAAGGCAACATTATGCCTATTCCCATTTTGCACATGTGACAGAAAGAGGTAATGTGACTTACATAGGGTCACACAGTGGCTGAGTAGAGATTTGATCCTGAAATGCAGCCTTCTTCCACTGTATCAATTTCATCTGCAATACTTGGTTCATTTCAGACATTCTTTCCACCGCGCGTGGCCTTTACATTCTAGGCCACGGTTGGGGAAACGTTGGGGTGTTCGGGAGTGGTGGGGAGGAGAGAGTGAGAAATGGAAACCCACTCAGTAGACCGGCCCGGATCCCTGCCTGTCCCATTTCCCCCCTCCAAATATGGATGGGCTGTGGAGTAACATACCTCCCAAGTCGGTGAAGAATGAGCAGTGACCCTTGACTTCATGAATTTAGAAAAAGAACAGCATGGAAGCTAAATTTGGGCAGATAAGAGAATCCTCCTTGGAAAGCACGCTGACCGTGACCGTCATCAGTAATGCTCCTTACTCCTTAGCCTCCAATCCCCAAAGCCTCTCCCCACCGTTCCACTGACAAGACACGCTTGTCTTTTAGTCTTAGAGTGATGAATGCACGCTTGCTCTAATATTCACAGGCTACATTCAGCGCTGAAGCTGAGCAATTATCAGTTTTGGAATGTTCCGATGTTGCAGATGACATGATACCTCAATTATTCCGAAGCAACCATTTTCGAACTGCCTTCTCTAATTTTGTGCCCAGTTTACCTTGCAGGGACCCCTCCACCACTGTCCCCTGCCTTTCACACATTCTTCTGGAAGGGTCGTCAAGGTGGAGCAGTGTCGGACAGGGAGGCTGATCTCTGGCTCCCGTGCTAACCTCAGATTTTGACTTTCCTGAGCCCACTCAGAACCATTATCCTCTTTTCTGAATGTTGAAGGTTTCTTTTTCTCCCCCCCGAGGAGACATTTATAAAACTGATCACCACCGGAATGTGAATTTTCCTGTCAAGGGTGGGACAGAATAAAGAATGTGACCATTATTCTCTGCTCCTAAAAGAGGCCTCCCTCCAGCTGTTATTCAAAAGACAATCTACGTCCTCCCGGCCCTGGGTCACCCTTCAGACTGGCATTCCCCAGGCAAGGACCAGCCCGATGCTCCGTGCGTGGGACCAAGGTGTCCACCGAACGCAGAGCTTGACTCTCCAGCCCAACTGTTCAATAATGCTCTAATTAACTCCTGCAAACTTCAGAGGACCCAGCTAACTATAATTGAGAGATCAACAGAGGCTGCATGGAGTCAGACAGGCATACTAATTACTGAATTATCCAACACCTGTTTTGGAATGTAGCACGGAAACACGGCTGTGTTTTCAGGCAGAAGACCTCCAGTTTAAGTGAAAAGTTGGTCTTTGGTGAGCACAGTGAAGCCCTCTACTGTCCGATGAACCACCGGCCGCTCTTACTGGCACTGGTAGGTGATCAAGTGAGGGCTGAGAGAGTACAAATGAAGGCAGTAAATGAAATATTCATGCACTGAGACCTCGGGAGGGATTCTGAAGGGGAAGAAAGGGAATGCTTCAAACAGATATAAATGACTACGTTGATGTCACGACGGAAGCAATGCTCAGGATTAGTGTATTTCACTATGTACTTCCACATGGACGTGGCAGAAGATGTCGCCATATTGAGATTTCATTTCAGAATATGGCCGATTTCCGCATTCTTTGCATCCGGCTCCTCCCTCCTTCAGAACCTGGGTTTGTCCCACCATCTAAAGTGCTTATCATGAAGGGCTATTGAGGGACCACCACCATTTAGCATCTTTGTTAAGACCAGGCGGAGTGGAATGGGGGCAAGGATGTCCAACGAACGGTGAGGAGGGGAGGGTGTGAAAGAGTCAGAATCTCGAGATGGAAAAGAGCAAGGGCCGAGAGAGAGGAGAGAGCCCAGAGTCAGGGTGAGAAGTGGATTGAGCACGGGGAGAGAAGGAAGTCTCCCGTGGTCCCAGTCCTCATTTTTACTGATTTGCTTCCTTAACCCATCATCAGTGAACTCAGACAGTGGTGAAATCACGCTTACCCTGTGAGCTCCACAATCTCTTAGATGAAACATTTGTTGCCAGGTAGAAAAATGAAACCTCTTTTCAAAGCCCCAAATACCCTAGAATTACACAATGGGGCAGGTCGGGGGCCCATAACCCGAGGTAGCTTACGAGCCAGCGGGCCGTCCTCTGCTCTGTGCTCCAGCTAATTGAAACTGTCTTATTCAGAAAAGAAGGGAGTCCCAGTTACCACGAAAGATTTAACAAATAAATAATAAATAAAAAACAGATTCAGTAGTGCTGGCTTTTTCTCAGTTGGAAAAAGAAGGCTTTATAATGATGATGATGTTGGTGGTGGCAGTGATGGAAATCGTTAATATGATCCTGGGCATTTACCAACAACACAAACAAAACTCCAATAGATCTAAGGTTTCTAGGATTCTAGGCTGATCTGTACTTCGACAGTCTTTCCTAAGAAACTCAATTCATTGGATAAAAAGATATACCTGAAAATTTCTCAGAACATCCCATTTCAGCAACGCAGTCGAAGGTTTCCATGTTGCCATCATTTCTCAAGGACGTCTGTGCCAATAATGAAGGCAACATGAAAGTGTTCTTGTGGGAGAAAGAAATAATAGCTTTAACTGAGGGTACCCATTTAACATAAAACAAATCAGAGGGGAGGTGGGTGGGGGGATGGGTGAAATAGGTGATGGGGAGTAAGGAGCACACTTACCATCATGAGCACGGACTCACGTATAGAACTGTTGAATCATGATATTGTGCACTTGAAAGTAATATAACAGCGTATGTTAACTACACTGGAATTAAAGGTAAAAAAAAAAACTTAACAAAAACGATACCGAAGGCAGCATGGACATTGCAAGAAGATGTCGCCATACTGAGATGCCTTATGTTTCCCACCATATTCCTACTACGGATCCAAGAGCACTTGAAGGTGAATCGTTCCAGACTTGATGTGCTTCTGCATTTGAGATCTTTCTCACTGCTGAAATGTAAAAATGAAGAAGTGATTGTTGTCCAAGACTGAAGAATATAGTACCTAGGGACGTCAGATTCCTCTCTCATATTCAAGACCTTAGCGGTCTTTGAAATGACCCTATATCTGACTACATCCAATGTCAATGTAGATCTTCTGTATTAGTTTTGAGTCTGTGGAAGTGTTTATATATTTAAAAAAAACAATACGGGGCACCTGGGTGGTTCAGTTGGTTAAGCGTCTGCCTTCGGCTCAGGTCACGATCCCAGGGTCTTAGGATGGAGCCCCGTGTCGGGGTCCCTGCTCAGTGGGGAGCCTGCTTCTCCCTCTGCCCCTCCCCCCATTCTTTCATGCGTGCTTGCGCTCTCTCTCTCTCTCAAGTAAATAAATAAAATCTTTAAAAAATAATAAAAATATGCTGACTCAACCTGTCGCTCCTTCACCCATTTATTCAAAAGTAGGGTTGGTTGAATTATCAACTCCAAATGGCATTAAACTTTGCAGACGTCGCCATGTATCGGTCGTCTAATTTGAAGCTCTCCCATTGCTAAGCAGCCACTTTGCCTCTTATATTTCTCCGACCTTTACTGACCACTCCACTTCTGTGCTAAAATATGGTTGCTGTGCTTTTCTGGATGACCCTCTCCACTTCATTAACCTCTCTCGAAAGGTGACATCATGGCTTTTGAGCTCTCCACAAGCTCGGCAAATCTCTTTATCTCATTTCTCTGGGAATATGCCTCAAAATCTGCCATCTAGTTGACCAGTTAATTCGTTTTCTGGGTTGTGATCTTGGCTTGCTCGCTTATTTGTCATTTTACCCTGAGGACTTCTCTGTCACTTTTGTGGCCGTGTCATGACCAACCCACCCCCGCTTTCTCAGAGCTCCTTTTCTCTGAGAGAGCCCTTCATCTTGGCAGTTCGACTTTGTAGACCTACACTTCTCTCTGTACTTGGATCTTGAGCCCAAATTATAAATTCGTTTACACACACACATCAGTGTGTGTAAAAACCAGCAAGTTGAGTTGAGTTCATGTCAACATAAAGTCGAATAACAAGGTCTAAGTCCATCGATTGGCATATTCTAGAACAGTATTTCTCCAGCGATAGTCCTAGAGCTACTTCCAAGAAAATATCTAAAGTGGTGGTTTAAAATGTAGATTTCCGGTGCCCATCGCCACATTTCTGTGCAGAATTTTTGTTCAGAATGGAGTCCAGGATTTCTAACAGGCTTCACAAGTGAATCTTAGGCCTGGGGAAGAAAATCCCAATGTAGAGGTGCTACGGGAGTGCTGAGGTGAGAACAACAAGTGCGATGGAATTCGTGGCACTCTAGAACGTTCGCCAGAGAATAAGTGCCCTTCCCGAAACTCGAAGAGAGTGGTCAATTTTTTTGAGTAAAGGGCATTTCAGAAGTGCCAACATGAGAGGAGTCATGGAGATTGTGACAGTGACCGTGCACTTGGGACTAGTGCAAAGTTCCGTGTGCACAGGACCAAGAAGACTTGGATGTGGGAGAGGGAGGTGACAGGAAGGGAGGCGGGATGAGTGTATCGGGAACACACTGTAAAGGGCTTTAAACGCTGGGCTGTTGGAAGATGTCTCTCCTGCCACCTCTGGTCCCCTGCTTGGCCTTCTCCTGTTGTCCCTTTTCCTCTTATCTGTAGCTGGCTTCTTGAGGACTCTCTACAGCATGTCATGACCCTCCTGTCTCCTGTCACCAGGGACTTAGGCCCCTGAGTTAATATTTGACTCCGCCCCTTTTTTGGAAGAGAAGACCAAGGTACATTACAGTAATAAATCCTACCTGATTTCACTTAAACCCAAGGAGATTCATCACCTTTCATGGAAATGATACTTGCTCTAGTGGGAGAAGCATGCATAGCCACGGAACTCAGGCCATGAGCAGATGGCTCAGCAAGCAGACCTCCGAGATCTGTCTAAACTCTTACCTCTTGTCTCCACTGTCCAGTCACTGAGGGTCCAACAGGTCGTATTAAGGCGGGCGAGGGCCTCTGAATCCATGGTCAGCTGGATTGTTGAAGTTTCTAGTTTCCAATCCTGGAAACTCCAACAAAAGTTTCCTTGTTTGGGTGACTTCTAAAGTTTCTGTGCAATTGAAAAACTGTCGGTCAAAAGGCACCTATTAGTCGAAGTGCGTGATAGAAAGTTTCCCAGCAGTCATTGCGGTCACGGAAGGCAGAAATCATAACTAGAACCTTCATAACTAGAAGGTTCGATTTATTCACATCCAGACTGCCCGACTGTGCCTAAGCAAGATGAAATTCTAAAATGTGTCCCATACTGCAAAGTAGGTCCGGAATTACTAATCTAAATGAGAAGGTAATGTGTGCACCTGCTCATACTTTAACCAGTGGTTGGCAATTTTTAGATACATTGGAAAGGATCCTTTAGTGAAAAGTGTTCTCAGAGAATGTCAAGAGGGCATGAGTCAGGGTGAACACGAGGTTTCCAGAACTGAAGTGCTCATTTCCCAGACGTTCCGTAGCACAAGAAAATGATATGGAAAATGACCTTATTAGGGGTGCATTTAGGACCTGACCCCAGGAAAGCTCCCGAGTGGGGCTTGTAATCTCCAGGCACTGCTTAGCTCATCCTGATTCCCTAGCAATTTTGGCACTTGTTTTTCAAAACAGGGCACCTTTTTTTTTTTAATCTCTCTCTCTCTCTCTAAGTTGCATTAAGAGCTTTAGGCAAAAGCAGCCAGTTGCTAAGCAGGCCCTAGCCTCAAACTTCTTGTCTTGGTGATCATGACCAAGGAAGGTAGAGCAAGGCTTGTTCTTAATGGATTGAACCAGGGCCCTTGGCTGGGAAGCCGGGCCTGAATGGAGTTTGCATAATGCCAGCCCGTCTCTAGGCTGTGCAACCTTTAACACAAGGGCACTGCTCTGGAGGAGCTTGGAGAAGGAAAATGGGATCGGCTGGCACCTAAGGGAGGCCCCATTAGCAGAACGCAGGGGAGAGGGAGGGGGAACCACACACAAGGTTCAGCCCATTTATGCCACTTGGTTCCATTCTGGCTTATAAAAGATATACTCCCCTATTAGGTACATTACACTGTCACTGTGATTGGTGGAGGGAGCAAAGTACTTATCAGCCGAGTGAGTATTGGCTGTCACTCCTGTTATCAAGCTGCCTGCTTATTTGCGATTTTATTTTCAGATGTGATTGACAGCTGGATGGCTCTGACATTCTCGGCGCAAACGTACAGCCTGTTATTATGCTTGCATTAACATTTTGATAAACACATGGTGCAGCATTGGAAAAGTAATTACATGTCATCACTTCAGTGCTTCATCAAAGAAAAGTTTACTGTGTAATTGCTCTGTGATTTACCTAGGTAGAATGTGTTACATTCTACAAAGCCTCTCTCTATTTAATAGTTTACATTTACTCTTTAAAATACACAATATCCCTTCCCAGGGGCTTCCGTGGTCTAAAATAAACTTGGCAATATAATTTAGCTTTCCATAAATATACTTAGATATTACTGTGAAGTACTTTTGCATAATAGTTATTTAATGCTAAGTGTAAATATTCAGCGCATTATATTGGCTGAGCTATCAAAAAAAAAAAAAAAAGAACTTTTTGCCGACAAGGAAAAATGGAATATTGTTACCTTGGTTTCCGCATTAAGAAAGGGGCCTTTTGCCCTTATATTTATATCCATGCTTTTCACAATGACATCTAATTTTGCAATAAAGTGATTTGAGCTGAAGCGCCTAGCAGTAGAATCTAAAATATTGGTTCTTGTTAGTGTTTAAAGAGCTCTTCTGATGTGGCACTGAAAGGTATGCTGGAGGAAAGCACAAATGATTGCAGGGTACTTGGGAAACCGAGCCGAAGGGATGGTTTGAGCAATGTTCGCTCACTGGGATCTAGCTCAACAGTGGGGTGTCTAGGGAGCAAAAGGTAGGGGGGTGAGTGGATCGAAGCAAATAGTTGTTGAAAGCCCCTGACAGAATCTCAAAATATATTGCCTTTATGACTGATATTGTAGGGCCCTTTGAGTTGTCATGTGCTTTGTAATTATGGATGAGTAAATCCTTGCAGCTGCAGCCAAGGTCAAACAGGCAAAACCTTTCTAGGATGTGTAATGGTCGTGTGCACATCTGGGTTAGCCTCCACCCAAGAAAGAATAGGCACAGGGAAGTGTTAAAAAAGAGTGGGAGGCGGTGCCGATGACTTTCACAATAGCTCATCCCTTTAGCTTTTCAACTTCAAGAGTTCTTCTCCGGTACGATGCTCCCCAGTAAATACCGTGGCTTCCATCTTGAATGACTAAGATGGAGAGTGGGGGGCAGTGGTCTGTTCCGGAAGGTAGAAGCCCCAAAGAGGGCCAAGCACTCAGGAAAAGGCATGGTATTGTAGGTCTCTGGAAATAGAATCTTCCGGGTCATGAGATCAGTTGAGTCCTTGAGATGGCCTTCACCATTAATCTAAGTGGTCTCCCTGCCAAAGGATTAGTCTCTCCAAGGATCCACTCAAGGATCAAGGTGCCAAGATTAAATGGCCCAACCACAAAATTTTGGCTGAAATCCAAAGCCTTTCTATTTTCTGGGAGAAAAAGCCTTTCGGGAGAACTCATGGATGCATGGAAAGTAGTTTGGCAGTGAGAAAATTGGGAGAAATGGAAGAGATTACAGGCTGATCTTGAAAACGAGGGTGGGAAACTCACATCTGGACAAAGACGAAGAGGAGCGGCAGAAGGATCAGAAGAGGGTGAGGACCGTGGTCTCGATCACAAGGGCCTATAGTTGTCCCAACATCATGACATCTGTTCAGCGGGGTCTAAAGAGCGATGGCAACTTTCTCAGCTGCCTCTCTGGTGCAGCTGGCAGCCACAAAAAAGAAACAGTTAAAATACCCATTTCCAGATGTGTGGAACGGTTCAATAATCCCACGTTAGTGTATATTAATCCTCTCTGGAAATTG
This sequence comes from Potos flavus, assembly GCA_028534135.1. Taxonomy (NCBI): domain Eukaryota; kingdom Metazoa; phylum Chordata; class Mammalia; order Carnivora; family Procyonidae; genus Potos; species Potos flavus. The sequence continues at coordinate 18,847,694 of CM052884.1, read as the reverse complement.
GCATTAACTCGGCTTTAGCACTCGTCTAAATAAACACAGCAGCTCTTAGAGCAGGAGCTTCTTTGCATAACAGCTGCATATAGCATCTGCATCCTGCTTATAGGTTCCCTCTACATTACCTCTAAAATGAGCTCCCCTTTCCCTCTTTACATTTAGCCGGACTCGGAATATTTCCTCCTTCGGCTGTCAGTGATGGGAAGATGCCATTGTAATTGCCAGTTGGCCTGCGGAGTAATGCCCTGTAATTGACAAAGATTGCTTAGCTGCAAGGAAGAAAGATACACTGATTAGGAGAGATCGTTTTTAATATTGCATTTAACCTGCACTCTTTTTTCCCCTTTGCTTTTCACCTGAGCCCTGGAAAGGATGTCTGCCATTCTCTGCTGTGCCACTTTCTCTCTGAAGGAGAAAAAAGAAGTGCAGCGAAGTCCACAAGGGAGCACTTGCTGCCTTGGGAGTAGTTGCACTGCGATGGGAGGCTGAAAAGCTTTAATATGGATATATGCTGAATTACCCAAAAAGTGGATTTGTTCCCCATCACATTTAATGTAGCCTTTGACCTGCCAATCCCAGAAGTGGCCAAGGCTGTCACCATTTTTCATCCGTGCCTCAAATTACTAGGTCAGATCTTTAGATCTTCATTATTCTTGGGGTTTTTGTTTTGGTTTGTTTTCGCTCTTGCCTTTGCTTCTAAATTCAGGGTTTGGTGCATTTTTTTTTTCCTTGAGAATCACATTGACTTTTTTTTTTTAGAGAACTTTAAAAAATTGCACTGTTAGAAAAAAACATATAGGGGTTCAAATGCATTTTTCATGTCCTTTCATGCTCTATTGATTTTTTTTTCTCTCGTTTTTCTTACAAAAGAAAGTTTTAATGCAGTTTTGGGAAAAGAAAAGTAGTCAGCAGTTGCTGCCTCCCCCAGGACTGAAAATACTGGACACCTTGCTTAGAAATGCCAACGGTGTCTCTCTATCAGTCTGTCTCTCTAAGGGCGTGGGAGGGGGTGAAACCCCATCAGTCACCTGTATGTAACACCATTCTTCTTACTACACACTATTTTAATAGCTACAGGGGACTTCTAACCTGCCACAGTTTTTAACTCTGCAGTGAAGTTTAAATGTCCTGCAGGGAGTTTCTGCTGTACCTATGGGACATTCAATCTGAAGACAGAATAATGTGTCTAAGAACTACACCACTTAGGGAATATGTACTTATCCATCATCTCTCTGTCTGTGAGTGAAAGATCATGTGTAAAGTAGAAAAGCACTGGGTTAAAAGTCTAGGGCACCCAGGTTTGAATCTCGGCTCTAAGACCTTGGACAAGTCACCTTCACTTCTTGGAGCCTAGGACCCGTCATCTATGAAATGAAAAGTTTGGGCTCTATCTGTATTCCTCAAGAGGAATCCGGGCTTGACATTGTAACGGTTTCGCATCTACGATGTTGATATTTTGCTTTCTCATGCATAAGAAACAAATGTGAATGGTGAATTCAAGATCTCTGTTATTCCATACTGCTGTATGTCACATACCGCCATATGTTATATTGTTTCTATCACCCCTGCTTTTTTGTACAGCATTCTGTGCCCGCAGATATTTTGGCAATAATTCACCCAAGCTCTCCCCCCGTTCAAAGTCATCCTTGCACATACAGATGTTGTGCTAGCCAAATCAGGTTGATAAATAGGGATAATTTTCCAAATACCCAAGTCGAAATGCTTTCATCTAAAGCCACTGATGCTGAAATTATTTTAGCTCTCAGGATAATTTACTTCGTTTCTCTGGGATATACCTTGCAGTTGTGCCTGGGAAGTTGAAGAAGGAGGTGAGTGAAGGAGAGAGATTCTTTCTGTTGCAGGATTGGAAACCTTAAGCAGACGGCCCGAGTTTCATAGATCAGATGATCTGCTTTCCCTGGCCCTTTACCAACCAAGCCCTGTCCCTTCAGACTTGCATTTGACCTGAACATACAGCAGCCACAGGAAGATTTGGAAAAAATATATGTGTATATGAAATCCGATGTTCAGATCCGAGCCTGGTTCCGGGTGTAATTCAGCTCTCAGCTGGCTGTCCATCCCACGAAGAGAACTCTTCCCTCCTGTGGATCCAGCTAAGAAGGATGACAGTGCCCCTTCTCTCTTAACAGAGCTGGGCATCTGCTTGGCTTCCCCCTTCCCGTTTGGAACATCTGCCAAGCCTCCTATCTGCCCAGCAAGGGGTCGCCAGCCCTGCTTGGCCAAGCTCCACAGCCAACTTTTACATTTGTGCAAACTCGAACAGCCTCCCGCCCATTTCTTATCTGTCGTTCCTTTTCCTTTATCCTCACTAATCTGACCTTTTACATCGTTTCTGTGTTAGTCCATCTTAGAGATTTCTGCCATTTACTGCACGGACTGTCAATTATGAAATATTTTGGCTTAATGACAAAGTCATTACTTTTTCTCTTTTTTTTAATTTTTTTAGATTTATTTATTTGAGAAAGAGAGAGAGCGTGAGCACGCAGAGGGAGAGGAAGAGTGAGAAGCAGACTCACCACTGAGTAGGGACCCTGATGCAGGGCTCGATCCCAGGACCCCAAGATCGTGACCTGAGCCGAGGGCAGACGCTTAGCTCACTGAGCCACCTAGGCTCCCATTTTTTTTTTTTTTTCTTCATTAAAAAATATTTACTGAGTGGATACTGCGAACCAGCACTGTGGTAGCTGCTACAGCTTAGCAAAGAACAGAGCGACGTGGTCCGTGCAAACCAACCAGCTCTGTGCCTATTTTCCCCCAAATGTAATGTGAGAGTAAACCATCTAGACGGCGGCCGTGTGGAAGCCCCTCTTCCAGATTTTTCTTTTCTCTCGTCAATGCCTTTAGCCTGGGAAACGGATTCAGGGTTCCTGCATCTGGCAGATGCATTCCTGGAGGGCACCTCTGTAGGCCCGCTAAACAGATCCCGGTCAGTGGAACTCACCAATTCTTATTCTTGGGAAAAAAAGACTCAAGCTTTATCTCGGTTATCTGTTGAGCCCATAATATCTAGACCAGAAAGTTCTGAAGGTTAGATAGAACAGGTACACTTTGAAATGACTATTTGCAACAGGAGGTCCCCTGGCACCGCCCCCCTGGGTGCCCCTCCCATCACCAAAGTCAAGGTTGGGGGCGGTGGGGGAGGGAGTCCGCCAGCCAGACTGTGCACTCCACCTCTGGGGAATTGGAGATTTAATTTCCATTTCACCTCCAAGCTTTGGCCTGTTTCTAACATCTTATGATACAGGGACAAGTTCTCCCGTGAGACGCTGTGTTTTCTCTCAAAGTATTCATTTCATTAATGATCACACCGTGTTATTATGTTTTCCCTGTACTATTCTATAAATCATTTTTATTATGTAGATACAAACTCTTTGATATTGTAATTGTGAAGCACATATTATGGAGACAAATGCATTGGGCATAATGAGAATGGATTGCCAATAAAAGCTGAAAAACAATGAACCGTTTTTAAAAGCTAACCCTTACCCAGAGCACTGTCACTTTGAATCCTCTGTAGAAAGGCCTTTGGATGGAAGTAGCTTATTTTTAGTCTAACGTTGATGAAGGTTTGACTTTGGTAGCATCTTAATTATCTGATAAAAGCCAGAACCCTCTGCCTTGCTCACCTCTAATGTCTGATGCCTTCTGCTGGCATTAAAATTATTGCCACGACTCCAGAGAGGGAAACGAGAGATAGCAGCCTTGGATTTCGGAGATGTGAATTAGAGTTTAAAGCGTCGCTTGGTTTTGCTTAAACAAATTACAAAAATAATGGGTTGCCCTTAAAAGGTCTGTCTCATGTATTGTTATATCCTTTACTCGAGACACCCCTGTCGGCCCCATTCCCCAGACTATGTCTCCCATATCGTCAGGGGAGAACGGTGATCTCTGGGGGGGGGGGGTGTCTCACCTGTGCTTGTTCACTTTGCTTCTAGATTCTGAAGAGCAGAGAGGGGATGAGAGCAAAGTGAGCCGGTGGTCCTGTGCCCCCAACGTAGGGTCCACGTGGCTCTGGGTTGAAAAATAAATCAATTGATGGGTTGATGTAAATTCACAACATCTTATAACTTCACCCAAGGTTGGAGATCGAGCTCCCTAGAGGAGAGTGGGTGTTCTTAAGACACGAAGAGGAAAACGAAAGCAGACACGGACCTCTGCCAGTTGAAGGGCAGTAAGGTCACAGGAGAGTATGATGTAGACTGAGCTCTTAGCTGTGTGACCTTGCCCAGGTCACTTCCCCTCTCTGGGTCTCTGCATCCGCCTTAGCTATAAAACTTAACATTTCACGAGCCCCCGAGGGCCAGGACTCTGCAGTCACAAGTCCACGCACAACCAACTGGGAGGCTCCATCCCGAAAACCTCCCCTCTCAGAGAGAAAATGTGCCAGTTTAAGTATTGGAGGAAAACATTTTGCCAGGTTGACCCGATTCCCACATTAAGAAAATAATGCCCAGGCCCATATGGCTAATTCCTTCCTAAACTGTTTGTTTGCCATCACGCAGACCTACCCTGAAAATAAAGTATCTACTCGAGTTTCAGAATCCAAATGGAGCAGAATGCAAATGAGGAGGATAATGGTGGAAAGCACATTTACTTTGAAAATTCTTGTGGGTGCAGTCATCAGCCGCAGAGAAGCCGCCAGTGTTGATTTTTTAACCACATTGCTTCGTGATCCGAGCATGTAATTTTTACCTTGGAGAAGAAGTGTCTTAGTGCCTTCCCCCGCTCTATCTTTTTTAACTTTTTAAGTCTTTATTATTTATCTTCAGTTTTTAGTTTTTTGCTTCAGCCAGCACCTACCATTGGTTGTAAGCAGCGAGAGATCCGAAATACAGGCTTTTCTTTGCCCTGAGTCTAAACTGTGACCTGCGCCGGGAAGGGTAGGAGAGCTCCTGGAAGCCGCAGCGGATGGAACTAGGTGTGACATGTGGCACCAGGCCAGAGGGTTTCATTGAAGTAATGGTTGGAGTGGATGCCATTGGCACCTGTCAGGAGTCTACGGGGCAGAGGGTCACGGGGCAACGTCACGGACGTTGTTGGGTTAATTTCGGTAGCTCAATCAGCCAGGCTGGAGAGACTGGATTCCTTAGGAGTCCTTTTTGGCTGGGGGACGGTGAGAGTTGGTGTGTGTGTCCCCATCTGTGGCCTGGCTGATTGGATTCACCTTGTAATTTCACATCTTGGCATCTTTTTATACTAGGTAACCAGTTAGTACTTCTTGGCTTGGAAACAATTTCTGCCCAGCACCCAGTAGCAGAATTAGGCTGGACAGGTGCCTGGAACCTCCCCCCTCCTCTGCTGGGGCACCAGGTCCTCTCGCACACAGAGGTGTCTGAACACTTTTGTTCTGGGTGTGAGTTACTCCTCTCCTTAGCTTTTAGTGCATTGGAAAATAATTTTCTACGGGCTGGTAATTACGTAAAAATTGCTTTTGCTTTAAACCAGAATTATGCTTGAACCTTTTGAGCAAGAAGAAAAATGTGCAGAGGGAATCATTAATTTTGAATAAAAACACTTACTTTCCTGTAGCCAACAAGGGAGGGAAACAGGAAATTGGTGTTTTCTACAAACAGCCCAGTGCCGTTCCCCAATCTGTTTGCTTGATCTATTATGCAGTCACCTGCAAAGTTGATTGTCTTGTTTGGCCTAAATCTGACTTTTATTCTTTTTCCTCTACCTATTTTTTAAGGGCTGTGTTATATGCATACCTCAGCCTTCATTTGCATCACATTAAAGTAAAACATTTTAAATTTCTTCACAGCAGAAGTAAATCTGACAGACTTTATGAAGCTATTATACCTGCAGGTATTTTATACTTTTAAAATACATTCTTGTCAAGCTATCTTAATTATATTATTATATGTACTTTTGAACTTGTATCGCTATTCCGTGATATATTACACTTTTGACAGAACTGTCCTAAAAAGCTACAATTTATATCAAAGTACCTTGGCTGAACAAAGATGTATCTGTTATGGATTTGGGAAGAATTTGTTAATTTCCACGCTGGTATGTGTAATGGGGGATGGAGCAGGCTGCCAGAATTTTCCGTCCAGGTGATTATGGAAGGTGGCGCGTCACCCTTGGCCTTCAGCAGCGGTGGCCGGAGAAGGTAGCTGATCTCCAACCGCTGAAGGACTCAGCTTCAGCGGGAGAACGCTGGCATCCCCTGGATGCCTTCAGGGTCTGGCTCCTGGAGCCAGGCTGCCCGGACCACAGCTGTCCGTAGGGGCGTCATTCGGTCCACCAAGAAAATAGACGGCTGATCGGTATCTAATTTGCTTCCTCATTTCTATTCAGCACCTTTCTGGCATCACGGAGTGGGAATGTGGCCACACTCCCAGAGAAGATGGGCACAAGGCTGGGGTGGGGTGAGGCGGGCTGGATACAGAGAAGGAAAAGCCAGACACTCCAGAAAACTTTTCCAAAGGCATGAGGGGCAGAGGTCGCTCCAAACAGCGGCTTAGGTCTCTGTGTAGCTGTTCTCTCTGCACGCAGGGCAAAGGGGGGGCCTCCGTCATCCCTCCGGGCAGCCCGATCAGATGGGGAGATAGCTGAATTGCTCCGGTCATGCCTCTTCCTCCGCTCCCTGATGTTGGGGTGGCCTGACGGGGGCAGGCTCTGTGAAGGCAGGCCCGGGGGGTGGAGCAGGCCCTTGATGAGATGTGTGGAATGAAGGCAGAGCTGGTTTCCATTCCAGAAGTGCGGGGCTCCCGGTCTCTTCTCGGGTCAGGTCCTGCTTCCTTTCAATGGCCTGCTTTCCCTCTCCTTACTGAGGACAGCAGTCCTCTGATGCCCACCCCCCCCCGCCCCCCGCCACGCTCTTAATCTGAGCAAGACAAGCTCATTATCAGGGCTGTGCTCAAGCAGATGCCACAGAGGGGATTACTCCTTCTAGGGAGAGGCTGATGCAAATGACAAAACAACCCTTTTCCCCTCGGGTCATCTGAATTCTCCCACGGTGGGTCTACAAGGTAGATCTGCAAGGTAACTCAGCTCTTCTGATGAGAGGCCAGGGGAATGACTATTTTAAGCTTTATTCAGAACCCTCATCCCTTCCCTTGGGTAAAGTTTGAGTCCCTTCTTTTTCATGGTCTCCCAAACCCTATGAGGTGTATCTGCATCTGGGAGGACAACTGAAGGTTCAGAGAGGGTCAGTGACTTACCCAGAGTCACACAGCATAATGTAGCATAAAGGGACCCAAACAAACCAACTTGCCTACCATTCATGCCATGGGCCTTCTCCCTTGGTTTCCTTTGGGGTCAAAGGCGGCCCTGCAAGTTCATCTCACTCAGACTCACAAGTTCTTTATAAATGGTGTGGGTGGGGAGATCAGCGGTTCTTACTTATTCTGCACACACACAGCCTGAACCTGGGCATCAGAGCAGACCGCGGTATGCTCCGCACACCCTGGCCAAGAGAGCACAGCTGTTTGAGGGATGGAGATGGCTTCTAAAGAGCTATTTGGACTGTTCTAGGCATCGTCTTTACCAAAGAAGTCTCTTGATGTCTGTGCTAGGCTCTAGAGCACCCCCCCTCCCCCGCCGGACTGGCTTCCAGGTCAGAGGTACAACTGCCAGCCTAGAGAAATGTGCTCCATGCCTCTTGAGGGCAAGTGCAAGAATTTGGATCCAGTCTCTCTCTGGGGCAGGAAAAAAAAAGATCCCATTGCCCTGTGCAGAAAGTACACTTCCCAGCTGGCCCCATAAGCATCCCGTGGCCCGCAGAGGGCCACGCCTCCAGGCCCTCCTTTGTCTCCGCCCACGGCTTCGCACGGGGTGGGCAGAGCCCCAAGGCCGGAACCAAGCATTGGCTATGGCAGGGGCACCCACTCGTCCTGCCCCGCGCTACTCTCCTCCGCGGCCATAGCAGCAGGTGGCTACGCCCCGGGCCTCCTGGAGGTCGTGCTCACATTATTGCTGCTGCCTTTGCAATGAGTGGAATTGGAAATGAGGTTAAGGGAGCATCTGTCTGTCCAATTTGGGGCCTGCCAAGCCTGGCGCGTGGAGGGCGTGGTGGAGCCAGGAGGGCTCACTGTGGGGTGGTGGCGTGGGCTGGGCCAGAAGGCCGAGTCCCAGGGAGCGGTTTGCCTCCCACAACGCGGCGTCTGATTTTTCGCGAAAGACTCACTTTCCAGGAGACGTGCATCTCTAGGGGCTAGGGACAGAAGCCTTGGGGATTGCGCTCGAGCTCCGATCGAGCCCTCTAGCTGGGACCCAGCGATGGCAAGCCATTTCCGAGTAGCAATCCACTTGACTAGATGGGGCCTCCAGCCGGCCCCGGCCCCGGAAGCCAGCCTGGCTCGCTTGCCACCTTCGATAATTACATCCTCGGCAGTAGCCAGCCGTCCAGTGGATCAGCTGTCGAGTGTGTCGCTCAGGCGGCCCTGGAGTCTCAGGGAGGGTGTGCATATTGGACCGTGCAGCTGGGGAAGGAGGAAGGACGTGCTCTGCGCCCTGGCAGGATATGAGGCGAGGGCAGAGAGGACACAGCCTTGGCCTTGGACCGTGGACAGGAGCCCTGCCCAGGCCAGCGAGCACCAGAGCCACGCACTCACCGGTGCCCACACCTGCTCGTTAATCATGGCCCTCTTGGGCTCTAGTTTCAAAGTCTGCCCGAGGGCTGGATGAGCTTTATCAAGACGGGCCATTTGAAGCTGATCGAGGAAAGGGCGCTGGTGAGACCATTTAAAAGGCCACTCGGGGTTGGTACAACAGGATAAATAAAATAATGAACCCATTACAAGGCACTTTCGAGCCACGGTGGCTTTGGTAACTGAACTTTTATCACTTTGGAAGCCAGAGAAAAGGCACAGGGATTAGCTTGCTTTTGGACAGAGGGGTGTTTTTTTCTGCCTAACATGATCCAATTTAAAGACTATTCATGGAGCATCCATTCTGGGAGAGGAACTTACAGTAAAGACGTGATGTGGCTTAGCCCCTGCTTTCAAAGACTAGACAACTCTAGTTGGGAGTGAAGGGAGGTAGGGGGCTGATAGAGCAGACGCTCGGATGAGTATACCGTGAGAGGGATACTGTCGGGGTCCTACGAGCATGCAAAATACCCAGAGCTAAGAATCTAGACATTATGAATGGGTCGACCTGGTTTACTGTACTTGGACAATGGGGGGAATTTATCTATCAGCATATATGTGTAACTCTGCAATTAATAAAGACATGGTGTCCCACTTTGGGTTCTCCCAGAAATAGACCCTGCAATTCAAGAGCAAGCAGTTCATTTAGGAGGTGACCCCACGGTGGGAGAGTGGGAAGGAGGAGGGAGAGGAAGGGAAGGCATCTACTAGAGTTCATTATCCAACAAGTCACCATGGGGGCAGCCGGAGAACAGACCTCAAAATCATCCCAGCCAAGGGGCGGGGAAGCAAGGTGTTTATCCCCCTGCTTTCATCTGTCACTGGTTGAGGATTGCTTCCTCTTTGTCCTGGTAGGAAAAGATCCCTTAGGCCAAGCGTGCCACCATCAACAGCCTTCTGCATGTAGAGTTGAATGCTCCCTTAAAAGAGGGCAGAGCAGGGCGTTAGCAAATTTAAATGTACACAAGACTTTCACTTACCCTCTATACTATGTACCTGATCATGCTTTACCCTCATGACCAACTATAAGAAAGCCTGAGCAAGCCCCATAGCTTGGTAGCCATCATGAATACCGGCAAGGTGCAAACAAATCCCAACCCCGCCATTTTGTTTCACTAAAGAGTAAAGGCGGTGTATCAGGGTCAGTGTCTCTTGCCCACGCTCGTCCTTCTCTCCCCACCTAAGGCAGTGTTGCCCATCCTCAAAGCCCCACTGGTCCCACCTTCTCTGGAAGCTCTCTCCCACCACACCAATGACCTACACTGATCTGCGGGGTCCTTTCATTCCCTTTTCCTATGCTGTTTCACACAACCCCAACCCTCACCAAAGGCATCCTGGCTTTGCTCTCTGGTTGCAGCCTCCTTCCTCCAGCCTCAGCTTTGGCTCCCCTGTGACAAGGTTTTTCCTTCTCTGCTGTCCTCCATGTCTGCCATGTCAGAGTACGTGCTTAATGGATGTCCGGTTGATGAGTGGGAAGTGGTCTGGCATTAGACCTCCCTAAGGAGACACTCGTTCTGCCCTCCCGCCGGCACCCAGCAGTCTTCCTTGAGTTCTGCATTATTTAGGCTTTTCCATAATGAGGACAGAGAAAAGTGCCCAAGTCTGGCAGCTGTCTGGCCAATCGATGAATGATCGAGTTTATATTGAACGTCTATTGCGTGTCTAGCTCTGAGGCGAGGTGCTGGAGGGATTCAGAGCTAGAAGGCACGCGTGGCCTCCTTAGGGAGTTCACAGTTTTATTGTGGATCTAAACGAAAACCTAAAAATCAGTTGCCTCCGAAGTAATACTGGACTGAGAGGCAGTAAAAGTAGTGGTTAAAGGCTCATAAAAAAAAGCGAGGGGGTTGGGCAGAACGTCTGCGTTCCGATTCTGGCCACCTTACGTACCTCCCAGCTGAATGTAGCCTCAAGTAATGACCTCACCCAGGCTAAGCCTCCATTCCGTCACCTGGAAATATCACCAGCACATCCTGATGGGATAGAGCGGATAGAGAAGTTGCATGGAAAGCACGTGGCATCCAGCAATCGCTCCATGACATTTATTATGTGTTACGTGATGTTGGTGTTGTCTCTTACCTAATTCAAGTCACTGCTGACTCTGAGTCTTTGGAAGTCTGGGGAAGCGAATGAGCAGACAGAGCTGGCTTAGTCATGGGAAGAGCAGTGGATTGAGTGGGTGTGAGGTTGGCCCCGGAAAGAGTTTTAGAAGTGGGAGCGATTGCGGGCGGGGAGAACAGCTGCCTGAGAAGCTCCATGGCGAAGGCAGGTGGCGGGCGGGCATCTCCAGGCACCTGGAGCCACGGGCTTGCAGGGTGAGTGGGAAGAGAGGCAGGAGCCCGGGTCCTAAAGGGAGGGACTCGATTTGCCTGGAAAATGGTTTTAGATCCTGCGGCAGGTGAATAGCCTGATAGTAGGGTGGTTTCAAGAAGGTAATTGTTATGGGGGTGTAGGATGGTTCTAAGTTCAACAACTGAGGAACCGCACAGGCTGTGGTGAAGGAGAGCCCACCCTGCCTGCCCAGGGATGGTGGGAGGGGAAACAGAACCTCCCTGCCAGACACAAACCGCTTTCCCCTCCTCGTTGTCTTTGCTTCTCGCTGCTGGGAAGTGTGGCCTCTCCATAGTCCTCAGACGAGGGAGAAACCCCAGTGTGCCCCCATACCCCAATCACTCTCCTCGGATCCCAGTCCAGATATACAAAAGAAGCATACATATTTCCCTTTCTTCTTTTCCTGGGCTCCAGAGATGGCCTGACATTGGTAAATCACTGCAGCAGGCTTTAAATGATGTATGAAACAAAAAATCCCTTCCCTGTGTATTGGGAGCCTCCTGCCTAGCTGTGGGTTGTCTCTGCTGGCCTGGTTACTGTATTATTCAGCGCAGAGACAGCCGGAAACCCAGTGGAGGTGAGAAGCTTGGGATCACAAAGAAAAACAAAGTTTAAATTAAACAAAAAAAAAAAAGGAAAGAAAAATATCTACTGAAACATATACAAGTCTTTCTTCCTAGCCCTCATCTTTTTAAGACCATTTCTGCTGAAGCTTTTTAGCTGGAAAAACTTTTTCTCCACTTCCTTGTGCGTATTTCTCCTCCCCAAACCCCTACTCTCATTCCTTAGCTTCAGACTTATTAACAGTTTCAGAGTCCTGTATAATTGACAGTATTTCTTTTTTCCTTTTAAGACTTATTTATGTATTTTAGAGAGAGAGAGAGAGAGAGCATGTACGTGGGGAGGGGGAAGAGAGAGAGGGAGAGAGAGAGTCCTAAGCAGACTCCCCGCTGAGCATTGAGCCCGAGGTGGGGCTGGATGTCACGACCCTGAGATCACGACCTTACCTGAAATCAGATCAGGTGTCCGATGCTTAACCAGCTGCATCACCCAGGCGCCCCTAAATTGATAGTATTTCTGTTCATTTCTCCATGACCTTTCTCAACTGCTGTGAGCAGTGGCGGATGGTCAAGGTGAGAGGGGCGTCCATAATGGATCTGCTCAGACGGCTCCCCTCCCCCCCCAACCCCCGGAGTCCTGCAGTGTGGCCCTGTAGGGTGTGCAGGATGGTTGTTGCTACAGCAACCCGAGTCTGCTTTAAGAAGCCAGGGGGGCAACTGTCCACCTGACCTCTACCCCAGCGTCTGCTGATCCCAGGCTAAACGCGTCCATGACCCACTCTGTGAACCCCATCAGTATAGAAAGCAACAGGCAGCCTCTTGCCTCTCAGACGGAGCTACAAATAGACTGAGAGCCTCCTCGGTCTGCAGGGAGAACAGGCTTGATCAATTTGCTTTTAGCCGATGAAATAATCATTGATGTTTAGACGGACTTCTAATCTTGGCGCAGAACAGTCAAGAGGCATTTTAGCTTTAGATGGTAAAAGGGTTCATCCTGGGATATATTTAGCAACGTGGCCTGGGGGCAGGAGACAAAGAGGCCTTGGGATCCAGGAAACTTGCGGGAGCTAGACACGCTGTGTGCCTGGAGGCGAGTCACATAATTGCCTCTGCTTTCTCTAAACGGCCCCTGGGTGGGTGCGGGTGTGGGGGGGTTCTCGCACAAGTACCTGCGAGGAGGGGAGAGGAGGGCTCTGGGCTAGGTACTGGGTGTGAGACAGGATACAAGGTGTGCTCTCTCCTTGCCTACAGGCTGGGTCGGGGGGAAACAGGCAGGTGAGCAGACAATTGTGGGTGACCAGCGAGAACGGTGTGTGCGTGCCGCAACGGGGAGGAAGGGTCCAGAAAGCTCAGAGCACGCACCCTGGAACCACATTGCCTGGACTTGACTCCTGGATGCACTTGGTACTTGAGCAACGTTGCTCTCCATCCTTCAGTTTCCTGATCCATTAAACGGGGATAAATCTATCCCCAAACTCATCGGTTCATGGCGAGGGACAGATACATGTAAAACACATACTTTGGTGAAGCATAGGTCACTACTTCTTATGGGGGGACAAGTGAGCAGGGGGCCACCTGACCCTGAGTGCAAGTGGAGTCTCCCCAAGGCCAGTTGACACGGGCTGGAGTCTCGTATTTGTGTCTGAAAGAGCGGGGCCGTGGAATTCTCCTGCTCTCTCCTCTACCGCGTGGCTGCGCGTGTCGCGGTCACAAGGCAGATGTCTTAAGAGGCACGTGGCCATCATAGGGCCACTTCCACCTTTCTCCAGACTTCACAGGGCTGGAGAGGGCTGATGCTCCACGGCCAGCATTCTCAGGATCTTTCTGGAGGCTACCCTCCTCTCACTCAGGAGACAGAGGCTCTGGGACGGGGTGCGAGACTGAGTGTGAATTAGGTGCAACTCGTTCCTTCCTGGGACTCCGTTTCCTCATCCGTGAAATGGGAGTAACAATTGCATCTTCTTGACTTCCCAAGGGAAATAAGTAAGGAAGAGGCTTTTTGCAAAGTAGAGTGCGCCCTGTGCTTTATAATATACTTTATCTGGTCAGACGCTCTCTTCTGCTTGCTTAGCTTCAAGCAGGATGCCCAGGGAGGGAGGAGGGAAGAGAAAGTCAGTGCCCACTTTACGACATATATCGTCCGAACCAAGCTGACACGTGGGATGGCCGGGTGACAGCAGTCCTCAGAACTTGCTCGCGGCCCGCCGGCTCTGGGAGCATTTTGGCATCCGGTCCAGACCTGCAGCCTCCCTTTGTTGTACGATCTTCGGCAAAGGAGGGATGCGGGATGGAGGAATGGCAGCTGCTTGGGGGTTCGGAAAAGCCAGCGAAATCTCCCCCTGAAAATCCAGCTTTAAGTGACTGCAAGGATCTGAGCCTCACCAACATTATGTTCCACACTGCGTGCATGCACGCACGCACGCACGCACACTCACGCACAGGCAGGTACACAAGGCCCCGCCCCCTCTCCCCGCCCCCATTCACACTTCTGGGACCCAGACTTTGGGCTGAGCTGTCTTCCTGGGCAGCTGGCCCCCAGCGCAGAACGGCAGCTGAGCAACCCTCCCGTCTCTTCTCCAGATAGCCCATTCCTAACCAGCAGCCTGGGTGCTGCAGAAACACCTCCGTACTTCCTCCCACACCTCCGTGCCGAGGAGGAAGGCAGCGAGGCCACGGCAGCCAGGCATCAGCGGGAGCTGCTGACAGCCTTTCAGACAGTAGGGAGCAACGAGGAGAGGGCGAGGCCGGTCCCTAACCATCACACTTCCTACGCCTTGAATTAACGCCTTGTCACTCACAGCTTGGTCTCCCAGTGCTGGCTGTCACAGCCACGGAGCAGGTGCGATAGCCAGGCTCTCTGTGGTCAGGGAGCCACAGCGAGAACCTGCCAGCAAAACTCCCACTCTGTCTGTTTCTTTTATGCCTGGCAGTGTAGACTCAAGCCTCACGGGTCTACACTGTCACATGCATCACTCTCTGGCAGGTAGATTTCTCTGTGCCTTTTCTCTCTCTCTCGGAATCATAGGATGGGGAACCAGAAGGGCCCTTTGGTGTCGCTGATGAAATAATGAGGTCCAGTGGGGGTCCGACTAAATGGTGTAGGGGTGGTTGAGAGAAACTGGAGACCAGAGGTCAGGTGTCTGCCTTCCTGGTGCAATGTTCTTCCTGTTGCCTGCGCGTGGAGAGCATTGAACTTGTTCATTTATCAGGGCTTCTCACTGTGATCACGGGGCAGGGGCTAGAGTGCCCTTTCCACGCCTGCCATCCACGTGCCCATGCCCGTTACACTGGCACACCTCCTATCCGCTCAGATGGGTTCAAGTTTACCCAGTGGAAGAAAGCAGCTCCCAGGAGGAATGGAGTTTTGTCAATACCCACAGCAGAGAACGGGCTTGATTTCCAGTAAGAGTCAGCGAAGCTGGGAAAATTACTCATTACAATTTTATTGATATTCACTTCGCTCTGCAAACGACGTGGGGTAGTTCTGACAGGATGTCTCCACGGCATTGGCTGAGAATCCATTTGGGTGGATGTGGGTTAATGGGGCTGAAGAGACTAAAGGTTTCAACGGCATTGGCCCTATTCTTGGGCATCTCTTCTTCATGACGCGCGGACGACGTGCCCAGAAATTCTCCGATGTTTTCCTTCCCTCTCCCCGCCTCACCTGGAGCGCATTGAACCTCTTTGCTTAGCTGCGGGCTCTGTTCATGACGGCCGCTTACTACCAAGGAGGACAGGGGGCAAGAGGGGCCCCTCTCCAAGCCCGATGCTCACCCACCCATGCGGGTTAAACTAGTTCTGACGCTAAAAGTATAGAAACATGTGACTAGATGGGGTGTCTGGGTGGCTCATTCAGTTAAGCGTCCGACTCTTGGTGTCGACTCGGGTCATGATCTCAAGGTTGTGAGATCGAGCCCCGCATCCGGCTCCACAGTCAGTGCAGCATCTGCTTGGGTTTCTGTCCTTCTCCCTCATGCTCTCTCTGTCTCTCTCTCTCTCAAGTAAATAAATAATTAAAAAAAAAAACACACCATGATTTAGAGTCTCACCTTGTGCAGAAAGATTTTTTTTTTTTTTAAGATTTTATTTATTTATTTGACAGAGAGAGATCACAAGTAGGCGGAGAGGCAGGCAGAGAGAGAGGGGGAAGCAGGCTCCCCGCTGAGCAGAGAGCCCGATGCGGGGCTCGATCCCAGGACCCTGAGATCATGACCTGAGCCAAAGGCAGAGGCTTTAACCCACTGAGCCACCCGGGCGCCCCCAGAAAGATTTCTTATCACCTGGGGATGAGCGGAGTCCCCCCAGACCTCAGTGACATGTCCCTTGGACGAGCACCGGGGAAACACAGTCAGTCCTTCCCGACTCCAGATCCAGGCAGGGAGAGGATTAATGACGGAACAGTTAAGTGCGAGCTTTCTTGACTGCCAGACAACCTTCCTATATACAAGCAGAGCAAGTTCAGAGATTCATGTGGGAAGCTTCCTGTAATGTACGAAGGGCTTTGGCTTAGATCATCCCACTTGGTTCTCACCAGTATCCTGTGAGGTGAGTAGGGCTAGAGGACTTTTGTGAATTTGTTATACAGGAATCCCCCGCCTTTTGAAAGATTGTGGTATGCCGCTTCACTTTAACGAAATACTTAGATTAGTACCTGTTGGGTAAGTGTTACAAGGGCGGCACAGCCAAACCCCACACAGCAGTGGTGGCCCCTGGGGAAGGATCCTTCCCCAGAAACTGCAGATTCAGCATCTCGGCATCCAGCCCCCAGAGCT
>CM052884.1:18646970-18830925 GCA_028534135.1 Potos flavus | reverse complement strand
TAATTTACCTAAATTTGCAGGAGCGTGCATGTACCTTTTAGCGTGTAAGTAGCATAATACATAAAACATTACTGAAGCATGCGAATAGTACAGTGACGGCAGCAGTCCCCGTGTGGATGTTTTAGGGAGATAACGCGTTTCCACGAGAGCAGAGACCTTCACACAATGGCCTGGGATTGCTTGCCGGGAATATGCTGACTCATCATTATCTTCTCACACAAGGCAAATTTCTCATTAAAAACTAAAATGTTTATACTGTGGTGCGACGTTCAAGAGCAGCTTTTGGGAACCAGGCCTGCCCTGTCTTCTCCCTGGTCGGGAGTCACTTCCGCCATCGTTCTATAGCCAATCCCTTCTCCTCCGCCAGTCCCCAAACAAAACAACAAACTACTCCAATCAATTGTGTATTTCACTTGTTGCATACCAAGACTATTTTAGACTATTTCAGCAGCCTTGTAGAGGACCTCATCTGTCTCCCGCACCAGACAGCGAGCTCTCCCAAGGGAGGTGTTGTGTCTCGTTCACCCAGTAGGACAGTGGCCATCCCTGACCTTGGCATGTTGTAGGTGATCCATCAATGTTGCCCATGATCCTGGTCATTATTTTCAGCAGCATATGGAAATTCTTAGAAATAGAGGGGAAAAAAGGAACTTTCCACGAAAGTTTTCTCCATGAAGAACTTTCCACGAAAGTTTTCTCCATGAAGAACTTTCCCATGGCTTCTCATTGGTTATGAGCCTGACATGCCCTTCATCCTGACCTTACAGAAGAAGAACAGCCTGGTTTTAACATAGAACCAGCCAAGGGAGTGGCCTTTCCTTCTTGGTATGCGGGGTCTCTCCAGCTGGAGTGCCATTTATAAGCGTTGAAGGAGGAATTGGAGAGACACAATCCGAAGAGAACGTAAGAAGATTTAAAGGAAGGGGATTTGATTGGAGTCTTTGCTACCTAAAGGCATTAAAACTTTATAATGCCAAACAAGTCCCGTTTTTCTTTATTTATGGATCATATATTTCCCCCCTTTATTACTGCCATACATTTTTCCTGCCTGACAGCTGATAACACCGAAAATTCACTGCTAGCAAAAAATTCCATTTACCACTCTCCCCAAGATAATAATTTTTAAATTAAAGGAAAAAAAATACCTGTACATCTATCTACAAAAATATCCATGTTTAGTTTCAGACCCGGAACCCACAGTCCACACTGAATATGGATCTGGGGTTGAGAATCACATGTTGATCAGAGTTCAGGGGGATTCTTTTCAAAACATAACGCGCAAACATCCTCTCTTACCTGTTAGCTATAAACTTGGGGAAGAAATATCAGACCAGGCCATCTTGGTTTCCCAGAGTTGGCGCAATTTAATTTCAATTTGTCAAACACGGCACTATGGCGGAGATTTGTTTTTCCCCGTGATTTATTAGAAATGTTCTAAGAGGGGCATCTGTCACTCAGCGCATTTCAGCCGGTCCCCTTGAAGTTTCTTTTCCTTTGGCTCGCGATCCAGATCCACGGGAAAGGGAGAAACAGCCTAAGAGATAAAAACCACAAGGGGGAAAAAGAGAGAAATCAATGTGCTTTAAACATGATGACAGAATGGGTTGTTTAAATTGCTTCTGCACATTGATTTAAAGCATGCCCAGTAGAAACCTCTATTATATTAACAATCTCTTCCCTTCATTTCAGTCATTGTAGTTGCTGTATCTTATTACCTTCCAGACAGATGATGTCCAAATATAATGTTGAGTACGTTTTTTTTATTATTATTATTTGTTAGAGGAATGATGGGCAATGACTTAGCGGTCTGGGGACAGGATTAGTACCATAAAGAATGCGAATTCCAAATAACCCAAAGTAATGATAAATCAACTATGTGTTTAGCTATAGATTATATCCTAGATGCGTTTCTGTAAATGACAGTTCTTTCAGGCTTCATAAGTGTAGAGATAGGACGTGATTCTGGCCATAGACTGTAAGTTGTTGGGAATGGAGAGTAAGTTGCTGTCCCAAGTGAAATAAACAAAGCTTCCAGTGTGAGAGGTTGTGTTGACAAAATCACCTTTCATCTCAATTGCCAGACCGCTGACATCTTTTGTAAAATTACTTTTAGCTGGCCTACCCATACTTCAGTTCAGAGGATGGGGAGCCATTATTCCCCGTGTCAATTTCGATATTTTCATACCAGAGTGATTCTGTGATCATGGGATGGGAAAGAGTGGAGAGGGGGCTTTCCATTCTGGACCCGTGTCATAGATGAGATCTGGGTCCCTTGTAATTATTACATAAATAATCCAGTGATAAAGAATCCAACCCACCAATTCACTAGGTTTCTATTCCTGCTCTGAATCTCGGAGTGTCCCAGTGAATCAGGACCACGGATTTTCATTCCAGACTTCAAAAAGTTTTCTGAGCTGTAATTGGAAGTCTTTTTTTAAACACTGAGTAAGTGTTTTCACATATGTTGTCTCCCTCGGTCTCACAAGGCTGGGTAGATTAGACCCATTCCACAGTTGAAGAAACTGAGTTTTAGACAATTGCCATTTACCCAAAGTCACACACTTGTTAAACACTGAGATAGGGATTCGACCAAGTGGTTTTGTATTCCAAAACTTCTATCCTTTCCTCTATACTTCACTAGTCTGAAGCTGTTGTTTTGTTCATTCGTTAATTTTTTAAAAATTTTGTTTTGTTTTTTAGAGAGAGAGAGTGCATGCACAAATGAGGGTGGAGGGGGAGAGGGAGAGAGAGAATCTCAAACAGCCTCCACGCTCAGCACAGGGCTCAGTCCCACAACCCTGAGATCATGACCTGAGCCGAAATCAAGAATCAGACGCTTAACCAACTCAGCCACCCAGGTCCCCCTGTTCATTTAACCAATGATTAACCACTTAACCAAATCTAACCAAAAGATACTTACTCAATACCTTCTATATGTGAGGCACACTGATGTCCCAGGTGCCTAAGATCAAAGCAGGGGCCCACTGACCCTGCTATTAGGGATCTCAGGTTTTGTCAGGGGTAGTACAGGTAAGTTTGCTGGGTCGGGAGAAGAGCTATAGTTGGGGCATGCACAGGATGTCATGAGAGCATATCTGAGGTCTTCCTGACCACGAGGTTCAGGGAGAACTTCCGGAAAGAGGGGGCCCTATCTGAAATCTTATCATGAAACACTTGCATGTTTCATCCCCCAGAACAATGTCTTTTTTTTTTTAATTTATTTGTTTGACAGAGACAGAGAGATCATAAGTAGGCAGAGAGGCAGGCAGAGAGAGGGGGGGAAGCAGGCTCCCTGCTGAGCAGAGAGCCTGATGCGGGGCTCGATCCCAGGACCCTGAGATCATGACCTGAGCCGAAGGCAGAGGCTTAACCCACTGAGCCACCCAGGCGCCCCAGCAATGTCTATCTTGTGCACTTGGGGGTTATAATTCATAACTATGGGGTCTATTGACCCACTCTGCAGTGAGGAGTCAAGGAAAAATCTCTACATGTTTTCTCTTATCTGTACAAGTGATATACACAAAGAGGCAGTTGGCTCTTTTGCTCTCATGTTCTTTCATGTGGTAAAAAAGAAAGAAAATAAGGGAAGATGGGAGGGAGAGAGGCAGAGAGGAAGGAAAGAAGGAAAGAAGGAAGGGAGGAAGCAAGGAAGGGAGGGAAGAAGGAAGGAAGGGGAAGGGAAGGAAGGAAGGAAGGAAAGGGAAGAAGGGAGAGAGGGAGGGAGGAAAAAAGGAAGGGGGAGAGGGAGAAAAGAAAAAAGAAAAGAAAAGAGAAAAGAAAAATATCTCCATCCTTTGGGAATCTGAGACAGGCATCTTTAACTGAATTGTCAATACAGTAAAGAATTTTTGAACTGTTTGGTTTAACTTAAGTTCAGGCAGTCTGTTCATCTTCCTTATATCTGCTTGGCTCAGATCCTTATCGTTTACCTTCGAATCCTGGTAAGGAGAACAAAGGCTATTTATCAAGGCTTTGTTAGAGTCAAGACTTACACTAGGCGAGAACCTTAAAAGGAACAGATGTAATAGTTATTCTGAGGCCCCTTTATTCTCTTCCTACCAAGAGAACACCACTTCCGACGTCAACTGCAAGTTTAGGAGTGTTCCCAAAACTACCCTTAGGTTTGATCAATTTCTTAAAGCAACTTACAGAACTCACTGGAAGCTATTATACTCATAATTAAGGGTTTCTGCAGGGAGAAGATTCAAATCAGCCAAGGGAAGAGGAGCTCAAGGCAGAATCTGGGGAAGTACTGAACGCAGGGCTCCAATCGTCTTCTTTCTATGGCGTCACATTGCTTTACCTTCCTGGTGTCTATGTCTAGTCACACACAGGGAATATTACCAACCAGGGGAACTCATCCAAGCATCAGTGTCCAGGGTTTTCACTGGGCTCCATGACAGAGGCATGATTGATTGATTGATTGATTGATCATTCTCTTGGTTAATCTCAGTCTCCAGGTTCACTGATGCCATATGACCCAAAGCCCCTGACCTCAATCACATCACTAGACTCTAGAGTGTGAATCAAAGCCCCCCCCCCCCCATGCAAATGAAGACACTAGAGACACTGGCAGAGACACTGGCAAAAGCCAGACTCTTTGGGGGCAAGGTTCAATTCCTTACACCACCGTCCTCAGCATCCAGCCCCCAGCACCCCTTCACATAAACTCGGCTTTTCTCCTCGGAGTCCCACAGGGCTTTGCCCATGCCTCTGTTTGCACTGAGTGTACTCTAAACTCCTCGGGCCTGGACGCCAGGTCTGAACACTCATTCTGTCTCCACACTCAGCACCTATAGACTCAAGCACAGACTAGGTGTTTAATGCATTTCAGTTGGGTCGAATTTTTCTATTTTATGAGCAGACCCATCTTTGCAAGGATTTGTAAGGAGTTTGGATCTTACTGGCTGCTTTTCTTTAGCTCTCTGGCAGACGTTTTACCTTTTTTTTAGATGCAATTCTTCCCTTACACCCAAGTACAGGACATCACACACATTTTTTTTTTTTAAGTTTTTACCAGCGTGTAAAACCCATGGCTGCATCTTACCTTCCATTAATGGTCACAGAACCTTCTTAAGCCTGACCAAGTGCCATGTAGCTTCCCGGGCACGTCGATGATGTCTACAGGAGAAAATTATTTCCAAACCCTGGGAGATACAGAGCCCAAAGCAGCTCTTCCTTGCTTTGTGTTATTTCTTCATGTGGTGACATTATTAAAGATAAGTCTGCAGGAGAATTCAGCCCACTGAGAATCAATCACAGGACTTCGGGTAGAAAATTCCGCCATGGTAGAAACAGAAAATTGCCAACCAAATGTAAAACGTAGAGAAGTGGCAGGGAAGCCGCTGAGAAATGCACAACTTGCGTGCACCTGGGTCGTTGCTTCCCCCCCCCCCCATATCTGTTTGTTGTCGCGTGTTTGTTGTTGTGTGGGCGGAGTCGCTGTTCTGAGCATGATCAGTAGGAGGAACGCTCACCAACAAAGCCATGATTTGCTTGCACCGAGCTTCTAATTACGCGCCAGCTGTGGAATGCTCCTCGAGTGCCTGCTAAGGTGCAAAGACTAGGGGCCAGTCTGCCAGCTGTGCCTCCGAGAGGGCTGTTGGCAGCGTGTGCAGCCTGTCCCTGTATGCGGCAGCGAGCAAGGACGGTAGTTCAGCGGTGGCCCAGACATCTGTCGGGAGACCTCTTTGCCCTCCACGCTGGGACTGGGCAAGACTCTGAGATGGCAGAATTTCAGACCAACGGCGTCTCCGAATAATAATCGGTAATGGCATTCAGAGTGCCCCCTGAGTAATTTCTGATCTTTCCTCCATAGTGAGCTGAGATGATCGCCAGTATCATTGGTTTGTTCTCTCTCCTGCCAAGAGCCGGAGTCTGATAGAGGAGATTCTTGGGGCTTCTAAGGGGAGAGTAACTCCCACATCGTGTCTGTGACTCAGGCTTTTCTCTTAGCCCCGAAGCGGGTCAGGTGTTAATTTAACTGCTGTACCAATGCGTATTTCACCTTGGTTTTGACCCGCTTTCATGGTTGCAGTCATCTGGAAGGTCAGTTCTTGAAAGAAATCATGACCCCCCCCCCCCGCAAATTCCAGGGCACGTGAGCTGTCAGAGCCTCCGCACCCAGCCTGCGGTAGAAGGGGATATGATGGGATCCAAAGACCCTACAGAGTGGCTCCAGGAATTATAGGGGATCTAACCTCAAATCACAATCTGAAATTATATATGGCCATAGATTGAATGGAGGTGTTTCGGCTATGCCTGGTACAAAATTATAACACAGAAAAAAAAATCTCATGTAGACAGAAGACAAAGTTTCTCCCAAACACTCGTGCACGGGGGCAGATGCATTCAGGGAAGCAGACGCGGAGGGCACAGAACTTGAAAGAAAAGATGTGATGGGCCCCAAAGACCGAAACAAAATGAGGACATCCAGTGAAATAAAACCCCAGGAAGCGACAGGGTTTTTGTTCTCCCTCGCAGGTCTGGAGTCAGAGGTAGGCTGCACATCATTTTCGAAAGTGGGAGACTTCACCCGACTTGTAAAAACCAGGAGCCAAGAGAAATGTGGGACTCGGGAAGATGGGGGGATGTGTGTAGTGATTTCGGATCTGGGTCTGTGGGACCCGGCGGAGAGCTCTGTCTCTCCGCAGCCTGATCGTCTACCTGGGGCTGCGGTGCGCTCAGAGAGGGCTCAAGGTGTCAGGGCGCACGTCCTTCAGACCCACCAGTGTGTCACCACCTGTCTTCACCGAGGGATTCCAATTTGCATGTTTCGCTGTAAGGGGACACTTTGCAACTCATTCCACGGCTCTCCTCGCGGAGGGCTGCTGATCTGCGGAAGGTTGCTTCGTAAGTGGGAGCCACAGATGAGTGGTTGACAAGGCGGCGTTGAGCTAATTCCGCGAATGCGCAGATCGGGCGCATTTCTCCGGCAATAGGGAAGGGGCCGTGGGGACCGACCTGCAGGGAACGAGCTGGCCTCTGGACCACACCAGTGAATCCCTTTGGCCACTAATTCTTTTAGCCAGCGCTTGTGTGTGCCTTTCTGTAACGTGTAGGTGTGCCTATTTCACGCTTTCAAGGGCTCATTGCCTCTGGAAGTAAAATACTTCACAGTAAAAGGGAAGCTGGGGGCCCCCCATTAAAGCAAACTTGCTTTAGCTTTGTGCTGCTGTTTTCAGGAAGAAGGGTGGAACCGTGTGACGAATCACCTCTGTTTGAAATAGTCAGAGCCGAGCATCTAGGAGACTAGATAAGAGAACTTGAACGATCCTATTATAAGGATAACAGTAGTGAGAAGAGTCTATGGACGGCGTATATGGGTGCATTCGGTTGATTTAAAGGTGGTCTGGCAGCCCGAGACTTGAATTCTCTGCTTTGGATGGCTTCCATGCGGACCATTAACATTATTTTAACATAGCTTGATCTGTGCGCCACGGCGAAGTCGGCTTGAACAAATTCCATGTTAAAAGGAAGGGGCCATCTGTGCACCAAACAGTCACACAAAAACAAGCACTGTGAGGTCCTTGAGGAGTAAGGGTGCAGGGAAGGGCTCCAGACTCAAAAGGAAGAGGTCTTCTGTTTTCCCGGATGCCGAGACCTGGGCCGCGCGGACCGTTTCAGAGCCCACATCTACTCATTGAGACATTCCCCAGCATGCACGCCCAGTGCCAGCCCGGAGAGCAGGGCCCTTCAAAATGAAAACCCGTTAGGAACATACATTTGCAAGGATAATATTGCAGGACCATGAGTTTATCTCTCGATCTGGTTCTCCCCTAATGAGATATGCAGCCCCGGCTCGGAGCGATTTTGATTGTGCAAGGGATCTGCTGTCTTGAAATATACTCCTGCCTCAAGCTTTTCTTAGGAGAATTTCAGCTACTGGAGAATTTCAGCTACTGGGAGGGGGGAAGAGGGTTGCCTTTATGTACATGCTCATCCAGGGATCTACTTATAGGAACAGGTTTATTTCAAAGCAGTTAGAATTCTCACAGGTTCATTTATTTATTTTCTCCCTCCCCTTTCTCTCCCCAGCATAAAATCATGGTGTGAGCTTTACTTTTAAAGCAAACATACATTGACCCCTAGGCCTTCCCTTACTAGATGCTGTTAATTCTCATTTGATGTAGCACTGAGCCAAGGGAGAAACATTTCTTCACACAGGGTACATACCGAAGTTCATTCGGAACATACCAGCGAGCATGTGAATAACTTGACCTTGTTCCCTTTGACTCTCACTTGCTGTGGAATCAGGGACACGTGACTCATTTTCCTTACTTTAAAAGAAAATGCAGAAATATTTGATGGGGACATAGCATTTAATTTTTCAGAGTTCCCAAGGTTTAAATAATATAAAACCAATTAAACATAAAGACTTAAGGAGTATATGATTTGTGCAGTTCAGATAGATATAGATGGATGAATTAATATCTGCATGTCCACCAGTTATATGCCGTGGAGGCAATTTCTAAGTAATTTTACAAATAATAGGAGTTTCCAAATGCTTGGCTAGTCGTAAGCCTTTAGTCCTTTGATCACCTACTGTGTCTACCGATCACCTTGAATAGCTTTTGCAGACTTAGAACTCGAGGTTGTTGCTTTAATCACAAGGCATTAGGATCCCCTCCGGAAATACTCCAGCCCCAGTGCATTTCAAAAAACAAAACCAAAACAAAACAGAAAAATGCATATTTTCTGTCATGTGTAACCCCACTTTATAAGTTGTGGGTGCAAATTATCCAGGGACACATTCAGGAGTTGCTGAGCCAATTAAGGAAGGTTGCATTTGTTGCTTCTAGAAGTACCTTGAGACCCTCAAAATTATGCAGACCAATTTGAAAAAACAGTGGTTCCAGGGAATGCTTTCAGGCTGTGTGGAGGTCACCTGATGGCCTAGACGGTTATTCAGCATAGAAGAAGACGGATGGATGGATGGATGAGTGGAGAGAGAGAAAGAGAGAGATTCAACAAATAACGAGCACAACCCTGAGAAAGATGTACCCTGAATTAATTTATTGAGCCCCACATTTCTCTAGCCCTCACTCCCCTCCTAGAACATTATCTTGGGGAGGGTGATCTTGCACCAGTGAATAAATGGGATAGTGGCGATCTCAAATTTAAGCTTACCTGATAGCTATCAGATGATACCTTACACCAGGTATCTGATACTTACCAGCAACCCTAAAGTAAATATCACCGTCCATGTTTTACAGATGTAAGCAGAATGTGTGACCTATACAGAAAAAACAATTTGCTTAAGACCGGAGAGCTAGTACATGGCAGTGCCAGGATTCAACCCCAATTTTGCATGATCCACAATCCCTGTGCCGAAGCTTAGCATCTATACAGTCTGTGTGATTTTAATACCCAGATTTCAATTAAGATTTTGATACCTATGGAAAGACGTGTGTGGATGTGCCCTTTGGCCATAGCGCAGCATTCCGCTAGTTACAATGTGATCTTTCTTCCGATTATTCTAATGAAGGACCGTCTAATGACAAAATGGATGGAGGCTTCAGGATCCAGGCATCATTGACATAAACAATAACCACTTCTTGGCACAGGGAAGTGTAGTGTTTGGAAAGAAATCATTTCAAGGGCTCTCGCACTTCAGCTGCTATGCTAAGTTAGTTTTGCATCCAGGCAGTTAGACAATGAATGCATCTGGCACCAACACCTTTCTAAATGCCTGCCTGGCCAATCCCTGCCTCGCTGGCTCTTAACAGCCGCACTAAAATCGAAATGCTAAGCGGTGACTGTCACCAACCCACCTGTAGAATCCAGGGATGCAAAAGAATAAGTCCCTCATTTAATTGTAAATGTGAGCTCCTTGCAGTCCAATTCAGAGGGCCGTCACTTAGAAATGTTAATGCTATTTATTGTAGCATGCATGGGATAATGGCATTTCTCAACATCTGTTTTCATTTAAAATTTCCAAGTTGCCTTTGTGTTCCATTCTGCGGGCACCACTCGGTAATGATGCCGTTCATACTTAGGAAGCAGGAGGATGGAAAGTGGCAAGTGGGAACCCAAACGAAATATTATTAATGAATATTTGCAGCTGCTGGTGGGACTTGGTGAGTAGCTGCCAGCGTCAATGACAGAATTCATCTCGTAAAATGTACCTGTGATAAATATCCTCTAGGAGTGATTAGCAAAGGTTGTGCATTCATGAATGACTTGCAAGCAAACCAGCAATTTGATAGCCACCAGTAACGGGAGGTATTTTTTTTTTCTTTTGCGAGACGACCAGGGGCTTAAGATCATAACATGGCCGCCATGGCCACACTGTTGGCTTTCTCTTTGTACCTTGAGAGATTGAGTCTGGAAGAAGAAAATGAAAGGAGTGTCTGCGTGTTTACGAAATGAACTGTGGTAAGACTGTGCACATACGTCAAGACTCAGGTCGAAACTCATTTCTTCCCAGCAGCCTTTTCGGCAACTTCAGCCTTCTGGAACCTTCCATGCAGGCTCCCATTGCACTCATCTGACTCTGTTCCATGCTTTTAGCATTTCATCATAGTTTGCCTTTTTATGGTGAAGCCTTTCACTTGTGCATTTCTTATCTTCCTATATATACTGCAAGTTCTTAAGGTTTTCTTATCTCTTTCCCACCATCGTCTTGACCCACCACAGCCCCTATGCTTGGTCCCTGGCACCTAGCAGTTCTCATTAACTATTTCTTAAATGAATAGCTGTGTGAATAAACACATGAACAAGTAGTCTTCCCAAGCCAAGCTGAACTATAAACCAAGGGTTTTGTTTGTTTTTTTTAAGATTTTATTTTTAAGTAATCTCTCTACCCAGCATGGAACCCAACGAACTCATGAGATCAAGAGTTGCATGCTGTATTGTCTGAGCCAGCCAGGTGCCCCTACAAGCCAAGGATTTTTTTTTTTTTTTTCCGAGCCAAGGATTTTAAGTAACTCCGGGATAGGCAAGAAAGTGGTCTGACAGCTAGGGAATATATTCAATAATACTGTAATAATGTTGTTGGTGACGGGTGGTGACTACACCTATGGTGGTGAACAAAATGTGTAAGATTGATGAATCGCTATGTCGTATACCTGAAACTAACATAACATTGTATGTCAACTGCGCTTTCATAATAATTTTTTTAAGTTTGAACCCTACGGCCCTTGAAATCAGACCTGGAAGGCAAATAGCTTCCTTCTGACCTTTATTTTAAGGCCTGTAGAATCTAGGGGGTGACTCTTCATCGAAAAGATTGACCAAGATCTTTTTAATCACCCAGGAGTAATTCATGAATGACTTACACACTAATTGATTTCTTTTCGCATCCATTTCTACATCTTGTGACTTTTACTCTTTATCGGTCCTGGGGTGGAGGAAAATTCTCTTAGCTTGCCATTAGCGCCCCGTGACACATCCCGTAGTTCTAGCTTGGACTTTTAGCCCCAGCTGGTCCGGACAGATCCCATGGTTGCTCAGTCTCCCCTCCTGCTTCCATCCTACTAGAAGGTTATTCGGGATGGAGGAGGCCTCAGAGCCTTCACCAATACCACGGGAATCTCCTCGGCCTGCATACAAGCAGGCCTGGGAGTGTCAGGAAGTCACCACTCCTGGGGACACACCCTCAGCCAATGGGAGATGGGAGCAGGTGGGCAAACCCTCCAGCCTCCTTTCCCTTGGGGACAAATATGGGAGGTCTTTCCCAGAAGGTCCCAGATCAGCACTCTTGGCAGTAGCCTCAGTAATGTGCTCTCCTACTGGCTTTCCTCTTCCCCATGTCATGTTTCCACCCCTTCATACCTGCTCTGGGGATGCCCTCCTGGTCAGTTACCTACGCTCAAGCCCTGGTCGTAGATACTACTTCCAAGGCGACTAAACTCAGTGGGGCTCAGCCCAGACTTTAAAAAAAAAAAGAAAAAGAAAAAGAAAAGAAATAAAAATAAATTAATTGGAAGTCCCAGAACCTAGACATCCACAGGAGGATGCCCTTCAAGTGACCGCCTTTAAAGGCGACACACTCATTCCGCAAGCTGCCATTGGCCTAGACATTCCTGGGAGTACCGGCGGAGCCTCTTTACAAGGCTGGGCAAAGGTGAAGTCGTGAGCCGCCTGGGATGCTGGATGCAAGCAAGTGCAGATTGGGGCTGCTCTGGGGTGGGCGGCTCGCCTTAGATGTTCTCGTGCCTCCCCTTGTCCTTGCTGTTTACAAAGCACATTAGACAACTGCTCTCAGAATCTCATTTTATCTTAAACCTTTGCACTCTAAAAAATCCAGAGCCTTTATGCAACGATTTCCAAGATGCCTTCGTAGTAGAGAGCAAGCCTACATGTGGGGACAGGAGTCCCAGAGGCCAGAGGCCGGGAGAGCTGCCTTCTAGAAGTGCCTGCCACTCACTAACTATGCAGCCTCAGTCATGCCAACAATTCCAGATGCGAAAACTATGTCCAGTCAATAGGGTGAGTGTATGGATTGACTGGGAGCGTATGAGGTGTAAAGCTCTCATAGACTATAAGTAGTAAACCAGGATACATGGTAAAGCATTGGATGAATTACTCCGTTTTAAAAATGCTATCATTTCATGAATGTTTACCGTGTGTCATGCACCGTCCTAAATACTTTGCATACTTTATTCCATTCACTGCCCATCGTAATCCTCTAAGGTAAGTAGTAGTATCCTCGTTGTACAGATGAGAAACTAAATCAGAGAAGATAAGTAACAACACCCCCTCGCCAAGGTGACACGTCAGCTGAGATCGGACCCAAATCAGTCTGATTCTAAAGCCCGATACTCTTAACATTAGGTCATTTGTTGGAATTTTATGCAGGGAAGACCATAGGACATGGTGGCACCAGCTTCTCTTTTGGGCTAGGTCAGGTACAGGCAGGAAGAAAATTGCTCCCCTCTCCCACCTGTGACTTGACGCGCTCCTTCCCACCCCCGGCACCCCTTTACCTTACTCAGGTGCAAGTCAAAGAAAGTGGCACGGACCAGAACTCATGCATCCTTTCTAAAGCGGTCACTTGAAATGCGCCCTCCTATTCAATGGTGCGGCTATATCCTTACAGTTGCAGAAACCCTTTAGCATTATTTTAAAAGGTGGTTCAAATGAACATCCTTTAAAGCGCATTACTATTTACCTCACCCCCAGAAGAGACCACACCAGTCCAGACCCACACCAGTCCAGACTGGGGGCACCTGGATGGTTCAGTCGGTTCAGCATCCGACTCTTGATTTCTGCTCAAGTGACGATCTCAGAGTCCTGAGATCGACACCCTCCAGCGGGCTCCCCGCTCAGCCCCTCGCCCCACTCATGTGCCCTCTCTCTCTCTCTCTCTCTCCCCCCTAAATAAATAAATAAATCTAAAAAAAAAAGGTAGTCCAGACTGTCCAAGGCAAGAAATTTCGTGAAACAACCGAATCTGGGAAGACTGTCAATGGACTGTTTCCTCCAATCAAGTATTAATATTTGGGAGCACAGAGAGGTGGATGACATTTGGTTCTTCTCTATTATTTATCTAAACACTGTACGAAGCAGTGAAACAGAAAAATCCAAACTAAGCCAAAGGCAGCTATGGTGGTGAACACCCCCAGAGGGACGAAAGAAAGCCCCTGTCCCTACCATCATCCTAACAGATGGGAGAGGAGGGTGGCTCTGCTTCTACGGCTTGATTTCAACATAGCCACGGAGAAGATGCGGCGGAAACTCTCTCTTCCTGGGTCAGAAATGCAAACATCATGTTTTGGGGGGGAACACCTTAGTCATGAAGATAGATATCCGTTTGTTGCCTTCCCGTCTTAGAGCTACATTCCTGGAGGCGAGTAGAAATGGTAACATCAGGTCGAAAGCCCACAGGCTCCTGCCTTTTGGTAGAGCAGAGCGCGTACCTTTGGAAGAGTTCCAGCATCTGTGTTGAGTGATGTCTCCCGACACCTCAAACAGATTATTTCCCAGAACATCCGAATCCTGTAAGTTCAAAGCAGAAATAACGTTTGAAAAAATTGGAGGGGAGTCAGAGGAGAGACAGAATGATGATCCAAAGGCCTGAGAGACAAAAGGATCCATTTCATAAATAGCCATCAAAGAATCTTATGATCGGTTGCATGGTAATGTGGGGGCAGAGGTCAAGTAAGTCATTATCGAAGCGAGGAAAGAGGGATACCTCTAGGACAAATGCTTCATTCATTCTCCATTCATTCCTTCTGCACACGGTTACTGAGCATCTCCATGGTGCCCAGGCACACAAGGTTGTGGGTTGGGGGTATAGGGTCATCAAACGCAGGTAGAATCCCCACCTGATGGCACTTGCTCTCTAGCAAGAGAAACCCATGTTAACGGAAGGATCACACAAACAGAAGTTCACTTGCGAGGCTGCTAAGTGCTGGGAGGAAGAGACGTCCAGAGCCGTGGATGATTTTAATGGGTGCGTGTCTATTCGGGGACGACTTCTCTGAAGAGGGGAGATCTGAAGGAGGACTAGGAGTGTAACCAGCTCTGGGGAAGGATCAGCACTCAAAACAATCTACAGGAGTGGGGATGACTAGTAAAGAAGATGAAGAACAGAAGAGACATTGGGAGGGAGGAAGAGCAGGAGGCAGGTCTACCTCGAATGAGGAGGGGCCGTTGGAGCCTGCCTCCCCCCATTCTCCTTGTGGTTTCCGGCAGAGGCGGGCTGGCAGGCTCAGACCCCAAAACGCACCTGTCAGGCTGAACGCAATTAGGGAGAACCCAAAAGGAAGATTCCTTTTCACGGGCTATTTCCCAAGAGGGCTGCAAAGTCCACCATTGGGGAGAGGAAGAAAAACTGATGACCCATGTCAACTCGGTGATCTCGGGCCGGATCTTAATCTCTGTGACCCAGTTTTTTTATCTGTAAGATGGGGATGGTGAGGGTACCTACCTCACTGAGTTCCTGTGGGGATTAAATGTGTAAACATATGTGGTGTTCTGAGTCAGGGGAACTCAAGGGAGCCAGAGAACTTGGGTGGGGGAAAAAGTTGCATCCTGATTTCATTCCCCTCTAACAGAAATTTACTATGCCTTTAACAAATACAGACAAAAGTCACAGTAATAACAGTGGTTACCTGGGACATCGTCACCGACTAAAACCTCAGATATTTTCATGACACAGGACTGCTTTTGCAGAATCTCAAAATATTGTTTACGCTTGTCCCTACTTGAAATTACGGGAGCTATTAGGCCTTTCCAGGATCTCGTTGTTCGTTTTATCGATGAAGAAGCCCATACTTTACTGCTCATTTGTTTTCTAATATTTTTATAATCGTATTTCAGCATAAGTTCTTTCATTTGGAATCCTATCTGTTTTGTTTTCTGCTTGAAAACATTATTCCGAGAAGAGGTCCATGGTGTCACCAGACAGTCAAGTGTTTAAGAATTCCTGTTCGAGGTCAAGTGTTTGGATCCTAAGCATAATATGGGATTTTATCCTCAAGAGCCCTGTCTTTATTGTCTCACTTACAGTCACAGCGTATGTAGCCACTGGATGGTGGAGAGCAGACTACACTCAGAGTCAGAAGGCCCAGGAAACTCCTCGTGGCTACATGTGTGACTCTGGGCAAGTTACAGACCTCTCCAAATATAAGTGTCCTCATAACAAACCTTAGGTAACATAACATCTGCCTCACGGAGTTGTCATGGGTATGAAATGAGGCTATTTCTGTGAAAGCACTTGGCACAGGCAGGCCCTCCATAAACATTCTTTGAATGGGATTCAAGGCTGTGGGCTTTTCGGGACATTTGCATACGCAGACATCAGCTTGTAAGATGAGAATGCTTTTCTGTCTCCCTCCTGCGGGGACTGGGGGCCCCCTGGGATGCTTGGGGACGGCTCTGACAGCTAGGTGCCAAGAGAAAACCTGTGCTTCCATTTCCAGCCCTGTCCCCATGGGCAAACCACGCTGAGCCAAGCAGTTCACAAAGATCAGCATGAAAAGGGAAAACAATTTGTTCAGGGACCCCAGAGTCAGATACTCAGTATGCCAGGCTTGTGGGGTTTTTCAGCTTTAATCAGCATCAACTTGATCTTATTTTGAGGGATGCTAACGAGTCCAGAATATCTACAGGTAGCTCTGGCCAGACACCCTGGCTCCCCACCTGGTCCCTTCCCATTCCTCCCTGCCCTCCAGAAGGCCTCTTGGCACCGGGGTGCCTGGACTGCTATTCTAGAGTCAGCTGTGAGCCTCCTTCTCCGTGGCTTCAGCTGGGGACAGCGCGGCTACAAAAATTCTGTTTTCCCTTTCAGGCTTGTCAGGTTGGTTGGGTTTTCGGTTTCTTTGTGGGGTTTTTTTTGTTTTTTTTGTTTTGTTTTGTCTTTTTCTTTTTTTTCTTTTTCCCTCTCCTCTCTCTTATTTTGTTGAGTTTCATTTTTCTGAAAAATAATTTATCGTGGCTGAAAAGACAGCAGACAGAGAACCCTGGAGACTGATTTTTCCCCCTATTTATCCAAGGCACTGGCCTGGTGCTAGCAAGGACAAAGCACGTTCCCCACGGCAGGGACCCACCAATGAGACCGGCCAGGCTCTGGAGTTAAATAGCTTCTGTTCTCTGAGGACCTCAAAGCACTTTAGAAACATGAGCTCATTTGGGGTCCATTCCAACCTGGATTCAAAGTGCTCCAGGATCTTCCCAGGACACAGCTGTCTAAGACAGCCCGCGTTCCTGCGGAGGCCATTCTGTCTGCCTAGAGTCAGAAAAATGGAGGCATAAAACCCAAGGCCGATGAGCCCGTAATGAAAAGCAAGTGCCCTGGAGGTTAGATGAGCGACTTTTAACTGGCGCCCCATGGCCTCCAGGCTCTGGTGTGTGCCTTAGCTGAAGCAAAACGCTTTCTCTTCTGACGGTCAAAATAAATCGTGAATATGAACGCACCTAGCACAATGAGTTGCCAATAGTAGATACTCAATAAATGTGAGTTGAATCCAGACTGTTCAGAGTGGTGTGAGCCAGTGAGTTCAGCTTGTTGTGTTACTGAGGATGGATAGCTCCTTCCCTTACGTCCGTCTGCCATTTTGCTTTCTCTGGATTATCTCTAGTGAACACTGGAGACGTGTGGCGGGTTGGAGAGGGCCACAGAGCCTTCGACATCCTTCCCATGGAGAGGCGCGATCCCTGGATCCCGTCGAATCTGGGTGGGACCTCTGACTGCTCTGACCTATAAGAAACTGCGGGTGTAATGCTCTGTATTTCCCGGCCCAACCATTAAGACACGGTCTCTGCAAACACTCTCTCCGGAAGCCCTGTTCTGAAGAAGTCCAAGTTTGCCACCTGCAGGGCCCCTCCACTTGGACCAGCTGAACGTCTCTATGGAGCAGAAGAACCGCTCGAACAACCCCTCCCATCTGAATTCCTGATAACAATCCCACAAGGGGACTATTACTGTCACCCCCATCTTATACTTGAGAAACCTGAGGAATGGAGAAGTCAAGAGTCTTGTCCAAGGTAACAGATCTAGAGGTACCTTGTAATATTTAATTCCTCCATTAACTCTATATATTACTTTCCTTTTGTTGCTGGAATAAATACCAGAAACTTCGTGGCTTGAATGAAACAACACAAATGTATTATCTTACAGTTCTGAAGGTCAGAAGCCTAAAATGTATCTCCCTGGGCTCAATCCAACTTGGGGCAGGGCGATAATCCTTCTGGAGGCCCTGGGAGAGAACTAGGTTTCTTGCCTTTTCCAGCTTCTAGGGGCTGTCCATGCCAATGCTTGGTATGTGGCTCCCCAACTTCACCTTCAAAGCCGACAATGACCAGTCAAGACTTTCTCATGCTGCACCATTCGTGAAAGAACTCTCTCGCCTTCTCCTTTCACTCGTAAAGACCCTGGTGATTACACTGGGCCCCCTGGATAACACAGGATAATCTCTCCATCCTGCTGATTAGCAACCTTCATTCCATCTGCAACCTTAATCCCCTCCTTGCCGTAATATAACATAGTCACATATTCCGTGAATTAAGATTCAACCATCTTTTTTTGGGGGGGTGGGGCATTATTCTGCCCACCATCCCCTATAAGAAGGGAGTGATTATATCTCCCCTGTGATAAATGAGGGAGCTGAGGATCATGGTAGCTGAAGAATTTTCTTTTTGTGTGTGTGTGTCACACACACAGAAATGCCACTTCATCTGAAAACTGTAGGGTCACAGGCTAAAAAGCATTCTGGAAAATGGCCAGATAAGCCCTTCCCAGAGGCAGGGATGTTGTTTGGAAGTCAACTAAAAAGATCACTATGCCTTTCCACCAACTCGTGGAAATAGAATTTTCTGTCAGCTTTATAGTGGTGAGAAGCGTGATTGGGGGTTTTCCCCCCAACCAGCTTGTCCAGCCCTAACAAAAGAGAAAGAAGCCTTGTCTGGGAAAACTCGTCTGAGATTGCTTGCTTATCTGTCCCTGAGAATTGAAGAAACAACATTTCTCATATCCAGTAAAACCTTCTAATAATGAACTCTGTGATAAGGAGCCTTCATTCAGAGTGAAGCCAGAAATCGTTGCACTGCATCAACCCTTTCAGTCCCAAGAGAGATAAAGAGGCAATGTTCTGGAGTTCTTTCAAAACATTTTATGTGCCCGTGGTATCCCAGCCCTAAAAAGCTCAAAATATGCCCCACACCGTACTTCTCGAGCCCTGCCCCAAACGCAAGGCCTCGCTCTCGCCAAGATACTCTGCTCACGCTCCTCATAAAATGGCAGCCGCAAGCCAGCCACTTGAGATAGGACCTTAAATCCTCACAAAAACCCCTCGAGGTGGGTGCTGACCTGTCTTACCCTTAGTTTCACATCTGAAAAATGGGGATAAGTAAGCTGTCCACAGCCGATAAGTGGCAAAGGTAGGGTTTGAACCCAGGTCTGTTAGGCCCGGGCCACTTTCCATTCTGCCTCTAACCTGCGTGCTCTGCCTGCTCGTTACTTGTCCTTCCGGAGGGCTCTCCCCACATCTGTCATCTCACAGAACTCCTGGCCCTTCTACCGCTGCCCCACCCACCACGAAACCTGCCCAGGATGTTCCATCTTTGATCCCTGCTTTAACCAAAATCCTGTACCTCTTACAGTGTGGTAGCCCGTAACTCTGGGTCTTTATTCATCTGTATCCCTGGGTTTTATTCACTTTCCCAGCACAAGCTGGGAACTCCTCTGGGACAGAATACATATCTTACACAGTATCTCACTGGAGAGCATCATGGAACCCACCGTAGGATTCACTGCCATTGTCTGATAAGTACACCCTGACCCGCAGATTGACCTACTTCCCCTTCAGAACGTCTACGTTATTAGTTTAAAGAGACTTACTACAAAATTTCAGTCAAAAAAATTAAGAAGCACATCTTGCGTCCATGACCAGTTTACTGTTGGATTAAACCTGGAACTTACATAGCCCGTATCCCAGCTCCCTCTGCGGCATTCTCTCTACCCCATGGGCCAGCTGTTACCTTTTTTCTTAAAGACAATGACCACACAGATAAAATGGCACGGGGACTGTGGTATGTTTTGTTCATCGGTGTACCCGGAACAGGGCCTGGCCCCTGGGAGGAGCTCTAAAAATATTGCATGAATGCATGAAAATTGTTGAAAATATTTTGAATACAAATTCCATGAGTACTTCAATTAGCTATTAATTAGACAATTAACTTAATTATCCCTGATCGAATGGAATCCAGGTGTTCTGGACTCCAAGCAAGTGCAGGGTCCAGCTCAGAGTGTTTGGAGTGGGATCTAGATAATGATATTCTTCATACCCTTCCTGGAGAATTGTGAGACGCTCTAAAGTTTAAGAATCAGTGCTTTATTAGAGGATCGCTTGTTGTGGGTGCCGAACCAGGCCAAGGGCTATAAGTCACACTGATCACTTGTCTGCAGGTAAAATCCTTCTGACAGGGTCGGCCAAACCAACTCTTTGACCCTTCTGCCCTTTATGCTCAGAGAGGGGTCCAGAGGACGGCATCCTCCGGGCAGTCCTCCAGAGTTGGACGGGAGTCCCGCCCAAAAGACCTGGCGCTGTTGGAGCTGCGAGAGGAGCTCCCGTGAAGTGCTCTTAATTGGGGCGGCTGCCCATGTCTTAACTGGGAGGCCTCGTGGAAGAACCATCTATCAATTCTGCCGGTGACAAATGGCAGGAAGGAGCAGCCTCCCACACAATGGGCCTGCCCGCTCTTGCTCGTCCACACCTCATTATGCCTGAGAAATTAATATTCATGTTGCTTTGCCTTGACAAGCAGGGTGGAGCAATGTCAGTAGTGGTTTCCTGGTTCTTTGTCCTCTTGCTGTCTGGTGTCTGAATGGTACACAGGGCTGGACCTGTACGCAGAAAGCTCTCGGCATGCGAAGCCTTCCAGATTTGCTCGCCGTGCATCTGTTCATGGGACCTCCCAGAGGCCCTGCCTCTCTTTCCCCATCCTTCCTCTTCTTGCACCGGGCTGGTGGGAGACCTGACACCCAGAGGTGCTCACACTTCTTCCCCAGGAACTGGGCCATCTTCCTGCTCATTTTCCCCGGGCCCCGCCAAGGAGGTTCAATTCAACAAAATGTATCGAGGGCTCACCAGGGACCAGGCTCTGGGCCACGGTAGGGATGGGATGTAGGGACACATTCCCGGCCACAGGGGGACTCACCATCTAGTAAATGTCTCATATATAAGGAAGAGGAATGACTGTGAAATCCCGGCAGAATTTGGGCACCAGAGAGGAAGGGATGGACTGCAGGTTGAGGCAGACCTGAAATCAACAAATGCAGGGACTTCGTGAAATCTACACGAGGTGGGGGGAGGGGGGTCCTGCCAATCAACCAAGACTTGTTTCTCTGTAGTAATTCCTAAGCCTCCAGGTAAGTCTAAAGAACCACACACACACACACACACACACACACACAACACACACACACACTTCAGTTTCTACTTTAAACAACACACATAGTCAAGTGGAGTTGCTAATATTTTACTGATCCCTGTAGCATCCTAGGTACTTTGTACACATCCTTTTATTTAATATATGCAACAACTCTGCAAGACAGATGTCATCATAGTTAGGTAAGAAAACTGAGACTCAGAGAGGTTGGGGAACCAGCCTGAAGCCACACAGCTAATAAATGGTAGAGGCAGGATTCAAGTGTCCTCTCCCTTACTCCGAGGCCGGTTAAGGTCCGCATACTCTGCCACACGGCCTCTCCCTAAAAACGTTTACTTTCTTCCCTGTTCACACTTCCTAAGTCATGTTTGGCCTTATTTTCATGAGTCAGAAGCAACTGCAAAGATCTGGCCTGTAGTCTGTGCCTTTCCTTCCTATTGGAGCCACCCCCTGACCTCCCCAACTAGGAACATGTTTCGTCTGGCACCCAGCTACCTGCACTGCGCCCCCTGCCACCTGCAAGCTGTGCAGCGTGTCCGGCCTTGACATTGAGATTCGCCTCAAGCTGATCTCTAACAGATGCTCTTGCCCACCTGAGAGAGAGCTGCCGTGCCAGCTGCCTGCGGGGTCTCCACATCCTCTAAAGGGTCCGGATAGTCTCCTCGGGATGAGCCACACTTGTGGAGAGCACAGTGCCTTAATCAGCTTCAGCTCTTTCGAGGCCCTCCTCCTGCTGAAGGCAGGGATTAGAACGCCGCCTGAATCACCAGAGGCTCTTGTGAAGGGAACCATCCCGGAGCCAAGCAGAAGGGGCACCGGGATCCAGAGTCTGCACCCTTGGATTGTTGCTGGCGAACAAGTCAGAGCGTCTCCCCCTGGGTGACCAGTGGCTCCTCATAGTGATCCCCCAGCCTTCAGTTTGGGGCGGAGCTGGGGCAGCCAGCGCCCCAGACAGTTATCCAGGTTTGAGTCCATCATCTGCTACTTCCTGTGCCATAATGATGTTATTTTCTGTGGGTGTCAGGACGCGAACAAGTCTGGGGATCTCTGAACACAGAGCTTCATGTAGCTTTCCGATCCCTTTGAGACTTGGCGTTTGACATTGGGTCTGTTTGCACTTCTGCATGTCATTTCATGAGTATCATTTTGTTGTCTCTTGGACTAGAAGGCATGAAAAGGCAAGGCCACTCCTGCTGGTTTGGGGGTGGGTGGTAACTAACGCAGGGGTTCCATCAGTGAGGCAGGCTTGGTGATGTGGATGCCCGATTGGTCAGAGGAGTGGGCCGAGTTGGCCCATCCCTCACTCTGGCCCTTCCATTGAGCAATCCAGCAAGCAGCATGGCTATCCCTTCCCCTTCTGCCTCTAGAGACCAGGAGGCAGAAGCCCTTGGTCACCTGCCATCCTCAGCCAGCAATGTCATGTAAGTCGCCATCAGCTTCTGCTAACTGGCTCGGCCATTGCATACCACACCCTCCCTCCTTGGAAACCCGTTGTGACTCAGGCAGATCCTCATTTCCTACCTTTTCAAGTTGACAGATGCAAAAGTAAACATCCTAAACATGGTGCGACTTGTTGATTTCCCCGACCTCCTCTGGTCTCAGATGGGCTGATTTATACACTCGGCTCTTCGGCTGTGTATCTTTGTCCAGCCATTCACATTTTTTTCTCCTTCTTGTTAATTGGAATAGAGTTAGCTTTTTCCTGTTTGGTCTTTTTTCCCTGCACCCCCACAGCTACATGCTCCTGCTTTAGCCCTGTTTTTAATGCAGCAGCTTCTCCCTTTCATCAAGTAACATGTCCCCTGTAACTACTTTTGATTGTGCCCAGTATATTTGCATTTGTTTAACGAGGCTCTGCTCAGCGGCTCCTCTTAGGTGCTCAGCCTATGATTAGAAGGAATGTCATGCTCATGCCATTTCCAGGTGCCTTTTCAATAAATCAGTTACTCCTCTGAGTTTGTTTCCTGGACAATTACTGATTGTGGTCAGCCTCCCATAGCTCCTAGAGTGGTTTTAGTCTATCGCAGAATGGCGAGCAAGGCTTGGAGCAAACAAGAGTCTTAGATTTTGCTTTCAGGTAGCTGCTGACCTCCCAGCTTGGAGGGTGAAGGTGAAAAGGAGAAGATTGATGAGCATCCCTGAAACATGGTGTGTGAGCACTTGGCAGATTCCCTGGTTTGGAGATTTGTACCTGGGTCTGACCTTAATATTCAGCTTTGGGGATTATAAATAAAACTGTGCCCCAGAATTTCTTTTTCCATAGTGGGTCTCTAACTTTACAATTCTAAGCAGTTCTAACACAGCTAATAGAGAACTGAGGCAAAGAACCCAGAGCCCAGAGAGATGAAAGCTGCCACGAGCCCACTCCTAGAGACAGAGGCCATTATAATACCATTGGCTTGTCAAACAATGGATTCCTCACTCAACCTCAGGGAAACCGTAAACTCAAAAAGAAGTCTTCCCCAAGAGGAGAACAATTTGCCTATTGTCTGTGCAATTTTAGGATAATTGAGCTGACATGCATTTGAATGATAATGAGTAAATACTATTCTTATTTGTTATTTACCTACTTTCTCATTTTAACACAGAGCACTACTGATAATTACCAAAGTCTATATTTATAGAAAACTGACTCTTTCTTAAGAATCCAATGGGGCAATTATCTCCATACTGTATGTGCTATTTTTCTGTAAATGTTGAAAATTCAGTAATTATCACTAGAACTCGCTGTGGCATTTTGAATACAGATACATAATAAGGAAGGAGGTCACTTATTCATTAATATTCAAAACACACACTAATTCTCCCTTTTCTTTGGTGGATGAGCTCAGCTTTGGGTTTTGTAAGAACTCTACATAAGCCACTTGAAAACTCTGCAATCCTGTGGCTTTTGTTTATTGAGAGTTGATAAGGGCTTTATCAAAGGGAAAGTAGAACAAGAAATATATCTTACAATAAGAATAATAGCTTACATTTATTGAATACTTATTATATGTCAGGTATTGTGATTTCAGAACTTGTCCTCTTCATTTCTTTGATGTCTTTACAAAAAATAGGTACTATCCCTTCCCCCATGTTACAGAACAGTAGATTGGGGATTCAGAGAAGTTAGTAACGTGCCTGAGGTCACACAATTACAGAAGGGAGAACCAACAAGGGAAGCAGGTCTGTCTGGTTCCATAGCCTTGTGCCTTCCATGGGAATCTAGAGTACACCCAAGTCATCTCGGCGGCTAAGCTGGAAACTTGGTGTACCTAGACTTGACTCAGTCGGGAGCTATAGTGTGATAAGTGTTCTTATGGAAATGAACTCATAAGGGCTACTTGCCCCATGTGGTGCTAGAGAATGATGAAAGTGTCCAGAGACTTGTGTTGCGTATTTCAAGTAAGCTAACACCTTGAGAGCAGACTTCCCTTTTCATAAGGCTTTGGAGCCCAAAGAATGGGTCAACAGTTTTAGGTGCTTCCGTGTCACTGATTAGTCCTCGAGATTTAGGGTACAGTTGCAGGAAAGTGCCCTCAAAGAATCCACTCTTGTGTTTTGTTTGGGTTTTGGCTTTGTTTTAGCACTTTTTAGATTCTGAATATTAAGCTCTGAGTTAAGGACCCTGTTCACTCACTCATGATGGAGATCTCTTTGCTGGAAGTTCATCATCTATGTAAACCTCAGTACCAATTATCTGTCTTTATGGGTCCTAATGGCAAAAGGGTTAATGGTAGTCAAGATGGTTATAAAGATACTAAGCTCTCTCTGAGCTAGGGAATTCGTTCTTCAGTCATTCTTTGGGCAGAAGCCCAGCACACTGCAGTGGAAGTCAGGTGGGCAAAAATCCCCAGGTAATATTTTTGTCTAGAATATTTGTAACTTTTTAACCAAAAATGTCATCTTGGCAGTGTGGATGTATGATAAGAAGATAAATGTGCAGCCACCCGAGGAGCTGCAAGCAACAGGGATCAGAGGTCCCACCAATTTATTTGCTTCGTACGCAGGTGGTGAGAGGTGCTTTGGACTAATGAACATGTTTTTAATGATTTTGAAGTGAATCCCAAAGCCTTTGAATACTCCAGTCACAAAGAGAAATAAGTCTAAAAATGCCTTCATCTCCCTGAGTCCTGGGTATCTGAAGGCATAGTCCTTGAATCAAGTTATTTTCAGCTCGAATGCATTGCTGAATCATTTCATCTAAATTCCACCACCTCCCTAAAGTCCTGCGGTTATTACAAGGAGAGGCAAGTCCTATTTCAATGATGGAAGTCAGTTTACGCGGCCGAACTGGGGAAAACGGGACGCGACACATAGGGAGCTGAGGCGAATGAAACGGAGAGCAGGCGTTATAGCCTTGATCTGCTCGTTATGTGCTCAGTGTGGTTCCCCCCGCCCCGGCCATGAACTCCAGGGGGAGCCCAGCTTTCTGTCAGGGCACAGGCGAGCAGGCTCCCGTAGCCCTCTTCCTAGGGGACACCCCATGTTCTCAGGCAGGTGGATGGCGATCGTTCACTCAGGACCAGACAGACAGTGTCGCGCCACACCCAGAGCTCGGATTAGAGCACAGGTTGACTGTAGGGCATTGGCTGATAGCTTGGCATGTGCCAGGTACTGTGCTGGGTACTAGAGATGCAGAATGCACTCAGGCCGATGTGCTCCCTTAACCTTTCTAGTGGGTAGGACACTTCCCAGTACAAATGGTCCATTCCGTTTGCTGGGCAATACTCATTATGGAATGCTGTCGGAGTCCATCCAGAAACGCGGTCATACAGGGTGAAGAAAGTCCTGTCAACTACACCCAGAAATAGTTGGCCTGGGAACACACCTCATCCCCCGACTCGTTGCCACTACCCACATCAGCCGCATCTTCAAAGCAGTATTAATGAGAGCCTACTAGATACACGGCTTGGTCATCAATGCCTGAAAGGCCCAAAGGCGGGACAGCCAAGATCTCCCATCTTCCATTACGATCACAATAGAAAAAAAAAAAAAAAATAGGTTAAGTGCTAGAAAATGACAAACCATGTGCTTAATAGGTAGAATCTATTATATCTGGTCATCAGGATAAATGGTTCAGATGTAAATTGAGGTTGAAAATTCTCCAGTCCTGCAAGTGTCTTAACCTCATATTTACCAGTGACAATAGAAGGTCTGTAGCGTGTCAATATCAGTGCTGGGCCAGTGGGAGGACTGGATTCAGAAATAGTCTCTTGACTTTTTATTAATGTTTTGACAGCTTGGTCTGATTTCTTTTAGGCTAACGAAGTTCATTGCTAACGCGGAGTAGTTTTAAAAGAAGGCTTAGCTGTAAGTTGGCCCCACTCCTGTCCAACGCACACTGGTTTCTACTCACTCATTCATTTTCCATCCACTCATGCATTCAGTCAAACAGCTATTTATTGGGAATTCTCTGTGTACCAGGCACTTTGCAAGGTTCTAGCGGCATGGC
This sequence comes from Potos flavus, assembly GCA_028534135.1. NCBI lineage: Eukaryota > Metazoa > Chordata > Mammalia > Carnivora > Procyonidae > Potos > Potos flavus. Next base: position 18,804,656 of record CM052884.1, on the reverse strand, counting down.
AGTAAGCAGTCCGGACACTGTCCCCTTACCCTTTTGGGGCTTACAACCCAGCAACCCGCACAGGGAAGTCCAGACAAGGACCACAAGACTCCATAACAATGTCACCTGTTTTCTGGATCAAAGTTCTCCCTGGAGAAGAGGGATGATGGAAGGAAGGGAAGGAGGGGGTCAAGGTGCACCTCCTGGAGAGGAGCAGGACCAAAGAGGTGACGGTGCCGGCGGGCCCTGGTGGTACCCCAGGCATGAGATTTCTTGCTAGGAATCGGCGATTTAAACATTCCCGTTCGACCCTTGGCAGGGACCAGCGCCATGCCCGGGGGTGCAGCCTGAGCAGGCAGAGAGCCGAGGCGGCCAACGGAATGGAGCAGATGGGGTTTGTCCAAAGGGCTGCTTGGCTCATTAGTGTGCACCCCCCTTTCTGCACAGGCTCCAACATGCTCGCAGATACCCGCAGCTGCCGGGGATAGAGCCCAGGGCTTGGCGGGGGTGGGGGCTTAAGACAACCTCCAGAAGAGTGATCCCACTCGTGGGTTTGCAGCAGCAACGAAAGGTGGAAGCTGCTCTCTCTTGCTCAGCCTCCCTGATTAATTTGGTGTTTCAGACCCAGTAGCCCATGAGGTCTTCATCTCTTTCAGTTACTTCTCCAAACAGATGTCCATTTTATGAGCCATTCCTGAGCCTTTCCTTGGGAGCCAATTTCCCCTCCTCCGCATTAATGCCTCTCTGGCTTCAGCCAGCCTCCAAAACGCTAGCGATGCCCCGGTGTAGGGCTGAGCGCAGAGAAGATCCCAGGGCTTACCGTTTTTCCTTGTGGTTCCACTCCCATTTACGGGATGTTTGCAAGCTAGTTAACCTAACCAGAGAAAGCCCATTACGGCTTGGAAACATATGAAAACCAGAGATTCTGGACCGACTCTACGGGACTTGGGGGTTTACACAAGGTATTTTTTTTTAAGGGCTGTCCAGAAAGAAAGCCTCACGCGTGTGCAGAAAGCTAATATATGGTAATCAGGACAGCATGGTGCGGCTGTGAGTTTTCGACAACATAACAAGGAACTTATCGCTGTTTTCCGCGGCTGCTGCATATTCCTGGAATCCTTGCTTGCTGGAGAGGCGTGAATAGAAGATTTATTTTGTATTGTTAGACTGTCAAGGCACTCTAGAGCAACAACTTTCAAATGATAACTTTCCAAGCCTACAGAAGTTGTGAATTACATGCTTTTAGTCCAGCGTGAGCCGGGGCTGATAGCTCTCCCTCTCCCCATCACCCTTCACTTTGCCACTCAGTGCCCGGTATGATCAGTGACTCAACACGCTGCCCATCCCAAACCCAATGGGGCCATTATTAAGAATGACAGAAATCTATTTCTGGCCATGAAGCAAGCTGACGCGACTGACATGTCATCACAGAAAGAGAACTTTTTGACACCTAGGCCCCCAGAACCTCCAGGAGAAACGTCTTTGCCAAAAGTGAGACCATCTCAAGTTAAGTGGATGTGAGAAAGGATTCTGAGGTTGGGTGGGGAACGGAGGGGTGGGGGATATGCAATGAGATGGGAGGTAGTTTCAGGGATGTTTTGTTATCTGTCTTCTGCCTTGGCTGCTCACTTAGATCTTGGGAAGAACACAGCTATTCCCTAGAAGCAAGCAGGCATGAGGGCAAAGCCTTGCGGGGGCAGGACCTGAGGCGCTTTGCCCTTGACCTCTAAGCAGCTGATGACACTGGGAAGCCTCTAGCCTCTCCGGTTATCCAAGTGCTATTGAGTTAGTTAATTAATTAGCAAACAAATCTCTCCAATAGGGCTCCCAGTAGATCGGCATTCTAAAGACAAAGAATGGGACAATTGAATTTTCTACTCCTGCCTCTCCCTTTTTGTTTGCAACTGCGTAGAACCTGTTACTCCATCCACCTGGCGCAGAGTAGGTGGTCACGTGTCTATCTCCCCATCTGGATTATAAACTTGGGGGGCACGATCGCTTGTTGTCTCCCATCACCCGACACACGCTGCGTTTCGTACACGCTTCAATCAATGGCTACGGGATTGAATTAGGGTCCCACCTGATAACAGGACTGACGGCCTTACGATGCCCCTTATTGAGCACAGAGAATATTGCCTTTTCCCTTCAGCTTCGTGCGTAATTTCATTTGCTCCTAGGGCATGGGAGTCAGGCTCGTTTTCAAGACTGGGTGATCCTCTTCTTCTCCGCTGCCCCTTAATGAAGGTTCTGCTGAAGCCAAGGGCTCCGTGTTGTGAAACTGTTATTTCAGTGTTACTCGGGGCTGCTGAGCAGCTAGCCATGCATTTGGGTTTATTATTAGAGGCCTGTACACAAGGGCTGGCTCCTTGCCTATTTTTTTTTTTTCCTAAGGCAGCTGAAAACAGAATAGTTGCATTTGTTTTGAGGGGGGGGAAAAAGAACAAGAGACTTTGCAAACAGTTATGAAAAAAGCAGAATTGGTCCATTTTGGAACCTCCCGACCTTGACAGTGTCCCTCTAATGCTATATAAACATTTGTTTTCAGTATTTAATAAGCCGCCAGCTGACAAATTGCGGAACTTTTTGCAAGAGCCCCTTATCTTTTCTAGAACCACTGAGATGGCAAAATATATTCTCTGTCTCAACAATTCACTCTATATTTGCATGTGGAAATTGGAAAGCAAGTTGTTTTTCTTCGTTTGCATGACAAAACTCAGACCCCAAAATACAATTCAGCATTTAATTTGAGCTAGTTAGAGAGTGCAGAAAAGACCCCCAGCCAGTTTGGCTCAGGTCTGCTGCTGATGTTTCTGTGGTTACAATTAAAATTGATTTATAACGCTAAGGATGCAAAATACCTCCTGGGGAACCTGGGGAGTCGGTGGCCCCAGGAGGTCACTACCGGGGGGGGGGGGGGGACAAAACAAAACAAAACAAAAACAAAAACAAAAAAACACAAACCCCCGTGAAAAACTCCCTTTATTTTAAGGCTTTAATAACTCGGTTACAGCCGGACAGAGGCTTCCCCAGAGCGTGAGACGGTGGCCAGTCTCACGTGAGCTTAGGGCAAGAAGTTGCCAGAGTCACTCCATGGAAGACGCTCCCGATCACAGCCTTGCCAAAAGCAGAGCAGGGAGAAAAATTTAGGACATTTCCTTTTTAAATGCATCATCTCCTTTGCCAATGCCTCCTCCACCTGCTTTCTTTACCCTCCCAGGCTCAGGAGGGGGCTTCTCCAAACCTCAGGTCCTTGTCTCTGACCCCCAGGGCAGGAGCTGCACCCCTGCTGCAGGCATGGAGTGGGGGCACCCCCCGATCGTGGGGAACCCTCCTGGCTCGAGTTCCTCCCGATCCGCAAGTCAGGACCTCCGTTCACTGCATCGGTGCTGGGTGCTGAGCGGGGACGCACGCCTTGCGAGGCACTGAGGGACACACACACACACATATACACACATGCCATGCCCTCAAGCTCTCAAGTGGGAGGCTGGCCAACAGGCAGTGGTAACACGGAGCTAGAGTCTGGGAACAGGAACCTTGGAATCAGAACCTGATTCCGATTGGGACTGACACACAGACGTGCCGTGTCTTCGGGCGGGTGACGCGTCCACCTTGAGTTTCTTTCCAGCGTCTTCCTCAGAGAGCTGTGGTGAGCATTACTGGAAACACCATACACGAGCCAGCCAACGGGGTGTCTGACACTTAGTAAGCCCAAAATAAATGGTAGCCATATGTGTCCCAATAAAGAACCGCCGGACCCCCGGAATAGGGCCCCTGCCCATATCTCCGAATAGGCAGGCGGGACAATCCCAAACACCTTCTAGAAACGGCTTGGAAGACCGTTTTGCAAAAGCCAGGTGATGGGTGAGGGGAAAAGACAACTCAGGCAGAAGAAGCCACAAGCTTCAAGACACGTAGCCGGGAAACCGCAGTGCCACCGGGTGCCTGTAAGTGGCTTCGTGTGATGATGACGGGGGAGCCTTTGTTCCTGCCTGTGCCGTGGACCTAGCCCCGCGGCGGGGGTCGAGGTGACCATCTCAACTTTTTCATCAAAATCCATCTAAAAAAGTTTCATAGTTACCCATGCATTTGAATGGTTACACCTGTCGCTAACGAGAAGCTCTCGAAACCTCGAGGCTGAGGGTCAGCGTGAGCGCTGGGTGCCAGTTAGGATATCTGCGGGCTGCAGAGGGCGGGGGTAGCAGGGCTGGGCAGCCTCATTTTCCAGAACCGTCCTTTCTCCTTGTGTCTTCCCCGCTGCCTGGAAATGCAACTAGCCTTCACCTGAGCACTCTGACGGGTCCCCGGGCTGCCCTCTGATAGCTCAGCGTGAGAAGTTCCTTCATTAGCTAAGACTGTAAGGTTTTATCCGTGGGAGTCAGCGTGGTCAGAAGAACCACAGCCCCAGCAGGGGTGGGTGTGGGCGGTCTCTTTTTCCACCCTCCTTACATCCTGCTCCCAGGCACGCCACGTACTGGAAAAGGTCAGGACCCTCTCATCTCACGGACAGCCTCTCTGCAGAAAACACACTTAATGTCGGATCCTTATCTAATAATGCTGTTACTATCCCTAACTCACAGGTTAGGAGTCCGATGCATGAGGGAGATCATGTAAGTTGCCCGAAGATATGCCCATCATAGAACGAGGAGTTCAGCTCAGGGAAAGACACTCCAAACCCCACGGAAAGTTTCCACTCTACCAGAACTCCATCCCTGGCTAAATAGAAGACTTCTCGAATCACTACAACTATGGGAGCTCCCTGGCATGGAATTATAGAATCTTAGGACTGTAAAGGACTTATTCTCTCACCAACCCCCCCTTGTGTATTCCCCCCGGAGATCTGCGGGAAGAAGTGACTGCTCGCCCAAGGCCCCAGGGCTACTCAGGGTCAATGCTAGTCGAGGGACTGTATTTGAAGACAATAGATTCTTTTTTATTACTGTCACCATTAGTACTCATATTGTTGCTGTGAGTACATGAGGGAGAATATTATTCATGTTTTTATTACCTCCATAAGGCTCATCAAGGCTGAAGAATCAAGACAATAGCTTTCCCTGAAGATCTTAGCTCGGTTTTCCTCTTACTCATTCCCCAGCCTCTCTTTTTGTCTTTTGGAAGTTGGAACTCAAATTGGGAGGTTCGAGGTCTGGATGTTTGTATAAAAGCTAGGCTGGTGGCTGCTCAGGGGTTTAATTTGGCGTGTGACACGTTGGGTGTGGATTTTTTAAGTGTGCTGAAATAGTAGAAGGGAGGAGTTGGGGACTCAAGCACGTGACGGGGACAGGGAAGGAGCAGGCGGTGCTAAGACCCGGAGACCACTCAACTCACCACTGCCCAGAGGGTTGGGTTCCAGCCTCTGGTCCCCTGGAGGTGGGGCAGGGGCTTAGAAGGTGAAGCCGAGCTGAGAAACTCAGAGATAACAGTAACTCCTCCTTCCCTTCCTTCTTTCCCTCCTTCCTTCCTTTCTTCCTTCCTTCTTTCCTTTTTCCTTCCTTCTTCCTTCCTTCCTTTCTCCTCCCTCCTCCCTCCCTCCTTTCTTCCTTCCTTCCTTTCTCCTCCTTCCTTCCTTCCTCTTTCAGGACTCCCTTCCTTCCTTCCTTCCTTCCTTCCTTCCTTCCTTCCTTCCTTCCTTTCTTCCTCCCTTCCTTCTTTCCTTTCTCCTTCCTTCCTCTTTCCTTCCTTCCTTCCTTCCTTCCTTCTTTCCTTCCTTCCTCCTTGGTTTTTCTTCTTTGTTTTCCTCCCTCCCTCCCTCTCCCTTCCTTCAGTCTTTCTTTCATTTACATACTAAATAAATATTTAATAGCTATTGTATACTTTGTAGTATGGAGATTAGCAATCACCCCAAAAATAAACGTTCTCCAGATGTCAAGATGACAGGGTGAGGAAGTATTGTTTCATTCATTCATTAATTAATGGATGGCGACTTAGAGATGACGGTTTGCAATCCGATCAAGGTCTCTTTTGATGAGACAACACACAACACCAACATTAGAGTTCAAAGCGAAATCAAATGGTGTGGGTATCGGCTGGTGTAGGAAGTTGTCCCAATAGTGCGCTAGGACCTTTGAGGTAGATGGCCAGAACATTTGAGTAATTAAAGCGCCTCCACCCAGTATGGCTTCTAATGGGTTAATCTCTTTTCCCCTCCAGACCTGTTTATTAACGAGAAGTAGCCCTTCATCAGACATGCAGTTTGAGACTTAAGTTTATAAACAGGTCTTTTAATGGTTTTTAGAACACTTGTCATCACTGCATTGTTTTATATATTCAGTTATGAAAGAATTAATCTGAAACAAAGATGCTGTTTTAGTACATTGATATAAATATATACATACACACATAAATAAATCTTTCAAGTTAAGACTCATCTACTAAAACTCATCAGACTCGCGAACTGTGCTCCTTAAATAAACCCACTTTTTAAAATCTCAATCCCCTGTAACCCCTTCCACAACCGCACACCCATCCCAAATTCACCCACCCTCTGATCTTCACCCTTAGCCAAGAAATGTCCCGTCAGTCACTAGAATGTGAACCTTGACCTTTTTTGTATTAGCAGTCCCTTGGAAAACCTAGTTAAATCCTGGAACTCACCCCTTAGAAAAATGCACCCGACCTTTGTAGATGGTTCCAAGTAGTTAATCCACTCTTAGGAATCGGAGCTTTCCCAGGCAGGGAACCCCTGCTTGGAGAAGAGATTTGTATATACCAGCGACTTCCTAACTTCTGTTAGGAAATGTTATAAATATGATCTGTCGGTGACTTTTAGTGTTGTTCAGCCTACAAATGCCCATGTATTTTTTTAAACGAAAAGAAGGGACTAACTTAAGCAGGGAGGTATATTACATAGTTTCTTTCTCCTTCACTAAAATTTTTTATTTTGTCAAAGGATATTTACCCATAGATCAGCTCCTCCCCCTCCTCCCCAACCAGAAGGCAGTTTCGGACCTATTTCTCAAGGTGAAGTTCATCAGAGGACTCAAATTCACTGCCTCTGACATCTTCCCATAAGCCCCTAAATGAATGGCTCTCTTCCGATTCCCACAAACAAGAGAAGATTGGCCATCGGAGAGCATCCTTCAGTTTATAGACATTTCCCTTCCACCCTTATGTATTTAAGGAAGAAAATTGCCACTTATTTGTACAAAGTAAATTGGCTTATGCTCCATAATAGGCTTCTCCACTCTTGCCTCTGCCAGGAAAAGGTCATCCTCAGACTTTTGCACTCTGCAGAACTGAGATTCTTGACAGCAAGTAGAGAAATCACACGCTCCTAAACTGTAATTTCCTTCGTGGATTAAGACCTCAGTGGTCACAGGTTTTGGGTAATCAGCAAGTTCATTTCCAAGCATATTGCTGGCTATTGAGCAGGATGTAAATTGTGCCTCATGTGCCCTTAATGAAATACAGCCCGAGGGTCTGAGATGGACACACACATAGACACACGTGTGCACGTGCACGCACACACACACACATGCATATAGGTAGGCTCCCAGGCAAACACACATACATAATATATACTTACAACCACACACACACACATACACACACACACACACGCACATAAACACAGGCAAGTTCACATGCAACTTGCCGTCACTCTTCTCAGCGTCGATAACTTTTCAGTGTACCGCTCAGTGCAGTCCTGTGGCCGAGGGCCCTGTTCTAAGTTGTTCTTATTAGCCATCACCTTGGCAGCAGGTACAGACGTTGTACATGTGGTGGTGTGGTCCCTGGTCCCTATGGAGCTCTTGCCCTTGAGTGTGTCTAGTGGATAGCTGAGACGAAATGAACATAAAACAAGCAGATGAGAAAAGGGATCCCTACGTGCTGTCCCAGATCTAGGACAGTTGACAGCCAGCCGTTGCCAAAAGCGTGTGTGTTGACAGTTAACTCTGATCGTAATGGGATGGAAGGCCTCCTTGGATGAAGAGGCCATCTTTTCCTGGGGACTCAGTAATTTACAGGAGAATGTCACAGTAGCCAAATAGTATAATTTTTATGTATCCTAAATTTAACTACCGGTGAGTTTGTAATATAGATTCTTCCAGTCCTTCCTCACCTTAATCCTCTGTTAACCCTCAGAGGACCAGCTGCTGCTCCTAGAGAGAATCAGGGGCTTTCGTACCTCTGTGCCTTTGCATAAGCTGTTCCCTCTGTTAGTAATGCTGTTCCTTTGGTTCCACCCCCGGTGGTCTCTGTTTCTCATTTTCGGGGCCCAGATCCATCGGGTTCAGCCTTTCCACGTCCCTCTACACAGCATGGACGCGTCACACTTTGTTAGGCAGTCCCACTGCTCGAGGAACGTGCCACCAGGGGAACTCAGGCTACATTTAATCAATTCATCCCGGACTCCGCGGACCGGGTGTTTCAGAGGGCCAGTCTGCTCCTCAGACTCCTCTCTGCTCCTCTCCGCAGGATCGCACCTGGCATCCTGTCTGGGCTGGCCCTTTATTTTCACATACTCAGTGCTTCAGAACTGATGAATGAAGGAATCAATTAGGCAATTCTGTAATACCCATTTAGGAAGCTCTCGGGGAATACAGCTCCCGCGTATGTAGAAACTGTTTCTCTGGGCCTTGTGAATGATGAGCTCTAGTACTAATGCTCTCTCCCAAGGCCGATCTTCCTCCGTTTCTGTTCCCACCTGCCTGCACCGTGCCCACTCCGTGTGTAGGATATTTAACGTCTCCTTGGTTAGCTTCTCCCGTCGAGGCAGGGCCAACCAAGAGAGCAAGAGAAACCACAAGCAGAGGCAGGAAGTAGAGGGCGAGTAGTAACCGTGACATTGAAACGATTGCGGAATGTCTTCTACCTTTGCTCTTCTTCTCCATCGTGGCCACAGACACCGGGTTGGTGGTGTCATTTGTCGGTGGGAGGGCAGTTCCTCGGGTTGTAATCAACTGATGGGGTTTTGGGGTGTTTTGGAGCCGGTGGGGTGGAATCTGGTTTTATTTTTGCTTCTCTTAGATTTTAGAGTAATTTAATTTTAAACTAATGTGAACTAAGAAGGGACCCCATGACAGGCACTGTGCAGGCAAAGGGTGTCTCTTCTTCCTGCCCTCGTGTTGTGGGATATGTGTTTTGATTCCATCTCACAGGCGTTGGAGATAAAGTGCTGGGCAAGGTCCTATAGCTTGGTGACTGGCAGAGTGAGGATTTGAACTCAGGGCCTCTGACTCAGAGCCTGACGCTCTTTGCACTGCGTCCCAGGACCGGAAGTGAATTGTTCTCTCCTTTGATGGTCACGTTAGAGATTTGGGGATAGAAACCCCATGAATCATGGAGGTCATCAGGGGCTGTGTGCTCAGGGGCTCTGTCCCCCCGTCCAGGCTGGTGTCTGTGGCCGTGATAGCCTAGCACTTGGCATGGTGTTCGACTTAGAGCAGAAACTCAAGAAATGTTTGATGAGAAATGGTGTATCATCTGAAGTCCCCAAAGACGCCGAAAGCATTCATGAAAGTTAACTATCTGCCAATACGGAGCCTAGAAAATAAAGCAAGTACGGTTGTTAGAAAACATTTCCTATAAAAATTGAAACTGAAAAGGGGTGCCGTTTCTAGTTAATCCTCAGTTAGGCAAAATAAACTTTGTTAGCCATAAATCCGTATTTCTTTTCGAGCCTTCAAGGTAATCGAAGTTTTACTAAAAATCAGAAAGCCCAATGAGATCGAAGTTTGGCAAAGGTCAGGGCCATGGGCATGCATGCCCCAGAGATACTAGGGGCTAAAGCAGTGTGCCCATTGTCCTCACTCCTAAACCGCCCTGTCCCTCACCAACCCCCAGCAGCCAGCAGACATCCTATTAAGTAGAGCATCCTAAAGCCACGGCTCAGAACCCAGCCACTAAGCTCTGCCATCCCATTATCCCCTCTCATAGCCTCATCCCCTGTGTAATGATACCCAGCTTCCTGTTCGCTCCCTCATTGTCCGGGGGTTAGAGAGTTCAGTTCAGCCAGAAAGCCTGGGGTTCACGCCTGGTCCTCAGAGCGGCCCGTTTGTGTGCTGGGGACGGGGGGTTGTATCTCAGTCACTAATGGAGCTGAAAAGGTGCCTGGGGCTCATTATTCTTGAGGTAATCCTGAAGGTCACAGTCCCACAAATGCTGTCTGCAGGCAGAAAAGGCAGGAGAGAAGCATATTTAAGATATTTGAGAATCCTGGCACTTTTTTTTTTTTTGCACATATAAGAGGTAGAAGGTTTTTGATATTCCACTGCGGTTGAATCTTAATCAAGGGAGAAATCCCTCCCTGGAGACCTCTATACCTGCCATATGTGCCATTTACACTAATACCTAGTGGGGCTTTATCTCTGTAGGTCCCCGAGCCCCTGCTGCCTGGGTTGCCAGAGGGGAGGCCCCTGCTTTATTGTGAAAACCTGGCTTGCCTCCAGCTAGGAAGTGAAGCAGGAGCTCAGGCAATGGGGACACAGGGACAGGTCAAGATTCTGGTAGCCAGAGAGAGAGGCTGTGATCCCACTTGGGGCAGATTCCAAGTGGCCCAGCCTAGTTTCCTGTTAGCCTAGGCCATTTCCCTGACTTCTCCCTGGAGATTCTTAATGATGCCAAGCCTGTGGGCACAACAGATGGGCCCTGCCTGCGGCCCCTTGACATCCGGTGACAGATGACCTGGGGCCATGTAAAGAATGGAATTTAAGAAGCAAAACAAAACAAAACAAAAAAAGCAAAACAGAGGGGCGCCTGGGTGGCTCAATCGTTAAGCGTCTGCCTTTGGCTCGGGTCACGATCCGCAGTCCTGGGGTCGAGTCCTGCGTCAAGCTCCCTGCTCAGTGGAGAGCCTGTTTTCTCCCTTCTGCCTGCTGTTCCCCCTACTTGTGCGCACTCTCTCTCTGTGTGTGTCAAATAAATAAAAGCTAAGCAAAAAAAAACAAAAAACAAAAAAAAAACAGGAGCATAGGAGAAGGGAGGGAAAAATAACACAAGTTGAAATCAGAGAGGGAGACAAACCATAAGAGGCTCTTAATCATAGGAAATAAACTGAGAGTTGCTGAGGGTGGGGGATGGGGTAACTGGGGGATGGGCATTAAGGAGGGCACGTTTTGTAATGAGCAGTGGGTATTATATGCAACCGATGAATCACCGAACTCTACCTCTGAAGCTAATAATACACTATATGTTAATTCACTGAATTTAAATTAAAAAAATAAAGTGGAAACTTTGAAGGAAAAACAAAAAACAAAAGACTGGTCCTGAGTTCTGGGTCGCATTCAGATCACAGGGGCATTCCAGAGTCACTCCAGAGACTCTACGGAATTGGTCTGGAGTGGGCCTGGGAACTATTATTTGTTTTAACTCCTCCTATGATTCTGAAGAACCGCAGAGGGGAGGACACTCCTGCGAAGCCTTCTCCAAGACCCAGCTCACTCTCGGGCTCAGCTCCTGCGCTCCTAGGCGCCGTCCGCCCTCCTCCCACCCCCTCACCCAGGTCAGGCTCAACTCCTTTGGCTGTTCCCGTAAGAAATCTCTCACAGCCAGCCTTCCGTCGTTCTACTGGAAGTTCATCCAGACCGACACCCCGTCCTTCTTTCCGGCTTCTCTCTTGAACCCAGCTTTAGACCCCAAACCTGTGCTCTCTCCTCTTAGAGCATTTGCCTCTTTAATCAAAAAGCATTTCTGGGGCGCCTGGGTGGCTCCGTGGGTTAAAGCCTCTGCCTTCGGCTCAGGTCATGATCTCAGGGTCCTGGGATCGAGCCCTGCATCGGGCTCTCTGCTCAGCGGGGAGCCTGCTTCCCCTTCTCTCTCTGCCTGCCTCTCTGCCTACTTGCGATCTCTCTCCCCTCTGTGAAATAAATAAATGACAAATCTTAAAAAAAAAAAAAAAAAAGCATTTCTTAAGCTACTGCTACTCCACGTCGTTTCTCTTGAAGAGCTCCTCTGTGCTAATCCTAAAGACATGTCCACATAGCCAGGTGGGACCATGGTAACCAAAAGGACCTATGGGATGCTGGAAGGGCAGGACGAGAGCCAGATAGAGACACTGCATGCTAAACAAGGCTGTGAGATAGCCCCCATCCCGAGCCCCAGGCCAGTGTGGACTTCTCTAGAACACTAACCGTTGAAGTCAGTTAAGGGGAGACCTGCAATGCTCTGCTTTTCCTGCTGGTGATCTCTTCAGTTCTTTTAATGAAACATTAAATGGCAAATTATTTCCCCCAAGAGATGTTTTCTTAATTCTTTAGTTAACCCCACTTTTCTGGGACCCAGTTCATCTGCTTCTGTGGCTCACTAGATGCCCAGCCCTGGGCAGACCTCACAGGAGGCTCCCTGGACACCACTGGGCCCTAAACTCAGGTTCTGGCAAAGGAGAAGGCTGGGACGGGGAAGGAAGGAAGGATGTATTTTCAGAGAGAAAGGGGCTGCATGCCTAAGACCGAAGAGTGGGGCTTCTGTGCGTCTCTCCGGGCCCCCCTTGGAGGGACATGTATTAGGGACGTGGAGGGGGCCGCACAGATGCCTGCCCGGGGCTCCTAGCACAGGGAAATGTTTCCTCTCCACCTGGCTTTGGTGGGTGCAATGAGCCAATGAGCTGTGGCTGCCAAGGTCATCAGTTTCGCACAGCGGGGAGTGGAAATCCACCTGGCTCCAAGATAGCCCTCTTTCTCCTCCTTCCCAGGCACACACGGGAGGAGGAAAGCACAAAATCCAGCCAGTGCATGACTTTGCAATGTCCACATGCCCTCAGGATTTGCACGTACATGCAGATGAACTGTTTCAAGTGAGTCAGAATGCAATTATTTCATTTTCCTTCCCATTCCCAATTGTTGATGTTTAGAAATCAATTGCTCCCGGTGCTTCTGATTTACAAGGACAAAATGCGAATGCGGAAAACAGGTTCAGTGGAGTGATTTGAATTTCCATTAGAATTACAGTTCTTTTCAACCATATGATTCTGTGCTTTCCTCGTGTACATCCGCCCAGAGCTGGCCGAGCTCAGGGGGCGGAGGCTGTGGCTGCCACGTCAGCAGCCCAATCACACAGGCCCAGCTGCCACAGGCCACTGGGGGGATTAGGACTGAGCTCCACAGTCAGCCCGTAATAAGACAGGAGTGCCCATCGGGGCTTCCCTTCCGGGGTCCACTGGGAGGAGGGCGTGGCTGAGTTCACAGGAAACAGATGAATGGGGCCGCTCTGCTCCCAGAAGCTGGAGGGTCCTGGACACTGACCAGCAGATTCTGACTTCCAACCAGCTACAGCCTTGCCATCAAGACTAGTAGATCCAGGGGCTCCCGGGGGGTCAGTCGGTTATGCGTCTGCTTTCAGTTCAGGTCATGATCCCAGGGTCCTGGGATCGAGTCCCGCATAGGGCTCCTTGCTCGGAGGGGAGCCTGCTTCTCCCTCTGCCTGCTGCTTTCCCTATTTGTGCTCTCTCTCTCTGACAAGTAAATAAATAAGTAAATACCCAGTAGATTGAGTCTCCTCTGGGCCAGGTATTGTGCTAAAAAACTTGACATGTTTTACACTCACAAAGATTCCATAAAATAAGACTATTCTTAGTCGATCTTACCGATGGGAAACTGAGTCTCAGAGAGGTCAATAAGGGGCAGAGGCAGGGGTTAAGTCTGAATCAGTCAGCTATTCAGAGACCAAGCTGGTGATCCCCGCACCAGCCACATCCCCCAAATCTGGAGACACAGGTTCAGAAAACTGCAGTAACACCCCAGCGTTCTGGTTGGCTGATTCTAGGCGGTCCTGAATGTGCGCCTCAGGGGGTCTGACTCTCTTCCCTTCCCTTTTCCCACAGGCGCCAAGTCCTACCCCAGACAGGATGCGGAAACGCTGCGGGGTATGAGCCTTTCTGACCCCGGCCCTGATAGGAAGCATCGTCTCTGGTATCTGTTCCCCTCTGAGCTCTGTGCTACTCTGCCCCACTCTCGGGCAGGCGTTTTTCTGAGGCCCAGAGCTCCGCCAGACTCCCGAGGGTTCTAAGCTACAGATCGGCTCGGGAGCAGCAGCATTTAAAACGAGCGGGGGAGAGAGCATCACCTAACACAGGAAGGAACCCGGCGATGTCTCTAGTGCCCCGTTACCCAGTGCGTGCCTGCTCACGCTTCCCACGGGAAGAAGGAGAATTTAGGTTTAGTGGCAGAGATACTGGGGCTTTTCAGATCACACCACTTACGCAACCTGCTTTTTTTAGGGCGGAGGCCCGCTCTGCTGGCGCGGTTGCGAAATCCCTCCCTCAGCCCTTCGGAACCGGCAGGTCTCTGTGCTTCCTTCTTTCCTCCAGATTGAGCAATGTCCACACCCTGTGCAACAGGACAGGGCCAGCAGAATGGACTGTCTCTGTCCAAGAGAATCTTCAGGCTAGGACCCGGAAACCAAGGAGCGAACAGGGATGGAGCCCCTCACTGTTTATCCTATTAACAAGGTCTTTGGGTTGTTGTTCACTTTTTAATACATCATCAGGGAGGTCTTTTTTTTTTTTTTAAGATTTTATTTATTTATTTATTTATTTGACACAGAGAGAGAGATCACAAGTAGGCAGAGAGGCAGGCGGGGGGGTAGGGTGGGGAGGGGAAGCATGCTCCCTGCGGAGCAGAGAGCCCGATGTGGGGCTCGATCCCAGGACCCTGAGATCATGACCTGAGCCAAAGGCAGAGGCTTTAACCCACTGAGCCACCCAGGCGCCCCTCATCAGGGAGGTCTTATTTTGTGTCTTGCCTTTTAGTTTTCCTTCTCCCGGCCACTCCCCTGGTCACTTCTAGGGACTGAAGTGTGTGTTCTCGATTCCAACTCGATTGCATTAGCAAAACTAAAATAAAGCCTAGGTTCCCCCATGAAAGCAAAAGTGTCCCAGGGAAAGGTTAGTCTGAATAGCAAATTAAGTGAAGACGTGATAGCAGAGTGGCTTATTATTGGCTGTATGAATAGCAAAATAACCAGACAAAGTAATAGCTCAGCATGAAAAATGTGCTGTCATTTTTGATTCATGCTTTTCCCGATGCCTGTGTGAGCCTTTACCCAGGGTGGGAACGAGCCTGGTGTTACTAGGCCGCCGGCCTGGGAGAGCGGACACCCTCCTTCGTAAGAGTTGTTCCTCCTGGGATCCAGGCTGGGGAAGAAGATTCAGGGGTTCAAGCAGCACTGTGATTAATTTTTTTAATTAATAGGCTTTGTTTCTTAGAGCGATTTTAGATTTATGGGCAAATTGAACAGAAAATACAGATATTCCCATATTTCCTGTTATTAGCATCTTGCATTAGTAGGGTATATTTCTTATTACTGATAATTCAATACTAATATATTATTATTAATTAAAGTCCCTGGTTTATATTCGGGTTTACTCTTTGTGTCATACAGTTCTATGGGTTTTGCCAAATGTGTGATGTCATATATTCACCATTACTGCACAGAATAGTCTCACTGCCCTAAAAAATCCTCTGTGCTCTTCCTACTCATTCCTCCCTCCAAACCCCTGAGTGCTTGCAACTGCTAATCTTTGTACCATCTCTGTAGTTTTGCTTTTTCCAGAATGTCGTGTAATTGGAATCGTCCAATATATCACCTTTTCAGATGGGCTTCTTCCCTACAGCAATATACATTTAAGGTCCTGCATGTCCTTTCATGACTTGAGAGCTCATTTCTTTTCAGTGCTGAGTAATATTCCATTGTCTAGATACACCGCCGTGTGTTTATCCATTCACCTACTGAAGGACATCTTGGTTGATTTCAGTGTTTGACTATTATGGGGGAGAAAAGGCTGCTATCAACATTCACGTGCAGGTTTTTGTGTGGACATAACATTTCAACTCATTGCAGTAAATACTGAGTGCAATTGTTGGATCAGATGGTAAGGCTATGTTTAGCTTTATAAGAAACTGCCACGCCGTCTTCTAAAGTGGGGATGCCATTTTGCATTCCCACCGGCAGTGAGGGAGAGTTCCTATTGCTCCACATCCTCACTAGCATTTGGTTGTAATTTACTTTCAGAAACATCCAGATAGGGGTGGCTCAGTCGTTAAGTGTCTGCCTTTGGCTCAGGTCATGATCCCAGGGTTCTAGGATTGAGCCCCACATCGGGCTCCCTACTTGGTGGGAAGCCTGCTTCTCCCTCTCCCACTCCCCCTGCTTGTGTGCCCTCTCTCGCTCTCTCTCTCTCTTTCAAATAAATAAATAAAATCTTAAAAAAAGAAAAAAGAAAGAAACATCCAGATTATAATACTTTTTGTACTCCTACAGACCAACATTCTGTGACATTTTCACATGTATTCCTTTTGATTTTTGTTCCTATCCTGCAAGGAAGCTTTTGTTATCCCCATTTTATGGACGAGAATACTGAAACTCAGAAAGATTGTATGAAGAGGCCAAAGTCACGGGCTAAGTAACAAGGGGAGGCCCTGGGGTCCAGTCTTCTGCTCCCAAGTCCATGTTCTCTTGCTTGTATCCCATTGAAACAGCCGAGGAGATGGTATCCAGGAGGGAACTATGGAATCAGGCCAAGAGACTCTACCAGGCTTTGCCAGAGCTAAATTACCCAGGAGATAGACTGAACGTGTCTTCCAGGCACCCAAAAGACCTTTTGGATGTAACTCCAGCTATCGTGACAACCATCAGAACCTTTGTTTTATATCTTAGAATTGTTTATATCTTAAAATAACATAGACAGGTATCTTTTACCCCCCCCCACCAGCATTGGAAACTCAGTTATTAGAAATGCATTCGTTTAGGCCTTTCAATAACTTTGTAGATTTTTCAATAAGCACCTATGAAAATACAGGTAGTGGTTGACAGTGAAGGGAAGCAACATGTGCCTTCGGATTGCAAATTTATTCACAGGAGAGCTCAGATACGCAGAGGAACTAGAGTTGTTCCTATCTGCCTCTTCCTTATCTGAACTTCTCACGAGCAAGCATTTGGTCCACTCCAATACACTCAGTCGGGTGTAATCATTAATCCTCAGTTAATTCTCAGTCTCTTTGGGTGAAATTGTTTAGTGTTTCAAAGTCCAGCATCTTCGGCAACTCCTCCCTTTCACACCTTCCGGGGAAAGACTCACACTGGCCTTGCACAGATTCTTTCACAGGGGGTCACTGTTGGCGAGCCAGGACATGCACCTGCTGCCACGGGAGCCTTCTGCTGAGCTCTCGGGTGACATCTGGGACTGGTCGGCCTCGCTGTCATCTGTCTCCCCTCTCTCTTTCTCCCTCAACTTCTGGCTCACTCATCAGACCCTCGATTCCGCGTCCATGTCCGAGGAGATTCAGCAAGGCTCGAAAGGCCAAGTCAAGGGTGCCCAAAGGCACTCTCAGCCAGCCCTGGGGTCCACTGGTGGCACCCAGGAGGGGCGGGGGACACTCTTCTCAGATCCTTCTACCTACAAAAGGCTTGGCTCCAGTCTCCTGTCCCCACGCCTTCATTTTCATAAGCGCCCTAAGAATTCATTTCTTTTGAAAGAAGGCTAAGAAAAGGAAATAGATCTGCATGATATGTACAATTTTCTGCAAATCCCGTCAACATCAGCAGTGGCTGGGCTTTCATTTCCCACGAGCTAAGGCCCAGATGAAGCTGCTGTGAGCAGAAGCCTGGTGAGTTGGTTGCTGGCGGCATTCGACCCGGACCAGGGACGAGGAATTGCAATTTTTATTATAACACTTTCCGCTCTCCCTTTAGGATTTAATACCTGAACTATTTCCCGTCTCATCGGGTCAACAAATAACAACAAAATTGTCAGTACAGCCCCCCCTCCTCCATCAAAGTGTGCTCTTTCCTCCACAAGAGGTTTCCTAACCACAGACCCTTCTTCTAAAGCAGACAGACAGCGCTCAGGAGGCAATTTCTGATCTTTTGTTCACAGAGATGGCTTTCCCCTCACCATTCTAGCACTAGACAGAGGCCATTCCAGGGACCTCTCTTTTTTTCCTCCCAAACCTAACAAGTTAGCTCATTTTCATTTGCATTCTCATTTGTGAATCCTCCACACCACCCGATTTAGTCAATATGCTATTTTATTCATAATTTTTAAAAGAACACAGGTCCGTTTCTAAGCAGGGCACAATAGGCATTGTTCTTGTTTATGATGTTTCCATCCATCACTTGCCCCTCTGGGAGCAGGAGCAGGAACTGGAAGACAGAGGGAAAGCCAGGCTGGTGGTGGAGACAGACAGGGCTGGCAGAAGAGTGCCCCCTACCTGCACCAAGTCCCCAGGGTTCCTACCGCCTCTGGGCTCGGGTTTGAAATCACTCTTTCCTCTCTGACTCGTTGGTGATGAAGTGTGCTCTATATTTATTCGTTTGTTCATATGCTGTTTAGGTTTACATCGGGCTGAGTGTAACACATGCCAAAAGAGCAGGAAAAAATAATTAATCCAATGGTTGGGTTGCTTGTATTCCAGATTTTTCTTTATTGAGCACTAGCTGTATACTAGAGGTCATGCTATTGGATCCTTACAATAATCCTATGAGTGAGATGTTACTAGACTCATTTTAGAGAGAAAGACTGAGTCTCTGCAAAATTGAGTCCTGTGATCAGGGGTACCGGATGAATCAGGGGTGAGCCTCTTGCCATGACAGTGAGGCTACAACTTCTGATGGGGAATCTAAGAAGCTAGGCCTTTTCTTCTGTGATCCACCCATTCTTTCGTCCATTCATCATCCAACATACATCTATCGAGCATGTGGGCCAAGTCTTCAATGAACCAGCATCTGCCTCGGATGAAGGGCAATGCCTGGCAATCTCTGACTGGGGAGAAAGAGACGAGTGGACAAGGGAGAGGATCAGTGAGAGGACCCCTCAGAGCGGGCAAGAAGGGGAATCAAATATGGCACTCGGATTCCTGGCTTGAGCAGCTAGGTGGACAGAGGTTCTAGTTACGAGGATTAAGAAGATTGGAGAAGGATGTGGTCTGGGAAAGCAATGGGAATAAAGAGGTTGGCTTGGAAAGAGGTCACTGCGAGGTGCCTGTGACACATTCAAGAGAGGGTGTCAAGTAGGCAGTTGGATATCACGGAAAGGTTTGGGCTGGAGATATAAATATGGGAATCTTCAATCATATATGATGGGATTGATGAGATTCTTGAAGAAAGCACAGCATAGAAAGAGAAAGGTCAAGGCCAGGGCCCTATATCTCGGGAGTGGGAAGTGAAAGACCCTATCAGGGAGACTGAGAAAAAGCCAAGAGAGAGGTATGAGTGGAAAGCAGCAGAGTGCACTGCCCCTGAAGAGAAGTGCCTTTGGAGAAGCTGGGAGGAGGGGACTGTATGGAACGTTTCCTAGAGCTAAACAAGATGGAGGCCGAGGTAGATGGACCTCAAGATTTGGCAACTTAAAGGCTGGCAATGGTCTTGACAAGGACACGTTTTTGTAACCGTAGAGCATAAACTAGAAAAGGTACGTTCGTGTGTGAATGGTAGGAGGCAAAATGGAGCCACTGTGTACACCCAGCGTCTTCCAGAAGTTTGCTTGAGAAGGATGCAGAGGAATGGGACGATGGCCAGAATAAGGGGCGGGGTTTCAGGGAGATCTCAAGAGAGGGAGATCGTTGAGTATGGGTTGGCTCGCTTTTTGCCAAATGGGGATGACGCAGGGAAGAGAGGAAGAGTTTCAGGATGCAAGAGAGGGAGGAGATAATTTAAGGAATCCTTGAGAAGGCGGGAGATGAAACGCAGAGCACGTGATGAAGAGTTGCCACGAGACACTAAATAGAAGCGGACAGAAGAAAAAGATGAACACAGAGGTAGGTCAGTAGATCTGGTGGCAGAAATACCTCATTTCTCCGTAAAGTATGAGAGTCATCACCATTTAACAAACCTACGTGAAGGGCCTGCTTAGCCCTGGGGATGCAAAGGGGATGAAGAGTAGTCTTTGCCCCTAAAGACCCCTGAAGAGCTCATGGTCACAGGGGGAAGGTAGACATGTCTATTACCCCCTCATTACGTGATCGAGTTACTCACGGCACGTGGATTGCAAGGGGAACGACCCCAGCCGGGCCATCCTAGGGTCAAAGAAAGCTTTTTGCTTTACTTGCCGGGGTGCCCAGCCTCACACACTAATAGGTGCTTGATCAATGTCATTCTTTGTTGATAACGATTATTTAGAATTCCGATTTTCTACCAACGGAGGTCATGCTTTGGGAACCGAGGTCTACAAAACAGCTCATTATTTCTCCCTCCTCTTCCTCTGCCACTGACAGTCTACTTCAGATGGAACCCTGACCATCTGCAGATCAAAACGGTCAGTTCCTTTGTTAGTGATTGTAAATCGGTTGGGGTCAGTAAGGTGCAGAACTGGGGGATGATGAGTCTAGGAGGGCTAAGGCTGGCTTTTAACCCAAATATCGTAGAAACGACAGCGTGGCACGGCAGAACGTAGGTCCTCCCTCCATCCCTAAAGCGGGCCCCTCCAGGTGAGCCGGACTCCACGTCTCCCTTGAGCCCAGCATCCCCAGGAAGTTGCTGTCCTGTCCCCTCGGATCGCTTCGGCAGGAGTGTCGGCACTCTGCCCGGGAAAGGTCAGGGGAGGCAAGAAAGGGAGCCCAGCCCCACCTCAGTCTCAAAGCCAAGAAGAAATGCAGACTCAGTTTGTATACCCTTTCTGAGGCAGCGCGGTGAGCAGAACCAATCATAGGCCAGCCAGTGGGTGTGGAAACCCAATGAGACCGAAATGGAAGGTGAAGAACTAGGATCTGCACAGCCGTCCTGGGAGCTAATGGCCATACAATTGGAAAAGAGAGGCACCTGGGTGGCTCCGTCGGTTAAGAGTCTGCCTTCGGCTCAGGTCATGATCTCGGGGTCCTGGGATCGACCCCTGCATCGGGCTCCCTGCTCCTCGGGGGGTCTCCTTCTCCCTCTCCCTCTACCCCTCCCCCTGCTTGTAGTCTCTCTTGCTCTCTCTCTCTCTCTCTAAGTTAATAAATAAAATCTTTAATAAAAAAAAGAATGGAAAAGAAATTTCTCACCTTTCCCAGCCCCAACTCCATCCCCCACTGCCCCGCACCCAGAGTGCCTAGCAAGACGTTAGGTACTAGGGGAGGCAGAGTATTGTCAAGGCTGAGAGCATGGGCTCTGGGACCCGACCGCCAAGTTTGTCATCAACCACCTGTGGCAGCTTTTGACCTCTCGCTTCGGTTTCCCATCTGTAAAATGGGGATGATGATAAGAGTGGCTATGTCGTCGGGTTGTTCAAAGGAGGAAATAGAGTCGTTCCTGGCACCGATATTTAATAAATAAAACCTGGATAAACGCAGAGAGGAGATTTGTGGGAGCAGACCTGCGGCCATTGTTAGAAGACAAGCCAGCGAGGCCAATTCATCGGGAGTCGTCCCTCCTAAGGCAAGCCGTCTCCGCTGGCTGAGCGCATGGCAGGCTCAGAAACAAAGGCCCAGGCGAGAGCATTTGTGCTTCGCTGGGCGGTGAAAGGAAAAAGAAAGAACAAGAAGCAAGTTGATTGTGCTCCTGAGACCGTCTGTCCAAGCCGTACGGGTCCCTTCCGCCAAACTGAGGAGCTAAATGAACATTTACATTCATTAAAAATTCATCTTCCCAGGAAAAAAAAAAAAAGAACCAGTGTCCTTTTCCTCTCATGAAAACCATGAAAAGAAGATTCCAGAAGTTGGCACAAAAAGTTGGGTCTCCCTTCTCTGGCTCTGGGAGGAAAAACGGCGGGGAAATTCTGTTGTGTGTTTGGGGTGCGTTTATGTTTATTGGGGTGGGGTTGGTTCGGGTTTATTGTTCTTCGCATTTGGCAAGGATCGAAATTCTGTGAGCAGCAGACACCGTAAGGCCACTGGCCCTTGCGATATGACTCATCGTGCCAACTCCCACGCATTAAGCAAGCTGTTTGCTTGTGGTCCACACATTGCAAATCAAAGAGAATCCTGAGAAGACGAACAACGGGGGGGGGGGGTTTGGGGGGGAGCGGCGATAAAATGTGGGTTGATTGGCTCTATTATCCCATCAGTCTGTCATCAGCCGTCCTCTCCTGTGAGTGGCCCCCTGGCTCAGCTAAAATTACATCTGGCCCATCCTCCTACCGTAACTGTTCCCCCCACGCAAGCCCCCACCCCCCCCCCCCGTGCTGGCCCTTTCCTTTCTTTTAATGCAGATAAAAGCCCAAAGCCCACCATGCTCCATCAGCCAAGACTTCCTCTAACTGCAGATGAAGAGATATAGAGAGAGCCCCCGCCTCTCCCTTCAGACCCCCACTTGCAAAAACACCTGCTGCTGATTGCTCATTCAGAACCACGGGCTCCATTTCCTGCCCTCCTTTCCCACTAGCCTCCTGTCACCAGCGGCCGCCCAACCAGGAGCTGTAGCCTAATTAGGGAACCAAGCAAGGGCCTCCTCCACCGTGCCCTACAAGCTGGACCAGCCCAATTAGGGCTCCATCGCTTCGGCCCGAGCAGCCTGGAGGCGGGGAGCACCGGCACGGAATGAGGAAGGGCATTTGCTCCTTGACTGCCCGGCCGTGAGCAGCATGCGAGCCTGGGGTTGGCCGGCTTCCCCCATTCAGCCTCGTTTGACAAAATTCCACTCACTTTGATAAGGAAAAGGCCCCCAGACCTAATCCTGGAGGAAGTCAGTATGTGCTGGGAAAGCGTTACACCCTTCTTGCACAGGCTGTGTTTCTGGGGAGGTTATTAATTTTTATTAAGGTTCATTTATTATCGATGGCCATTATTATGTCTTTCTACACATGCAATGGAACCCCTTTGTACTCTTCATACGCACTGGGGGACGACGGGACTTGACGTATTTTTAAAATAATGTCTTCCATTAGGATGCAATATTACCACATCATAGAAAATTTGGAAAGTAGAGAAAAGGAAAAAAGAATCACATCAAATCCCACCAGTCTAATACTATCACTGTTAGCATTTTGGCGAATTTCCTTTGAGTCTTGCTCTTATGCATATTTTAACATAGTGGTAATTATCTTTACTTATATTTTTTTTATCTTCCCCCTTTTTTCACTTAGCCTAGCTATCATATGCAATTTTCGTATTGTATAATTCTCATAAACAATCATTTTAAGGGTTCCATAATATTCCGTCAAGTGCTATGAACCATAATTTGTTTAACCATTTCTCAGCTGTTGAATACTTAGGCTGTTTTCGCTATTATGCTTACAGATTTTTTGGTGTGTAGAGTAATTTTCTAGAACAGATCGACAAAAGTGGGAGTGGGATTATGGAGTCAGAGGGTCTGAACGTGTTTTTGATTGTTGATACACACTGCAGTTTGCTTTCTAATTCATGTTCCACTCTAACCATATTCCATAGGCTGTTTTGTCAGCATTGCTGCTGTTATGTTTTGGGGGGACATATGACCCCTCCATTGCACTGATGCGATGACGGTCTGGGCTACCTTGTCCCTTACCCAAAAGACCCTTCTTTGTCCCCTAGAATGCTTCACACCATAGGGTACCTGATGGACAAGGAAGGAACAAATGGGTCCCCTAGCCATGCTGGAGGGGAAGGCAGCCTTGGGAAGAAACATATCAGTGCATTTCTTTGTTAGCGCGAAAAGCAGAAAATTAATGTTGGACTTGTGATGCGTAGCTCAAACTGGTTGTTTTTGCTGTATTAAGAGATTTGCTTGCAGAGAGCCACCTGGCTAGCTGTCACGGGACCACATGTAAATAATGAAAAATAACTCTCTGGGGACAAAGCTCTGGATGGATTCTTCTTCCCTCCAGCCCTGCCCCCTCCCCCACCTTCCACACTTCTTTGCCCCCGTGGGGTTTCAGTGGAGTTTGATAGAAGAGTCTCCCCCTACTTATCTTTGTGGGCAAAATATATGTTGAGACTGCCTTTTTCATAAGAATATCAACTTCCTTGACACACCTGGCTTTTCTAGCTCCAAACAGGTAGAAAGCCAGAGCTATAATTCTCCAGGTTTGGAAAACAGTGCTTTCTTCAAGATGAATCCATTGACCATTGGTGGCTCATGATGTTTCTCCTGGAAATTCATGAGTGATCCCTGTCGTGTACCCATTTTTGATGCAACTGACTATTCTGTTCTTAGCATGAGTTAGTGCTATGTTCAGATGCAGGATAAGCGCAAGACAAAATGATGATAGAGGGTAATTTTGACTTTAGGATTGCCACACAAGGTTGTGCAGGTTGTTTACTGCACAAGAGCACCAAGCTGGTGGGAGAAAGGAAACAGAGTAAGTTGAGACTGATACTCTGCTTACCAAAAAGATTATTACTCAGCCACTATTCAATTCATGTACCCTAGCATGAAGCGATGTCCATTTATTACTATTATCCTAGGAGTACCATTTTTTAGAATTAACTTTTTATTTGAGAACAGTTTTAAATTTACAGAAAAGTTGCCGAATAGTACAGGGAATTCCCATATAGCCCACACCCAGTTTCCTCTATTGTTAGTATCTTACGTTTGTATAGTATACTTGTTACCATTACTGGATCAATATTGATGCATTATTATTATTAACTCAAGTCCATACTTCATTTAGATTTCCTTAGTTTTTACCTAACATCCTTTTTCTGTCCCAGGGTCCCAACCAGGATACCACATTGTCTCCTTGGGCTCTCTTTGACTGTGACGGTTTCTCGGAGTTTGTTTGTTTTTGATGACCTTGACCGTTTTGAAGAGAACTGGTCAGATATCCTGTAGAATGTCCCTCGCCTGTGATTTGTCTGATATTTTCTCATGATTTAGACTGGGGTGATGGGTTTTGGGGAAAACCACAGAGGTAAAGTGCCATTTTGATCACATTATATCATGGGTACATCCTATCACCGTAATGTTTCACTATTGAGGTCAAGGTTGATCACCTGGCTGAGGCCATGTTTGTTGAGTTTCTTCACCATAAAGTACCCTTTTTTTCCCCACTTTGCCTTTTGCTTTAGAAGGGCATAACTCTGTGCAGCCCATATTTAAGGAGTAGGGAGTTGGGCTCCACCTTCTCAAGGGCAGACTATCTACAAAAATTATTTAGAATTTTCTGCACTGGAGATTTGTCTATCCTCCTCTCTTTATTTTTGTACTTTGTTGTGTATTTATCCAATCATTTATTTACATTATGAGTCTATATGTAGCCACATGTCAGTACGGACTTACGGATATTTATTTTATACTGTGGGTTATAATCCAACGCTACTTTATTTTGTTGCTCACATTGCTAAATCTTTGGACATCGGGAGGTCTTTCGGTTGGCTTCTGTCCCTTTGGTATATGCCCCATCATTGTGGGGTTTTTTGGACTATACTGAATTGTGTCCCCCAAACAAAATGTGCCAAAGTCCTAACCCCCAATACCTCAGAGTATAACCCTGGTTTGAAATAGGGTTGTTGTAGATGTAACCAGTTAAGATGAAGCTATAGCCATTTAATCCCGCGTGACTAGTGTACTTACAGGAAGAGGAATGAAGGGCGCCTGGGTGGCTCAGTCTATTAAGTATCTGACTCTTGATCAGGTCGTGATCTCTGGGTCCTGGGATCGAGCCCCTCGTTGGGCTCCACGCTGAGCTTGGAGCCTGCTTGTTCATCTCCCTCTGCTCCTCCCCATACACACTCTCTCTCTGTCTCTCTCTCTCAAATAAATAAATAATCGTAAAAAGAAAAAAAAGAAGAAAAGGAGAGAGACACGGGGAGAAGATGCACATGTGGAGATACAGAGATCCGAATGATGTATCTACAAGACAAGGAACTCCCATAGACTGCCCATAAACACCAGCGACTAGGAAGAGGCAGGGAAGGATTCTCCCTTACAGGTTTCAGAGGAAACATGGCCCCGCTAACGCCTTGATTTTGAACTTCTGCCCTCTAGAACTATGGGACGATCAGTTCGTATTGTTTTAAGCCACCCGGTTTGTAGTAAATTATTATGGTAACTCTAGAAAACTAACCCAGGGCACTCCCTTATTTTCTAGCACGGCAAGATGCTCTAGGCTCATCTCGTATGTGACTTCCCTCAGTCCTAGAATCAGCCACTTCTTCAAGGATCCCTGGCTCCTTCTATTAGATAATGATTTTAGAAACCGAAATCTGGATGCTAGGTGTGCTTTTTGCCCCTGGAGTGCTGTTGCTTCAAGGCCTTCCCAAAAGACAGAGTGAGGAAATATGTGTGTGAGCTCACCATCACACATATACGTTATCGATAAGTATTTTATGTGTAACATCTCTATCTATATTAAGCTTAGCATATATCCATACTGATGTCTCTAGCTCTAATCCCTGACCACTTTCTAGCCACCTCCTTTTGCTTATCTGTAACTTTCACTCCAGCAGTGAGAAACCTCATTTCCACCATCCAACCACCACTTAACCTAATTGTTCAACTCCAGTGTATAAATATAGCAGATTGGAATTGTTAACCCTGGGATTCCTTTTTAAATTCACACAAAAGATGCTATATAGGCTGGTATGCATTCCCCCCAAACTGCATTTGCTCCCTGGAGCCTCCGTACTCCTCCCCCCTCCCTCATCTTCTCTAATATCCAACCTAGTCTCTCAAACGGATCTGTCGTTACTGGTTATTTATACCTTCACATTAGTCAGGATAAGCAAGGCCAAGTACAGGAAGAAATACACATCCATTTGCTGAGCACAACAAAGCTTTACTTCTTCTTCACATCCGATTCTGATTCAATTAAGGCACCTTCCTCCACCTCTAGCTTTATCATTTTGAACTTGTGGCCTGCGATGGGGACAGGAGAAGAAGAAAGCGTGGAAAGATCACGCAGGACATTTTAAAGACCCAGACTTGGAAGCCACCTACCTTCCTTCAACCCACATGCCTAGGGCCAGAACTGTCTCATGGCCAGAAGCCAGTTTGGGAAGGCCAGGCCATGGGGGGGATGGGGGGGTGGGGGGGGGGGAGGGAACACTCCCTGCAAGTTCAAGAAAAGAAATTCATCACGGAGCACATTGTAACATCTCTGCCTTAATCTCTGTGTGAATTTTGGTCAATGTGTTCACTCTTCCCTAACCAGTTTTACTTTAAGTCTTATTTTAACTTGGTAACAAAAAAAGGGCTCATTTACAATAAAGGAATTTTACATAAGGGACAAGAGAAGGGGTAGTTTAGGAAATCTTTTTAGTGCCCCATCCCCTAAAAAATCTATCATATAGGCAGGGTTTTTTTTCTACCCACACACTGATGATATTTGATTTTTTTAAAAAGCTCCATCACTTACTGATGACTCATCCAAAGCAGCTCTACAGGCCGCTTTTATTGTTCAGAGTGAAGGTGGCAAATCCAGTAGGGGGGCGAGGTGGGTCATGGAGCCCTTCGGTGTCCTTGCATGATGCGGGAGCCAGAGGGAACTGGAGGGGGCACCACTCAAGGGCACCTTCCTTCACATGACTTCTGGTGTGCTGTAGGAGAACATCAGTTTTTAAAAGAAAGGAAGTGAGCCCCATCCTTCATAAAATCTGAGTCCCAGAAGAAACCTTAAAAATGAAGTCTAAATAATTTTAAGGACATGGAATGCTTATGATAATTGAACATTAAGGGGGAGAAAAAGTATGAGACAAAACTGTACAGAGAGTATGATTTCACTCTGCAACATACTACGTACAGAGAAAGCAGAATATACCAAAATTTTAATGACGGTTTTCGCTGGATGGTGGGTGATAGGTGTTTTTAATGATCTCATTTAGACTTTTCCATATTTTCCAAGTTTCCTATACTGAGTATACATGACCCTTAGAATATGAAAAGGAATGCTTCGAAAAAAATTAAAAGAGGCCCAATCCAACTCCCCTCCGCATCACGGTATGGGGAAACCAAGGCACGGAGAGATTAAACGATTTGTTCAATATCACAGATACATTAAATTGAAAGATCAGGAGCCAAAGTGCTGGCACAGATCTTATTCTTCTCCAGGGTTCCTGTTAGAGAGTAGAGCAAATGTAGGCTCAGCCCTCGGGGAGCTCACACACAGCCACGCACACCCCTGTTCACTCCCGTCCCAAATGTCCAGAGTTAAAAAAATATTTCTGGACTCTCCATTTTAGCCCCAAGGCCTGGGAGCTCTTGCAGTCTCTGATAAGGGGACAGGAACTTCTAGTTAGTATCTGAGATAGGTGGGCACTGTGCTAGGAGTTTATGACTCACTGAGACCCAATAATAAGGGTGGGAAAAGAAGGGCTGGGAGAGGATGACTAACATTTGAACTCACAGCAAGCTACGCCATAACGCTGCTTCATCCCCATTTTATAGATGAAGAGACTGAGGCACTCCCAAGGCCACCAGTAGCAGAGCTAGGAAGCAAACTCATCCCAGGCTTTTTGGCCCAAGGTCCTCCTGGGAACAGCATTACCACTAAGTTTCACTGCTCTACCACATTTCAGGTGCCTATTAAAAGTTCCATATAGGGGCGCCTGGGTGGCTCAATCCATTAAGTGTCTGCCTTTGGCTCAGGTCATGATCCCGGGGTCCTGGGATCGAGCCCCACCCCTGGCTCCTTGCTCAGAGTGGAGTCTGCTTCTCCCTCTGCCCCGGACTCCTTGCTCGTGCTCACTCTGTCTCCCTCTCAAATAAATAAATAAATAAAATCTTTAAAATAAAATGAAATCAAAGCTCCATATAAATGTGTGGAAAGCCCACAGATTGTATCCTGTGCCTGATTTCAGCAGGCTCTCCAGCCTCCCCTGGAAACACCTGTCGACTTAGCACAGATGGGTGGACCTGCGTCCCGAGGTGATAGATATGATGCCAGATGTGGACATCTGGCCACTTCTAGGTACCCGTTTACCTCTGTACAGGACATCCCCCAAGCTGGATGCCCTGTCAGAAGGCTGCTCGGGGAAGATATATACTGATGAGAAATCTCAGCCCCCAAGTTCATTTTTCAAAGAAGCCAAGCAAATCTGGTGATTTATTCTCTGTCATTCCGATCCCAGCATATGTTCCACATCAGGTAAGTGAGATAGAAGGGATGGTTCAGCAAACCTTAAGTTAAAAGGAACCCTGTCAGGCTTCCCCCCCCCAATAGCTGGGTTTTATTTAAAGCCACAAAGTAATTAATTACATTGAGTAAAAAGCCAAGGCTCTCTCCCGCACGCCACTTCTCCAGTGTTTCCAGCAGAAGATGCTGTGCTTACACAATCGCACGCACGCCCCTGCGAACTTGGGTCCGTGTTTCTTCCTCACTCTCTTCCTTCTTGTCTGCAGCCTGTCCCTGTTTTCCTTTAAATCCAAATCCCTCCCTGCCTGTCTCTCTCTGTGCTTCCAGCCGGTCATCCCTCTCCTAATTCCTTTCTCCTTCTCTGCCCTTCTCTGTGACTGCTGCGTCTGGTCCCGGAAGCACAGTCCTCCCTTCCACCCAGAACACGGCTTTTCCTGTCGATGCCTTGAAGCCGGGCTCAGCCCAGCTTACCCCCTCCAGCTCTGCCTCTGGCGATTGACCTAAAACTTGTTCTTGCCAGCCCTGCCAGCCCTGCCTGCTCCTGAAGGTACACATGTTGGCAGAGCCCTTCATTCATTTGATCCCACTAGATCCTAAGAAGGGAGTGGTATGGCTCATGACTAGTTCGTGGAACCCAGAAGGGCATCTGAGTAAGAGACCACATAATGCGGGCTGCAGCTCGCTACCATAATGACTGTTGTGGACAGAGTCCTGTAGATGGACAGATGGAAGGAAGGGAAGAAGAGAGGAAGGAAGGAGAGGATCAGTCCATTCATACATCCATTCAAGAAGCATTTATTAAGCACCTGTTGCATGCTAGGCTTCGTGCCACGTGTTGAGAATATGGACATTAAATAAAACGTGGTTCTGCCTCTCAGCAGTCTAGTCGGGGGAGATACACGTGCAAACAAGCATTACAACAAAACTGGAGACTTGTTGCAAATAGCGATTGCGCAAGATTTGGGGTCTACGGAAGGAGAGATAACATCACTTGGGTGGGGTAGATAGAAAAGAGCATGAAAGTAGGTTTTCCAGGAGACACTTGCACAGACAAACAAGGTAGGAAAGGAAAACAGAGAAGAGAAGAGGAAGAACAGCCTTGTTCAAGTCGCCGAAGAGTAAAGGGCTGGGTTCTGTTAAGAGACCCGCTGGTAGGGAAGGGCTGGGACTGAGATGAGTGGGCGATGAAGACGCAGGGTCTTAGGAGCAGGTCATGGAGCCTTAGAAGCCTTACCAAGGAGTCCAGACTTCAGTGTATGGTCAGTGGAAAGCAACCAAAAGCGGAAACAAGGGAATGATAGGGTCTATCTTATATTTTTTGATCAATCCCTCTGACAGGTGTGTAGATTAGATTATAGGTGGCTGGAGACAACTGTCCAGATAAGGAACGACAGGGCTATACCAGCAACAGCGATGGGAACAGATGGCAGGGACATCTGTGGAGTGGTAGGCACTGGGCTAGGGGCTTCTAAACCTATCACCTTGTGTGTCTTCAGACGCACGTAAACAACTGCATAGCTTATCACAGCAACGCTGAGCACACACACCTGGTAGACTATCGGACCCTAAAAATGACAGTTCTTCTCTGCTGGAATGTATAGATGGGTCCTTTAATGGAATTGAAATAGCTTGTCTTGGTATTTACACAGACTAAGTGATAGCTTTTGTTCAAAAAGAGCTAACATGGCACTCTTCGTACCCCGCTCGTGGGAATCTGTTGGCACAACCTTTCTGGAGAACATCGTGGCCGTACTTCTCAAAAGCTGTGAAATATGCAACTTTTGTTCCAGCAATTTCTATTCTAGGAATTCCAACTAGTGAAAAATTAGGGGCGTGTGCAGAGATTTAGCTAAAAGGATATTTATGGCAGCATTGTCCTGGTAAGTAAAATACAAATTGCAACAATTGAGGCGTGGCTTAATTCATTCCAGCAGACCTGTACAGCGACATAGTCCTCAGCCAGGAAATGAAATGCCGTGGTGCGGAAGTGTATTCAGAGATGTGGAAAGACATTCACGGCGATTTGGCCCCTCTTCAAAGATGCAGTCTAAATAAAAGCGGGTGATCGCTATGCAAACACGGCTTCAAGACAAACTTCTTGCACTAGTTTCCAATATATTTTTAAGTGAAGGAGCGAGATACAGAACAACATATATAGTATGATACCATTTTAATGAAAAAGAAAAATATGCACATGTGAATCTCTTGAATATACAGCCCTAGAAAGGGTGGCGGGATAGCTACTGAAATGTTCTCCGTGTTTCTCACTATGGAGGATCATGGGGGGAGGTAATTTTAATTTAGCCTTTTGGGTTGTCTCTAGGTTTTGTGTTTTTTTTTTTAATCTTTTTATAGAGTGAGCATGTATTTCTTATGTTAAAAAAAATAAATAAAAAGAGGAGACTGGAGGGGCGCCTGGGTGGCTCAGTGGGTTAAAGCCTCTGCCTTTGGCTCAGGTCACGATCTCAGGGTCCTGGGATCGAGCCCCGCATCGGGCTCTCTGCTCACCGGGGAGCCTGCTTCCCCCTCTCTCTCTGCCTGCCTCTCTGCCTACTTGTGATCTCTCCCTCTGTGTCAAATAAATAAATAAAGTCTTTAAAAAAAAAAAAAAAAGAGGAGACTGGGGGAAGGAAGCCTCTCACAGTCCTTACAGCTCAGCAGGGGGTCAGTCTACCCTCCCCCATTGTTTGGTTTATCTGCCCATCGTGCTTGACGTTCCGGCTACTTCTAGGCATCCCGGGATGTACCGGGGATACAAGGATAATAAACATGGGTCTTGTCCTCAGGGAACTCACCATCCAATAAGGAGATGGATTAATAAGTGAATAGTTACAATGTTATAACCCGTTATACATGTTCTAATGACGTGATAGTTGGAGCAGTGATAGAAACATTTACGTGGTTTAATGGGCTCCCAGAAGAGTCCAGGTTTATCTTGTAGCTGGTAAAAAGTGACTTGCGTCGGGTTGCTGCAGTTCCGCTCTCCGCACCTCTATCCCGGTCTGGGCTGAGAGTGGCTGGGAAAGAGGCAGCGTGGTGTTGGGGGTAGGGGAGTTCCGCGGGGAGAGCACTGTGCTGGGAGTCACCTCTAGCTTGGCCCTTCAGCTCACCCTGAGAGTCTTTGTTGTCTGTGGAGCAAAACTTTGTGGTGGGTGTAGAAGATCTTTCTCGGGCCCCACCTACATCTCCAGCCTCCCCTGGACGGTTGCCTTCGTTAACTCCACATTCCTGCCTCAGACGTGAACTGTCACTCTCCTTTAGACCTTCCAGACCCTTGAACAACTTGATGCCTTTAAACGCGTTGGTCTCTTTACCGCTAACCCAGGGTTTTTCCACCTCTCGACACCACCAGCGTTTGGGGCCAGATAATTCTTGGGTATGGGGGTCCGCACACTGCCTGGGCATCGGGGGATGTTTGCAGCCCCCCAGGCCTCCACTCAGTAGACGCAGGGGCGTCCCTCCGGTCACGACAATCAAAAATGCCTCCAGACTCTGTCCAATGTCCCCTGGGGAGCAAAACGGCCCCAGGCTGAGAAGCACTGCGGTCACTGACCACGTGACCTTGGAAAGGTCACTTACCCATCCCTGGGCCTGAGCCCTCATCCTGAAAGTTGGCCCTTAAAAGTCGACGTAAGCTGCATACAGCCCTGTGGTTATGGCCGTCCAAGGTTCTGGCGGCGTTTGCTGGCCTCCTGCACGCTCAGCGTCACGCTGTGGATGAAGGGAGCACTGGACGAAATCCTGTTCCTCTTCCCTCAAGTTGCTGGGGAAACGAAACCCGTATTTACCAAACAGCGACCAAGCCTCGGACTGCAGCGTGTGCGTGGAGCCTGGCTCCGAGGCCCCGAGCCATCCCCCATGGCAGTCCCCCCATCCCCCCGGTGATGCTGTTCCAGGGTCCTGTGGAGAGGAGACGGTCTCGCTCTTGACACTCGAGGCGGGGTGACACTCACAGATGGCAGCAAGGACGTCTCTCAAGAAGCCACGTGGGGCGTCTGTGGTTGCAAATCCAAATTTCCGAGACCTCCCCACAGGCCTCGCGTCGATATGGCTCTGCCGGGCTGCGGCTGGCCCACTCCACGCGGGGCCGGGAAGGCTGGGCCACTGCGGGCTGAGTGCAAGCCCCCGTCCCCAAGGTCCTGTCCGAAAATGCTTCTCCTGGGGAAAAACAAACAGCAGGGCGTTCCACTGAGCAATCCCAGTGTTTTCTTTGGATGACTACAGAATTTTCATAGTTTACTTCCGCAACTCTCAAATCCTTGGTTTGTCCCAGAGACTGGGGCAGCTCATGCCAGGATTCCCCCCCAGGCTTTGGAAGGAGGCCCTGCTTTGGGTCAAGCGAGCGCCCTATTATTAAGAAAGGACTCAGTTGGGGCGCCTGGGTGGCTCAGTGGGTTAAAGCCTCTGCCTTCGGCTCAGGTCATGATCTCAGGGTCCTGGGATCGAGCCCCGCATCGGGCTCTCTGCACATTCCCTCCCCCGGGCTCCTAACCCTTCCCTGTGCGGAGTTTGAATATAACCATGGAGAGACCGGTGGTGCTCTTGCCTGGAGGAGGGAAATCCCCTGGACATGAGGCTGGGCCAGCTTCTAGAAGCCAGGGCCCCGGCACAGCTGCAGAGACACAGAAAAGCCCCCGAAGTGGAGGGTACGCCACAAGCCCCCAGGCCAGCCTGACTGCTCCCAGGCCCCCACCATGCTGCCTCCGGAGCCTGGCCCCCCACCCACAGGAAGGGCTAGTATTCGCCAAGCCACAGAAGTCAGGGGTCTCGAGGCAGCCTGTTTCTCCAAGCTCTGCAGGTAAAAAGAACAGGGTATGGCAAGTACGGTGCATGAGAGAGCCCCAGACTTTCCTTGAGAAGAAGACAATTCGAATCCCAGCCTGGCTTCCCCAGCTGGGCTCCCTCATCTAGAAGAAGCAAATAAAGAGCCTTTGCCCCTCCAAGGTCTGTATCGGCTTAACAATAAAAATTTTAAAATCACGTCCACCAAATAATGTTTTCCAGTAGCTGGTCCACGAAAGGCATTTTTTTTTTATTAGGATGTATTTCTTGAGCACTTTCTAGGCAGCAGGGTAAAAAGACAGGCTCAGTCCTGCCTCCGTGGCCTGGAGACCAGGCGGGGCCCGACCGGGCTGCTCAGACTAGCGTCGAGGGATGGACTGGGGAAGCTCAGAGGAGGGGCACGGCTGTCATGGGAGGAAAAGGGAAGTGACACTGTCCCAGGACTTATATTTATCTCCTAGGGAGGGAAGATGGGCACCTTCATCAAAGGGGTACCATCGCCTGCATCCCTTATATGAAGTTTGTTTTATTAGAAGAGTCTGTGCTGCTGGGAAAGATACGCGACTCGGTGCTTAACTCAGTGGGACCGGGGAGAGTTCCATTTTGCTGTCGGGCCCCAACATCCAATCCATCTGAATTTTTAAACGGATGGCTCCTTAAGTGAGTGCATCTGGCAAGCACTTTCTTTTGCTTGCCTCCCATGATTTTGCATTTTTTTTGGAGAACAACTGAAAGTGAATGCAGTGATTTCTAAGAATGAGTGGCTGTTTGGGGACCTGGGAGTTGGGTCTGCATCGTGTGCCCCGGCGGCTTGGAAATGCTTGAGTCTGCTGGACAGCTGGTTCTCCGTAGCAGCTCAAGGAACTCGGCCATTATTTTTATGAAGATGAACCGCATTGCGGAGTTCTGGGGCCCAGCCTTGGGGTCCATCCCGGGGTGCTGTGGGGGTCGGGAAGCTCACAGACCGTGTCCAGGACTTGGTATAGGGCAGCACCTTGAAAAATAGAAACCTTGCCGAGTGTGAAACCAGGCTGCAGCTGGGGCCGGCTGTCAGCTTGCTTCCCAGGGACGAGGCAGAATGTGCTGGCTCGGAAGATAGGTCAGCGTCTCGGAGAGCGCCCTGCCCCGGAGAGATCACTCCAGCCCAAGGGCTCAGTTGTCCAAAGCAGAATTGTTCCAACTGGAGCTGAAAGAACTTGACGGGAGCCCCATTCTGCCTCTGGGAGAGACCCAGGCCGTACAGATGCAGTATGGGGGTACGGGAGTGCACAGCCCAGATCCACCGCCGGCCCCCCACCCCCGTTTGCACACTGCAAGCACGCACGCTGCACTTGGCTCGAGGGAGGGCACACGTGGCGTCCTGGGTCTGGGTAGCCCAGAGCTCTGAAGAGCAAAGCAAAATGCCATCATTGAAGTCAATCCTAACCGCTCCCAAGGCCTCCTCCTCCAGTGTATCTGAGGGCAAAGCCCATCCCAAAGGCCACGGAGGCCCCACTCTGCTGCCCAAGGGACCCAGTGCACAGGCTCTGGGCACCAGCTGGAGGCGGCTGAGGTGACCGTTAGCGTGGGCTCAAGTTCCTTCTCCCTCCTCATACACACGAGGTATTCCTTCCTAGGGCCTATTTCCTATGGGGGTTAAGGTTAGGTTTTAGGGCCCTTGTCCCTAACCCCCATCTCTACTTCCTACTCTTTCCTCATTTGCTTCTAAAAAAACATGAGTATCTACTTCATTAACTTGACATGTAAGAGCCTGTGCATGAGGACCCAGCAGATGGCCAGCCCCAGAGAGGGGACTCGTAAAAGGGCTTTGGTGTTCTCTCTGTTACCCCCGGGACGCCCATCACTTCCACCTCTGCTCAGAGGCCCTACAACCCCTCTCCTCTGGTCTCTTTCCTGTCTGTCAAAATATTTGGAGGCACAGGAGACAGGGAGTGTAGGGAGTGGACTAGAATGTGTCCTCCTGCTGAAGCTTTGGAAAGTCCCCAGAAGTATCCAGATAATTTAGAGTCACAAGAGTTTTCGCTTTTCATCCATCACTCACTAAATACCTGCTCTCTGCCAGGTTCAGGGTTAAAGACTAGGACCACAGAGACAAATAAAGCCTGTAGGTCCTGGGCTCCAAGGAACACGTGAACACACACACACACACACACACACACACAGCTTGACACCCTTCCTATGACAGAAGCTAGCGCTCTCCCTGTAAGAACTGTGAGTTGTTTCCATGACTTCTGCATTTCTGCCCTGGCCCAGGTTCTAGACCCAGTGTTAGCTTGCACATCTCATTGGGCTTGCACTCATCGGGGTTCTTCAGGGAATGAAAATCGACAGGCTGTGTGTGTAGAGAGAGAGAGATTTATTTGAAGGAACTGGCTTACACAATTGTGGAAACTGGCAAATCCAAAGTCTGCGGGGCTGGAGGCCCTGGGAGAGTTGGACTTGGACTCAAGTCCAAAAGTGGCCTGCTGGCAGGACTCCCTTTTGCTCGGGGGAGGTCACGCTTTGGTCAACCCAGGCGTCAACAGATTGGATGAAGGCCATCACAGGTAGCGCACATTGGAGGCCACTCTGTTTCACTTCAAATCTACCAACTTAAATGCTAATCTCATCCTAAAACATCTTCACAGAAACATCCAGAATGTTTGACCAAAAATCTGGGCACCATGACCTAGCCAGGTTGACACATGTAATTAACCATCCCAGCCCTATCCTATCAGAAAACAGAATTGCAATGATTTCAAAGATTCCTTCATTTCCAGAAGTTTAGTAGGAGTCTAACAGCTCTGGTAAACGAGATGCAGACAGTCGTTTCCCCATTGGAACGTTCCAGAGAACCAAGCTATCCTTAGCGGCTTGCCCAAGATCTCTGATGCCACCAAATGATTCCCTCGCTTACTCCATGTGACAGAACCTCAGGACATAACTTAGCTTGGTGGCCCAGTTCTAATGTTTGTGAGCCCTGATCCTGATTCATTAACTGTGGCCTGGGCATTGGGGGCCTGGACCTTAAAAGCTGATCGGCAAGGAAGTAGCTACTTGGGACCCGAGAAGAAACACCCCCAGGGCAGGAGGTGGCGGGAAACACTATGACTGCACCCCAGGAAGCTGCTCCATTAAGGAACCCCCAGGTGACTTCATCATGGGTGGCCTGTGGGCACATTTAGAAATGCTGGCCTGGCCTCTCCAAGGTACCCCAGGCAGAAGCATTGAAACGGTGAGGATGTGTGCAAAGAGGATACGTGCCTTTGGAAAAACAATTAAATCAGTTAGCAGCTTGCCCTGCCCCTTTGCTCTTTCCGACTTACCTGACTGCTTACCTGTCCCTTCCGCCCTCTGTCTGAAGCTTCCTCTTCTAAACCTCTTCTTCAAATTACAAGCCATCCCTGCAAGGCACCATTCGTGGCGTTTCATCTGTACACTGGTTCTCTAGCTCAGAAACGGTCTAACCAGCCTCAGGTTGGGGAGTCTGCTCTTGCAAAAAGAAAAAGAAAAATTAGACCACGAAAGCATTGGCGTTCTTCCTGAACGCCCCCTTACCCAAATCTTACCTTGTTTTTGTTTTTGTTTTTAATTTGTAGTATATCTTTCCTCCCAACTAACACTTGGAGATTTCATCAGACCTGCCCTGGCAGGTTTAGCGGTCTAGGAGAGATGAGAGCCGAGCCATAAATGAGAGCCCACCGTGGTTCTCTTTGCCCAGGGAATCTGCTGGAACCTCCCTGCTCCCCAGGCAGGTGGAGAGATTGTGGTTCCCAGAAAGGGGCCCCTCCCTCCACCTCAGACAGGAAGCAGGTGGAGAAGAGGATTTTAGGGAGGCAGGACTGCACTTGAGGATATGATCATATATCCAAGGCAAGAGGATGTTGTTTTCTCTTGATGGATGCTCAGCCTGTCAACAAAAGAATTCTAGAGATGGGTCTCGGGTCTTTGTTTCCAGGGTGGATTCCTGCAGGACAAAAGCAACGTCTAGCTGGAGTAGTCTGGACCCAACGTACTGCTTCCCATGACAATTTCTTTTTTTTTTTTTAAGATTTTATTTATTTATTTGACAGAGAGAGAGAGAGAGATCACAAGCAGGCAGAGAGGCAGGCAGAGAGAGAGGGGGAAGGAAGCAGGCTCCCTGCTGAGCAGAGAGCCCGATGTGGGGCTCGATTCCAGGACCCTGAGATCATGACCTGAGCCGAAGGCAGAGGCTTAACCCACTGAGCCACCCAGGCACCCCTTCCCATGACAATTTCTTTTAATAAAGTTGTTGATTGACCACCAGATGATCGTACATTGGTCATTTCTAGTGTTTCGTGGCCGCAGAGGAAGCTAGTCATTCATTCCACACCAAGGTAGACACAGGCAATACAGCGCTGAATATGAAAGACAGCCACACGCTACCCGGTAAAGCCGACAACAGGGCTAAGAAAAGAGGCAAACAAGTAATGGACAAATGGATAATCAGTCACAGTTCTAAATACCGCGATGGAGAAAGGCAGGCAGCATTGTATAGTGGAGAAGGCTACGGATTCCCTGATCGTGCGCTTCACAAGTTGGAAATCTCACTTCAGCCAGATGGCCTCCAGCAAATCATTTAACCTCTCTAAACCTCTGTTTCTGCCTCTGTTAAAAAATAATAATAGTAAAGTGAGAGGTTACACCTTTGCTTGCCAATTTGGTTAGGGATGACCGAGATCATGAGAGGGAAAGCGCTCGCGCAAGAGTTGGCATATGACCCTTTGTGGTAAATTTCAGTCCCCATCTCTGCCCCTTCCATCTTCACGGGGCGCTGACTGGCACCTCTCTTTCCCACCTGGGATGACAGGTGGAGCCAAGCCCCGGGCTTCGGGAAGGGGGTCTTTCTCAAACGTCATCTCTGAGGGGGAGGTCCAAGAATGGCAAGTGACAGTTGGCATGACTAGGTGGAAATATCAGGTGGAAATATATCAGGTCATTCAAAACCTGTGCATACCAGCCACCTCCGTAATTACTTGCAACAAGAGGCATGATGGGCTTTGCCTTCCATTTTATAACCATCAAGGCATTTTTAAAAAGATTCTGTTAATTGCCACTTGCAGGCGATTATTATCTATTCAGAATCCCCTGGTGCAAATGAATCACCCAGGACATGTGTCTGAGCTCTTTCAGCCCACTCACTGACCCCGCGTGCCGCTAAGGCTGTAGTAACAAGAAGAGGAAGTGACTGGCTGGCAGGGGAGGGGCAGAAGTCTTGGGAGCAACCAGACGGCTCTTCTGGGTGTTTGTAGGTCAGGGGGGAAATCCGTGTATGATCTCTCTGGGGCACATTTAAGGCAGAAGAGAAAGAAAGTAAATGGGTGGGTTTTGTTCATAACTGGAGAAGCAAGTGAGGCAGGCTTTCGGCCAAGCTGAGCCGGCTCTTTAGACTCTGAAGGCTTTGAATTGGGGAAGGAAGGAAGGAAGGAAGGAAGGAAGGAAGGAAGGAAGGAAGAGAGGGAGGGAGGGAGGGAGGGAGGGAAGGAAAGAAAGAAGGAAGCACCTGCAAAGAGTCTAACTAGGAATTTTTAATGGGATCTGCAAATCCTCCCATAGAGGGATCTAGGGAGAAATCAGTCAATCAACACGGTTACTCACAGAGCTCTAGCTGTGTGCCCAACCCTCTGCTTAGTCAACCGTACTAGGTATGTATTATTACCCTCATTTTATAAATGAGGAATCAAGGTTCGGGGAGGCGAGATCAGTTGCCCAAGGTCCTACAACTCATCAGAGTCAATACTGAGACACACCTCTTCTGATTCCAGAACCCGGGCTGGAAATGATTGCATTGTTCTGTCTCTTCCTTAGGAGCCAGAGCATATGAACTCACCAAGGACAAATTTCCACTTCCTCATCCTTCACAGGGCCTAGCATTGTGCAGGAGATTCAAGAGGGCTTTAATTAAAAGTTGCTAACTGAAGGAAGAAACTAGGGGATTGAGAAGTTTGTCCATGCATTTCAGTGTTAAATGGAAATATGCCAAATGCATGAATATCATATGCGAATCAACATCTATCATACTCATTAACTGCCTGTGTTGGTGTTATACTGGAGAGAGGAGAAGATTGTGTGGTTTTCACTGGGGTCAGCTCCCCTTCTGGATGGCAGTATCTTCCCAATCATGTCTCATGTTGACTTGAGCAGATATTGCAAAATTTGTATGACTCTGGCCTTTCTTTATCATCTCTCAAAATTCTATCCATTCTGCAAGATTTGCTTCCGTGGAGTGTACCTTGACTACTGGCCCTTATCAAATCTATTAAGCCCCTACCATGTTCCGGGCCCTTCACTAAGGGAGACACCTGTAAGCCAGGAATGGCAATATATTAGACTTTGTGTAATGTTAGAAGTGTGTATGAAGCATAGGAGGAAAAAAAGGGAGGAATTGGCAGGAGATGGAACCTACAGGAAGGTCAGAGAAGGTTTCGGAGAGGAGAAATGCCTGAATTAAATCTCCAAGTCTGCATGGGAGACTGACAGGTAAACGAGATGCAGAGAAGAGATCCCAGGAGACAGCCTATGCAGAAGCATGGAAATGTGTATTTTGGAAACTATAAGTACTGCTTGTTTTCAAAGATTTTGAAACACAAAGCAGATTGCATTACTTCTCTGCTTAAAACACTGCACTGGTTCCCACCCACATAGAAAGCAGTGTCGATGCCTTGCTGTGGTTGGCATGGCCCGCCACATTCTAGTCCCTGCCTCCTGCTCAGACATCATGCCGGGCCGCCTGTTCCCCAGACTCATCAAGCTCCGGTCGTGGCAGCTTCCCTGATAGACACCCAGCTCATTCCCACCTTCAGACCTTCACACTTGCTGTTCTATCCACCTGGAGTTCTCTGTCCTCAGCTCTACTCTCCTCCCATTTTGGGGAGGGAGTGCCCTCACATTCTAGTCTCAACTCAAATGTGCTATCTCTATCCCATCCCAAGTAGTCTTCTGACCTTTAGTTACTCATTACCCCATTTTACTTTCTCCTTTGCACTTTTCATTGTTTTAATCTATCTTACTTATTTCTTTTTTATTTTATCTATTTATTTGACAGAGAGAGAGATCACAAGTAGGCAGAGAGGCAGGCAGAGAGAGAGGGGGAAGCAGGCTCCCTGCAGAGCAGAGAGCCCGATGCGGGGCTCCATCCCAGGACCCTGAGATCATGACCTGAGCCGAAGGCAGAGGCTTTAACCCACTGAGCCACCCAGGCAGCCCTATCTTACTTATTGCTTGATGTCTTTCTCTTCTCAATACATTAAACCATAAGTTGATAAGATCTGCAGCCTGCCTGACTGATTCACATGCATTCTCAGAGACCTGGGATACACAGTGCCTGCACAGAACAAGCACTCGGTATTTGTGGAATAAGTGGATGGATGGGTGGATGGGTGGATGGATGGTGGATGGAATTGCTGCTATTCTTCTCTCCGATCTCCTGTTGAGTTTGTAGGTGTTCAGAATGGTTTGATAACTATCTAGCTGAATTCCTGAGACCAGACAAAATGTAGGTCTCCTGCTTCTCTGCCATCTTGCTCCTCCCCCCACCCCCAGATGGTGGCTGGATGGGTGGATGGATGGATGGATGGTAGATGGATGGATGGTGGCTGGATGGGTGGATGGATGGATGGATGGATGGTAGATGGATGGACGGTGGCTGGATGGGTGGATGGATGGATGGATGGTAGATGGATGGATGGTGGCTGGATGGGTGGGTGGGTAAAATTTTTTTAAAAAATAGTGATAGTTACTGGACAAGGCTGATATAAAGAGCCATAAAGTTTTAAAGTTGGAGAGATGTTCAGGGAACTGTGGATGCCATGAAAATTATTTGGACTTCATCCTATAGCTTATGGGGACATTAGGAAATTATCATTATCACTAGATAATTTAATATTTGATTACATCTTGCCTTGCATTGGTTTCTGAGAGTTTCTTATGCCTGAACCTTAACTCACCCATTAAATTGCCAGCCACACAATGGGTTAAAGCCTCTGCCTTCGGCTCAGGTCATGATCTCAGGGTCCTGGGATCGAGCCCCGCATCGGGCTCTCTGCTCAGCGGGGAGCCTGCTTCCCCCCCCCCCGCCGCCTGCCTCTCTGCCTACTTGTCATCTCTCTCTCTCTCTGTCAAAATAAATAAATAAAATCTTTAAAAAATATATAAAAAATAAAAAATAAATTGCCAGCCACATAGCATTAGTCAATTTCTGCAGAGAATTCCACTTAGTCTTTCAACATTCATGACTTTATGGGATTCTTAGGGGCGAGTTTCCTTTCTCAAACCTCTCTAGCACTGAGTTGAACACTGAAGAGATTCTCAATAAATATCTGTACGGATTGAGTGTCTGAGGTGGTCCTTTTAAACAGTAAAAAGAAAGAAATCAGAAGTCAGTCCCGAGTGTTGGCGAGGACGTGGAGAAACGGGAACCCTGGTGCATGGTGGGTGGGAACGGATATTGGTGCCGCCACTGTGGAAACAGTATGGGCACCACTCAAAAAATAAAAATCAAATGATTTGAAATATTATCCAGCAAAACCACTTTGGAGTACTCACTCTAAGGAAACGAAAAGTAACTTAAAAATGTCCGCACTCCTCTGTTGATTACAACATTTACAATAGCCAAGACATGGACGCTACCTAAGTATCCATGGTTGGATGAGTAGATAAAGTCGTGGTGTGTATATGCAATGGAGTATGACTTAGCTTTAAGGAAAGGAAATCCTGCTATGACCCCTTGAAGGCGTTATGCTAAATGAAATAAGTCTGACAAAGAAAGACTAATACTGTACGACCTCGCCTATTTGTGGAATCTTGAAAACATAAATAAATAAATTTAAAAAGCCAAACTCATAGATACAGAAAACACATTTCAAGGTTGCTTGTTAGAGGTGGGGTGGGAGACACAAAATGGGTGGAAGAGGTCAAAAGGGACAACGTTCCAGTTATAAAGGAAATAAACCCCCAGGTTGTCATGTACAGCATGGTGATTATAGCGAATAATACTATATTGTATATTTGTATATATGCTGAGAGAGTAGATCTTAAAAGTTCTCATTACAAGAAAAAGCACTCTAACTAAATATGGTGATGAAGGTTAAGGCTTAATCGCGGTGATCATTTCACTACGTACACAAATATTCAATCATTATATTGTACACCTGCAACTAATATAAAGTTTTATGTCAATTATACATATACATAAAATTTATATATTTAAAATATATATAAATATATACTTATATATTTATATAAATATTATATGAATATATAATATATATATACACATACATATATATAGAATTAGGTTGATTGGTTTAAAAAAAAAGAAAACAAACGTGTCTCCAGCACTTCGATACCGCGATGATGTCTGGGTGCTGGGCTAGGTGCTTCCCGTACTTGGTTCCCACCGCTGCCCTGAGCTGTATGCGTTACTCTCCCCATTCATGGGTAAACCACTGCTTATAGAGAATAAGCAGCCTAGACAAGCGGGAGGCTCAGGGTTCAGATCTAAGGTTCAGAACTCCTTCCATCATTCCTTGCTGCCCCGCAGTCGGTTGTGTGCCCACATTCCTGGCTCCAGCAGCCCCAAGGAATGTCTGTCCCAGAAGGAAACTCAGGGGCCACAGTGGAACCAAGAGCTCAGAGGGGCTCCCTCTGGTCTCTGGAGCCTGATAGCCTGATAGCTAATGGCTAATGCCTCTTGCCCCAAGTATGCCACCAGCCCCCTCCCATCAGATTTGGTAGAAAATGCCCTTGGCCTTCCAAGAGGTCCTTTGACCCTTGGGCTGGGCGCCTGGCAGAAAAAGCACAGAGAGGGAGGCTGATTCCTAGGCTTGCTGTCTCTTTCCGCGTCCTAGCGTGTGCCACTGGTCCCTGTGTCTCCCCACTTGAACCTGATTCCCCCGGGAAACCCAGCACTTGCACTGATGTTCCCAGCATTATCCCTAAACATCCACACGCAGCAGGAGCTCCCGGGGCCTCGGGGCAGGACACGGCTCCTTGTTGCATGAAACCAGCCCCCTGTTCCTCCTGCCGAATGTCCACCTTACCCAGGAAGCAGCCGCTCCGGCACCCCCCTCCTCCACGCAGAGCCCTCAGTCTCCTGTGGCGGGACA
This sequence comes from Potos flavus, assembly GCA_028534135.1. Lineage (NCBI taxonomy): Eukaryota > Metazoa > Chordata > Mammalia > Carnivora > Procyonidae > Potos > Potos flavus. The sequence continues at coordinate 18,760,955 of CM052884.1, read as the reverse complement.
GGACCTGGCCTTTGTCTTTGACCCCAGCTCTCTGTGCCTCAGTTTGCCCACATACCAGACGGAACAGTCCCTCTCTCCTACCTCCACAAGGGAGTCGTAGGGACTAATTACTGTAAGCAAATCACTTTAATTATCATAATTATCAACAGCGCTTTATGATCCCCAGTCAGAGAGATGATCATTAAATTTTGCAGCTCCCCCCCTCCCCCTGCCCAAGGCAGAAAGTTAATCCCATAAGTCCCTGTTGATATTACAAAAGCCCCCAGCAAAGCATGTCTGTGAGCGTGCCCCGTCTGGGGAAATGATAACGGAATGGTCCTACTGGCTTCACCACGAGGCACGGTAATCTCTTGGACGGTTCCCCGACATCCCAGTGATGCCATCCCCTTCCCCCTAGTAAACACGTGTGCTGGTCCGGGGACACATGGTTGCACGCTTGCTTATCTTCTTCGTGGCATAAACGAAAACGGAAGAGGAAGAATGCCACATCCCAGGAGGAAAAAACAGAAAGAACGCCAAGTAGCACAAGATTCCAGCCCTGCCCCCTCTCTCCACCATTTTTTTTTCCTTCTCTATGTAGGAGTGAGTGTTCTAATTCTGCGATGCTGTCATTACTGTAATGGGTTTGGCAGGCCCATATTATGGCACTGAGGCTTTCAGCGAGGCATGCCACACTGTCTGCTAAGGGTTCCTACTGTTCTCAGCCAACCGAAGGCCAGGAAGACAGAGGAGGAAGAAGGGAGGGAGGTGGGGGGTGCGGGGAGAGGCTCCAGTTAGTTTAGGCATTCTAAGACATGATCCTTTTAACTCGCTCACAACATTAGAGATGAAATGATGCTAGATGCCAGCCACTCCTGGAGGGCGGGAGTACGGAAATGGGAAATAAACAGCAAAACAAAGAAGTGAATTTGCTCCACTGAGAACCGCCTTCTAGCGTGGCCGAGCTCAGACTGTTGGCAATGGATTCTGTAACATAAAGTCAAAAGGGAAATTATAGGGACGCCTGGGTGGCTCCGTCAGTTAAGCGTCCGACCCTTGACTTCGTCTCAAGTCATCATCTCAGGGTTGTGAGTTCGAGCCCTGGGTCGGGCTCCACACTCAGGGAGGAGTGTGGGAAGGAGGGAATCCTGAGATTCCCTCCCTCTGCCCCTCCCTTCCCTACTCTCTCTCTCTCAAATAAATAAATAAATCTTTTTTAAAAAATCTATAAAATACCAACTCTAGAGCACTGGATTATGGCGCTTGGCCAGAAGAATGTTTCCCTATTCAGGGATCAAATTAAAAAAAAAAAAAAAATTAACTGGGCGAAGAAACTGGTTAACGTAAACCTAGCTGAAGTACCCAGCTCTAAACACTTTCTCACATTTCAGCCAGGCTACAGGATCCAGAAGTAATTCCATCACCCTGAGAAGAGAGCTATGTTTAACCGTCCCAGTTGAGGTCAACTTTGTTGCTGTGTCGCTCCTTCTAAAACTGCCTGACTCCCTTCGTCTGAACTTGGACCTCATTAGAGGGAGACGGTGAAGAAAATTATAGGAGTGCCCTCTTCCCGGAGCCCCAAGGAAAAGGGCTTTCTTAAATGAAAATAACTGCAGAAGTAAACAGTGGTGACCCGGCAATTATCAGAACATTGTTTATTCCATGTAGCTAAATGTGGAGTCACAACCCCACGGAGACACGGCGTTACCGACACCTCTGATCGGGAAGCTCACCGGCCGTGTGCCCCGGAGCGGCTGCGGCCGTGGGCTTGCTCATTTCGCTGCCGCTCCTGGTCCTCAGGAGGACTTGAGCAGTGCGGGCACGGGCTTTTGCTCTGCTAGGCGCTGCCTGCGGTTGGGGGGCCTCCCTGGAGGGGAAGAGAGTGGGGAAGGGCCCACGGGCTTCGCTGTGTGGGGTTGAAGCAAGGGGATCAATCTGTAGATGGGCTTGCAAACAGTGGTGTCAAGATTCTCCTTAGGGCAGCCCTGCAAGGTCGTGGTCTCCCATTTTACAGATGGGGAAACTGACGCCTAGTCGCTAAAAAGAGTTTGCAAATACCCTGGGGTGTTTGGGGACCACCAGGGGCTTTTCAGTTACCAGTGCGTGGCCACAGAAGGTTTGAGCATTCTAGATACTTTTATCATTTAAGGACCGGTTTCCTCCTTTTATCTCTAGAAATGGCATCATTGTCCCCCTTGCGCTGTGTCCAAGTTAATACCTTTTCCTTTTCTTTGTATACTGCTTGCACCCTTGAGTTCTTCACACGGTAGCAAGGCCCTCTTGTTCTTGACAAAAAGAGCTGAAGTGTGGAGGCAAATGACATTTGGACAGCTCCTCGAAGAGGACCCAGGCCAGGCGTGTGGGGCTTTGGACCCAAGGTCCTGTGTAAAGGGGAGCTACCCCTTTGAGACCGACGTAGGACCACGGAAGTAGCCGCGTGTAAGAATGGGGCCCCAGAGGCTGACAGCACAAGCCCGAAGCAGCTGAGTCGTGTGTCCCATTCGTGTGTGACATGGTAAAACCAGAGCTCAGGGTCCACCTTCCCGGAGAGCAGAGAAGGCACGAGGGATCCCATAAACGGAGACTCCTAGAGAGAGTAGGCAGTTGTTTTAAGGACTGGGATCCGGTTGTCATTGGCTCCCCGAGGGCTGAGGAAACTCACAAGGCGGTGGGGTGCCACGAAGAAGGAGGGGGGCATCAGAGCTGGAGAGGAAAGAAGAAGGACCTTGATGCTTCTGGAAAAGGTGTCTCTGCAGAGAGCGACACAGCCCCGAGGCCACACTGCCCCTGGCCCCCGTCGGAAGGACGGAACTCTGGGGGTTCCCTCTGAGGCCGAGCACGGCACAATTACAGTCATTTTCTCCTATCTGCATCTATCTAGGAAAGACGTGGGGAGAGGCATGACGCATGACAGAACCGATATTTGCCAAGGCTCGGGGCGCCGCCGCTGTCGGCCCGTTGACCAGAATGACCTGCTGTCGGATGCCTTTCGTGGAGAAACTGAGTTCTGTTTCATTTTGCCCCTGGGTATGTGGGTGAGTGGGTTAGACAGGGGAAAAGATAGCATTTTATTCATTCTGATCTGAATCCCTTTTAAAACTCAAATGGCATGTATAATCTTCCCCTTAATTAAAGCTTCTGAAATATCACTGGGCATGTGCATCGCCCCACCTCGCCTTAGCCTCTCTAAGGTGGGATGACGGGAGAGCTTTACTGGAGCGCGGGTGGCCGGGAGGAAGATACGGGAAAGGAGAGAAAAGGTTCAAGAGGCCGAAGGCAAGACAGTGGGAAGGTCTGCTGGAAACTTAGTGGGAAATGTAATCGGGTAGAAAAGGCGGGGGGCACTAGAACCCACTCACACGTACTGCGTGCCATGCCCGTTGCCACGTTCCCTCCCCACCTTTGCGCATGCGAGGGGGTGTTGCTGTTACCCTGATTTTTACAAGTGAGGAAACTGAGGCTCGAACACTTGGAAACTCATTCAAGGACAGACAGCAGGAATGAGGGAGAGTGGGCTTCGTGGCACACTCACGGGCTGCCAGACCGCACCTGAGCTTTGGTCCCTCAACGGGGACACATTTCTGGGGGAATTTATGAGGCTGTTCTCACAGGCACCGTGTGTGTGCCGTGTGGCTCTGGAGAGACTAGACTCCTCAAGAGAAGGACCCCGTCGTGTGTCACCTCGATGATGCCTCTCCCCCCCCACCCCTCCTGCCCTCTCCTCCCTCCCCTGCACCAGGCTCTGTTCAATGTTGAGCAAAAGATGAGAAGGGAGAGGAGCTGCCAAGACCCCAGCGTGGACGTGGACCTTCCTGAGGTCATCTGCTGCATGTATTGAAGATGACACTGCAGCCACAAGGCAGGTCGTGGAATTGTCACTTTATGGCATGCTGAAGCTGGCAGGAATTCCAGAAATCGCCCGGCCTAACTCGCCTCCTGAGCACGGGAGGAGGGGGAGTTGTGCAAGCTGACACAGCTGGGGAATGGCAGAGCCAGAGTCAACTCCTGACCCAGCCCAGCCCTCTCTCGTCTCTGCCACACGTTGAGAGGAATGCGTGTGACAGTGGGGCTGATTCTCCTGGGCTCCTGCCCCTGTCACTCTTGCAAACTTGAATCCCAAGAGCCCTGAGTAGGAGTGGCTTCTGAGAGTCCATCTCCAGCGCCATTGGCCACAACCGAAGAGAACAAAGAGCAGAAATTCGGGCCAAGCACGGGTTGGAAGGACCTGTGGCAAGACGACCCCAACCTCAATGGCGTTTTGTCCCTGCTTCTACTTGACTTTTGGTCAAGAGGGCCTGCTGAGCAGGTCGATGAAGGAGAACGTGACAGGAGTCTCCACTCCCGGGGCCCTCCACCGACGATCACCATAGCAAAGGTCTCTAGTCAGGATCATGTGACAAGGCCCAGCGTAACCTTTCAAACCAAAGTAAGATCATTTCTCTGTCACAGGCTGTCAGCAAGTGGGCCACAGAGCGTGACTCCCAACTCGGGTCCACAGTGATTGCGCTAGCTCCCGCTGTCGTGCCCAGACTTCAGTCAATGGAAAGAGGACATGCAGACAGGCAGCATTTGTCTCTCTCTTTCAGGGGCCTAGTCCAGAATGTGTGCACACGCCTTCTGGCCACGACTTGATCACATAGCTGCAAGGGAGGCTGGGAAATGTGCGGCTTATTCTGGGCAGCCATATTTTCTCATATTCAGAGTGTTCTTTGCCAGTAGCTAAAGAAGGGTGGGAGAATGGGCAATAAAAGACAGCTGGTAACTTTTGTCTCCGTGGACACGTTTTCTAATGAATGTTGCCCGTCTGCTTCGGCAAGCCAGCGCAACCCCGTTCCCCAACCTGGGGGTCCTGCTGCGGGACGTAGCACTCACCAGGGGAGCCACAAAACGAAAGGCGAGCAAGCCAAAATGAACCACTAGGAGACCCAGACAAAATTCAATTATGGGAAATTCAGACCCGCAGATCAGAAAATGAGATCGAAAGCCGGGAGCTACCTCCTGGGGAGGCCCCAAGAGATTTTATAGTAATGAAGATAAAACCAAAAAGAAATAGTGCAGATGATAAGTCGGCTCCAGCCCCCAGGGGCTGAGTGAGGAGCCCACTGGTCTACCTCATAAGATCTAGTGATATACAGAAACTACGCAGTAATTACATTTCTACAGGATTAGTCCACATTAACAGCAACTATGTCCCAAAGTAATAACAGTATAACCAAATAATCTGCTCTGTGAGTTAGGCTTGCATTTACTTTCTGAATCTCTTCCTATTTACTAATCTTGACACCTCAGGGCATTTACACTGAAATGTCTACTGCTGACCTCCCACTGAAGGACAAAGGAGCAGGGGATGAGACTGGGGTTGTCTTGCTCCCAGGGGGGAGGAGGGAGAAATGGACTCTAGACACTGCCCTCTGCTGGTGATCTGCAGGCAAGTCACCATACACCGCAGGCCTCCTCAGAAAGTCCTAAGGATGATCTCCCAAAGTCCCCTCCAGTGATCCTCCTGGAAGGTCTGCCAATAGCCTTTGCCTGGGAAGAGCTCAGGGGCCTGACAGCTGATACGATCCCTCTTCCTTTGGGCCCTACATGACCCCAAGCTCCTGTCAGCCCCATCGCTGCCCAGAGTTTCCATTCCTTTTGCAACTGGTCAGGACACGGATTCCAAACCCTAGCAGAGGCTGCAGAAGAAGGGTTGGAGGAAGTGGGCGCCCTCCATGCCCATCCCTGCGTCTCCCGTGGTCCAGCATCAACGAATGGATAGAGGAAATGAACTTCAGCTTCTCACTTCCAATTATAGTGAACAGTATCGGTCCTCAAGGGTGCAAATGGACACGAAAAAAGAGCCTTCCTCACCCAGCCCGAACCGGATGGATCAGCCTCCTTTAACAGTCATTGCTGAAGTGTGTATAGCACGTTCCAGCTTCTAAGGCACGTCCACACCCACTGTTTCACCGAATTCTCAAGACAATCCTATCAATAGGTGTTATCATTCCTATTCTATTGATAAGGACACTGAGACTCAGAGATAGAGGTAGTTTGCCCAAGGCCATTAGCACTAGTGAGTAATGGAGCTAAGACCAGAATCATTGCATCTGGCTTCAAGTCCTAGATTTTTTTTTTTAAGATTTTATTTATTTGTTTGTTTGTTTGTTTGTTTATTTAGAGAGAGCAAGAGAGCATGACCAGGGGTGGGGAGTGGAAAGGCAGAAGGAGAGGGAGAAGCAGACTCCCCACTGAGCAGGGAGCCCAACACGGGACTTGATCCCAGGACCCTGGGATCATGACTTGAGCTGAAGGCAGCCGCTTAACCAACTGAGCCACCCAGGTGTCTCCTCAAGTCCTAGACTTTTTTCTAGTATTTCACAATGGCCTCCCAATTGCTAGCAGATCCTGCACGGACTTCTAGCACTTGCCCCTGTCCTACTATGTGGTAGTGCTCCTGTGTACCACGAATTCTTCCAACCATAGGCTCAGTGAGAACAGGCATGGATTCACAGGTGCTTCTTTGGATCATTCCAGCATTAAGCTCAAGACCGAGCAAGAAGGAGGTTCTCGCAAATGAACGAGACAGTTGCTGATGGTCCACAGAAAGGCAAACCATGAGAACACACTAGAACATAACACTCTGAAGCCAGAGAAAGCTCTCCTGCTCTCTGCGAGAGGGCTCACCGCCTCCTCCTGCTTTTAGAGCTCGGCCTGAACCCGATTTGATGCTCCAGACTTCACAGCAGGGGAGCAATGAGCAATAAAGAGGAGCCATGCGTTGGCAGCCTCCCAAAATTCCAGCGTGGAGACCTACGGGTGACCCCCCGACAGAGAGAGTAGGGGGGAAAAGAGAATCTCAGGATTGTCAGGACTATGTCTGGCACATCTTAAACACCCAGTAAATATTTGTGATTCAATGAATGAGGAGCAAGAGCGAAGGCTAACGGGGTTAAGGAGAGCTGTACGAGATAAAAATCAGCTACACGGGGAATCTCCGAGGTCTTTCTGTCTACGCAGGGAGTCTGGGGGTGGAGTTCCTTATCCGGTATTATTTCCCAGTACTTGCCCATCTTGGCCATTCTTCTCTGAAAACACCTCATCCTATCTTATTCGGGGTGTATTGCCCTACCCCCAAAGAGAATGGAATCTATCAGTCTTCACTTGGAGAGACTACGGATAATTAGTTTTTCAGAAAAGCATCTTTCTTTATTGTCTGAATAGAAGGAGGGATGAAATGTTAGATATGTTTATATCCAATGCTTATAGTCTGGCTTCATTATGGTCTTAGAAGTATCATCTCTGGCAGTATTTTTGTAGATACAGCTAATGAGCTCTTCCTTCTAGAAAATTCCCTTTAACAGAGGGTCATCCTCCTGGCCAACACAATATGTGTTGTTTGCTAATGATTGCCAAAGATTTCTCTTTTATCACTAACCTCCATCAACAAAAAGTTTCAGCAGTCGCCCAGAATGGATGCATTTCTATGTAAATTATATCCATGAATCCAATCCTAGTATTAAGATAGGCATTAAAAAAACCACTTCTGCAAAATAGGCAATAAGGAATTAAGAGAGAAAATACTTTCTTCCTGCACCCCAAAGGGTCAAATGACTTCCTGGGGTGCCCACAAGCCACTTTGGAGACCACTGGCTTACACAAGATGGCACCCGTTGTACCCAAAGTAAATATAATCAAAATATAATCAAAAGAAGCACTTTTTTTGTTTTCTTGGGTAGCTCCTGTGTTCCAAACGAGTCCTCAAACATCTCACTCTCAAGGGTTCCACTCCGTCTTGTAAGGGTTAAAAAAAATAACAACATGCCACACTTCATATCAGTCAAAGCTTTTTTGCCACAGAAGCAGTTTTAGGGAGAAATTGTCATCTAGCCCCACAGTTATGCAAATGTGATAGTTATTTTTGACACTGGTAAATAATAGTTCTGTATGCGGAGACACTGTTTTCTTACCTTATCATGCAAGGTCTCAAGTCATAATTTAGATGTTCGTAAGTGATTAGCATTTTGGGGCGGTGGCAAGCAATTCGTGCAGTGTTTCCCATCTATATTCTACCTCGAAAAGGTGATTAGCACTTTGGGGGTTGGGGGAAAGACATGTCTAACAAATTGCTTCTCTGATCAAGGCAAATCAAGCTGTCTGATGGGATGATTGGCTGGCATATGTATACAAAACCATAGCCTGGGTTGTCCTGTGTTCACGTTAGAATCAACAAAGTCTGTCTTTATCAGACATGTAGCTGACTTCTCTTGAGGTGGTGTGAAGAGTGAGGGGCTTATTACCCCTCAAAATAGTATTACTACAAATTACTTGATGCGGAACAAAAATAGAATGAAAATATACATGTGACGTTGGTAATACAACAAGCATAGTACTGTGATAAAAATCTTGAGAAAACTGCAAGACAGCATTTCCAGCCCACTCTAAAAATAGCTAATTGAGAAAGATTTCTTTATGCTAATGCTCTTAATTGCCCGGGCAGCTTTATAGAGAAGTCAGTTTCTGGCTAGTACTTTGAGAGTCTTAATAGCCAAAACCAGAACCCCAGTTAAATAATTTCACAGCGGGAACCCTGGTGCCTTCCTGCAAGGCTGTACTGGAAGTCTTTCTAGCTAATTAGTGAATCACAGCCATCATGCAAATGAGCACCTCCTGATTGGCAACCACTTATATCTTTCTCCACCGCCCATGCAAATGAGGCCAACCGCTTGGTGGTTTGTAGTCCGACGCAGAACGAGAGAGGGATAAAATTTTAGAGCCAATCTCTTTCAGAGATCACATGGTCCAACTTCCGAATGTATTAGATAAGGAAACCGAGTCTTCAGAGATATAAGGATTCAGAGATCCTTGCCTTGAGTTCCTTGGTTAGCTAGTGATGAACCCAAGCTTCATTCCAGGCTTTTTTTTTTTTTTTTTTAATTTCCAGTAGTCTCTTTTTATCCCCACTTCTTTTTTATTTTATCTTGTAAAAGTTGGAGATTTTGCACATAGAAACCCATGAGATTCTGTTACACGAACAGGGAGACTAAGGTTGAAGTATCCCCAGATCAAGGTTTGAAGGCACCCAAGGACCACTGGGCTCACTGTCCATCATGCGAAGCTTGAGCCTTTTCCCACGGGAAGACTCCTGTGTCTTCCAGCGCCAGCGGGAAAGGACAGGAACGTCACTTTCATGAGCCCTTGAAACACCTTCCCCACGTTACTTAGGAAATCCCCGAGGTCTCTTTCTTCCCCTAGAGGTCTGAGGTGAGGCCCCGTGGTTTCAGTCATAGCAAATTTGTGTTACGAAGCCTCTACACTTCTGAATTCTTGGAGCTGTCCTTTTCTTTCCTTTGTTTTCCTTTTCCTTTGTAATCATCTCAAAGCCAAGCGCTCATTTCCACCAGAACTTTAAACATTGTGCCTTTATGTAGCGCAGCTTTTAATTTTCCTCCCTAACAGAAGTGATTGTTTATGTTGTAAATGCCACATTAGTCTCCGGGAACTGGAGATGAAATTGATTTTCATTTCAGAGATTTCACAGCTTGCCCCAGAACTTTATGCTTGATTGCCTATGCTCAGAAATGCATGGGCTTCGGAGAGGTTCAGAAATGATGTGTGTAACGTGGCATATAAAAATGGGAGAATCGGAGCTGCGTTATTTTTGGGGAGACAGCCCCTTGCGTCTCCGTAGCTGCGTCTGGCCAGGCACTCGCAGTATCCAGTGCCTTGAGTACCGGCGACACCCTCAAGAAACAAACTTTCAATCCCAAGGCAGCTCACCCTCAGTACCACCAACTTCCCCTGCCAGAAGGCTCTGGGAGATGTATTCTTTGATCCCTTCTTTCGGTGAGCACCTGCCCAGAACTGCTCAGGCAGGGTAGGAGTCACAGGAGGGGTAGCACGGACCTTGAGAAGCTCGGAATCTGATTGGGGAGAGAAAACACAGGATGCCACCAGCGAACCTGGCAGGCACTTGTGGCTGTACTCCAAACCGAGTTCAGAGTGTGCACGGCTCCAAAGAATGGGAAAGCTACACAGGCTCATCGGGACTGGGAAGTGAAACGGAAGGCAGATGTCAGACTGACCCAGAGGAAAGCTTTTATTTTTGTTTTATCTCCCCTGCCACCTACAGAGCTGCAGCCCCCCTCCTCCTTGGGGAGACTGTTGCATTTAACTGCTGAAGCCAACGCGACAGATGGTTCCACTCTCTTCCAGGGAAGTGAGATAAGGCCAGTGGCGTTCCACGGGCCTGGACCCATGCTACCTCTGGCCTGGTCTCGGTCAGCTGCTGACCTGATCATCCACAGGACACCGCTTCCAGGAAGCCTGCCATACTTTCCTGGGAAGCCCCTTCCTCCTCATGAGCTCCTCCAAAACTGGAGTTTTTAGAACACGGGTGAAGTCAATACAAAATAGTTCAGACATCCGCTGTCATTCTATTGACCATGCATTGCATTTGACAGACCATTCCAGAAGGTTTACATTTAACGATGGGGTGGGCAAAATAAAATCTCAGCAGCACACTATCTACATAGCAGAGCTTGGGGTGGCGTAGGCTGCTGGAGAACATCAAGGGAATCTTAATTTGAATGATTACCATCATTGTTATCGTGAACATTTCTACTTAATTATGTCTAGCTCCATCGAGCTATAAATATGTGTATATTAATGTTAACAATATGAGCTTTATTGGCCAAAGACGTAATCGGTGATTAAAACAGAAATCTCCTGATATGTCTAGAACTGCTCTCCTAAATTTATGGTAGAGTATAAAAGAGCCCCAATTCCATTGGTAGTCCATTAACGAAACTTTTTTATATATATATATCAAGATAACAACTGAATGCGATCTAATATTCCCCAGTGAGGCTTCCAGATTGGGTGACTGTGTCATTAAGGCTGGTGGGTAGCTCTCTCTCTCTCCGTCTGTCCATCTGTCTGTCTGTCTCTCTGCGAATGGCAGATGGCAGGGGCACATGCAGGGTAGCAGTGAGGGAATGGGGAAAACTGCAGATAAGTGGCGTGGAGAAGAGTTACTTGAAGCTGTCAGGAAGAGACATTTTGATAGGGAGAGCTGAGATTAGGGCCTGCCAGGGGGGTGCTCTGGAGCAAAGGGGGTGGGGTTGTGAGTTGGGGACAGGGCAGGGGGTGGGGGTGGGGGAGGGGAGTGGGGAATGGGGAAGGGAGGAGGGAGGGTCAGTATGCAGACCTTTTCCAGTGCAGACCTTTTTCTTCTCCTTATCTGTTTTTTGTCTTGTTTGGTTTTTTTTTTCCCCCAACTCTCCAGTGTGTTTCTGTTTTAAAGAGAAGCAGGGAGAATGGTTTTATCAAGCCGAGTTCTCATTTTGCATCAGAGAGCAGTATTGATTTTTCCACCCATGACCGCTGAAAATTAGAATTTCTTCATGAAGCTGGGTTCTTTTCTTGTCATGTTCCTTATCTCTTTAAATATGATTACCTGAACTTCAGGGCTTCATACCTAAAATCATAATGAACTTCCCCACCCATCGCAACGCCGGGGACCAAGAGGGAGTGCCTGAGGCCCATGGTTGTGGCTGTAGGAAGGCCTCAGGCCAGGGCTGGGGCTGGAAGAAAATCTTTTCCCTCTGGTTACTTAAGACCCTATCTTTGGGCCACAGGCTTATTGACTTACTACTAATTTTCTTGTCAGGATAATTCTTCCCATCAAGATTTAAAACAAACTAGGAGGGTACTAAAGTGCTGGAGATTAAAGCCTAATGCTTTTTTTTTTTATTATTAAGAAAGTCTTATCTGGGTTCTCCGGGCCCAATTTAAAATTGGCATCAACCTTCCTTAAAGGGCCAGGCTTGTTTGTTTCAAGCTAACGCTTTTCCGCCGCATCTGCCTCTCCTGCTGTGTATTTGCTCACTAGGAAGAAGATAGAGATTATTCCCACTGCATCAACTTCCAGGCAGCTGCTCGGTGCAATTTTCTTCAATGTCTTGCCATGGAAAAAGAGACCAGTCATTTCCAAAGTGGTGATTTGAGGTGACCTATATTTTAGGAAACTGTCGGATTCACCGTCAGCTCTCTCCTACCAACCTGTAGCCCCAAAGCCTTTAATAGAGAACTGCATTGAGAGGGGAGGCTACTGAAAAGGGGGAGAGATTTCAGGAAGAGCACAGTATAGTCACCTGACACCACTAAATGCTCAGACTCACCAGGACTTTCTAAGGGGATTTTTTCATTTATTTCTGATCGCCATGCTCTGCTTCTCAAAGGATGTTTGATCCCCTTCATCGGGATCTGGTGAAGCCATCACCTACTAGATAGCCCATAAACCCAGTAGACATCACCCCTCCCCTTCTGAAATGTACTGTGCATGTTTATCAGCACTATCAAAAGAAAGCTCTCGAAGTAAACAGCCAGCCCGACTACGTGCTCTGAGTTGAAGATGAGAGACAAACGAACAGAGAGCGTAAAGTCAGAGAGGTAGGTCCCGGGGATGTTGGTTTCAGCACTGAACATCTTTATTTCTCATCAAGTTTTCTTTTAATCTTTGCTTTCTATTAAAAGTCTTCTCAAAGCTAATGCAATAAATTTAGATCTGTAGCCAGATGCAGAGCAAAAACTTTTGGCAGGGAATACTCTATCAAAAGACATTGCAAATGAAATATGCTCTCCCTTGGGGATTATTCTACAGTTTAATTTAATTTGATATTTCAAATTAAATTAATTCAAATGGTTATGCAGTTTCCAGGGAAAATAGACTTCATTTATGATGTTCTGCCACCAAATTGTTTAGCAGCCTTCATATATCTTACATTGTTAACTAAGAAAGATAAATAGTGACAAGGTAGGCTCTTCCCCTCATTTCTCAGTCGCAGCCTTAAATAGAACACAAGCAAATCCTCCAACACCATGTACTCCCTTATTGGGTAGCATAAATATTTATTAAGACCATTATAGTTAAAGACTATCTGTGGACCCTGCTATCTAATCATTTCCGAGCATGGAATGAAAACGCACGGAGCCTCATGAGAGAAACAGACGCGATGATTCCCATTGGATGACCAAGACACGGGTGGTACTGGGATACGCCCAGCCTCATACAGAGACCTGGGAGCAGAGGCAAGAGCTCAGATCCAGGGCCCAGGTTCTCAGCCTTCTGCTTTATCAGGCTATACTCCCAGTTTGTACCTCCTCAGTAGGTCTTCATATAATCTGAACTAGGTCTACACTGTCCAAGAAATCAGAATATCGAGTCGTTACTGAGTAAAGGAATCAGTGCAGACATTCCATCTGGGGAGGTGGGGAGAAGACCCATGTCCCACAGTTGTCTTTTAATTACTTCTATTTTTAAAATGATCATACAGTAAAATTGCCCTTTTTTTTCCTCGGTTTTCTTCCTCCCCACTTCCCCCCACCACACACACACACACACACACACACACACACACACACACACACAATGTAAGCTACCAACATTCCTTTGCAAGTGTGGATAGCCGGGAAGGGGGCCCTATGTTCCCTGTGGTTCAGGATGGAGGCTTTGGCTCCCTGGGATAACTAAAGGACCTTCCTGTCTGGTTCTGGAGAGCCAGGAGAAGGCACAAATCCTCTGAGGCAGTGGGTGATGCTTTGGTTTCTGATGTTAGGTCACTTTAATTCGAGAGGCCTCCTCTGGTAGAGACAGTAGGCAAGCAAACATTTACCAACATGTTATACCTCGGGGAACTTTTTCACCTGTTTTCTTCTTTCTTTTATAGAGAGGTTTACTGGATGTACACTGTTCCTTGGGTCCACTAATGTCATGCCCCTAGACCCTCGTGTCCATATTGACTGGACAAAGGCAGAACCTTTGGTGGAGGGTTGATACCTCGGCTACAGCCTTCATACCTACTGGCCACATGGAAACCTCAAGGCTTTTCTGCTAACACAGAATTTAATATTATCACAAGAGACTCAGGAAGAGCCCAGAAAGCTAGCTTTACTGCAGTTCATTGCTACTTTCCTCAACAAAGGGTGCATGTTTCAGAGAAAGAAGGGTTTTTTTTCTATACCAATATCTCCTCACCACCTCCAACACTGCCCTTCCAGCCCCATATCCTCCTAAAAACCACAAGGAAACATGTAGAACCAATTACAGTTTTTCATACTCTCCCCTTTGAAAGAGTTCTCCTTCAGGGGTAGAGCTAGGAGAATCCATGCCTTTCGATTTCTTTGTCACAAGAAATGGAATTTGCATTCCTTTGACATGTGAACCTTTGAGGGGGCAGGGGAAATACTAATCATTAGAACAATGATGATACTTTACACAATAGATGCTTGTAATTTGTACCTAAACTTGAAAGAGTTCGGCGTTCTGTAGTTCCGTGTCCATTTCCAAGTATATCACCCAGTGGGCTTATTCTTCTGTAAGGATAATGCTATTATGCAATCATTATTATTAACACGGTAATGATCATGTTAATTCTAAGCTACATAATTAACTCACCAACCAGTTAGCACCTAGGATCTCTTGAACTCATAAATGCCTAAGTAATCCTGACAATTTGTAATCATTTCAGTTCTTAGGAGAGGAATCCACAGAAACCCAGAGCGAGGAGGCTCCTAAAGACCGTAACTAGTTACATGGCTATGACCCTAGCCAGCGACTTGGTTTAAGAGAATTAATAAGGGCTACAGTGTCTGGAATACCTACCATGAGCCTGGGAAATGTTTAAATACGGTATCCGTTTCCAGCTGCACAACCCATTGATTTCTTTTTTATTCTTTTTTGCAAAAGAAGAAACTGAACCACAAGGAGATATAAAGTAACTTATTCAAGGTCACATCACTGTCTAGGCAGAGCTGGGATTTGAAACTAGTTCTTTCTTGCTCTCGCCCACTGTTGGCTTACAGATAAATGCTAATTGACAAGTATGGACTTTTGTCTCTCTTTTTCTATTCATCCTCTTTCACTTTACTCTTTTGAGTTATTTCCTCTCTGGCTTTCTTATTATATTCAGACAAACACTGGGATTTAGCACTAAGTTCTCGCTCTTTCTTTTCTCTTTTTCACTCAATGAAAATGTTTGGCGAGAATTCACTTGCCGTGGATATTGTAACAATTACTGTGCACAGCTTTTTAACCAATGGTCACTCTTGCCCCCCTAAGAGCTCACATTCCAAAATGATTGTAACTCTCTCATCAAAGGGCTGGTTGTGTAGAAAATGGTCTCTCTCTGTGACAAATACTAAATGAATCAAGTTTATTTAGCCAGCGGAAGAGAGACTCGAAGAGTGTTTTTAAAACAGCTTTCAAGTTCATAACAGAGATAGGGAAAACTTCCCAGCTGTTCTCCATCGCCAGCAAGAATAGAACAGAAGGAAAAGTGGTTCGCTCAAAGCAATAGACATTCCGATTATGTATAAGAACTTTCTGTGAAAAATTGTTAGACAAGGAGGCGGTTTACTGAGGCAGGTTGTCCTTGAAGACCTTTCAGAATAAGACGATCCGCTTCCAGGGGCTTTCAGTTCCAGGGAGTGGATTGAATGAGCTAAGTAGAAGGGTCATCCAGTCTGAGTCCTGGGGGGTCTACGGAATGCATTCAGGCAGCCCGTCTACACTGTCCACATGCAGGGGAAGTTCATCAATATTTGGGTAAAGTCTATGGCAAAGACAGAAGATAAAATATATTTAGTCTAAATGATCCAAATTGATTTCCCTGTCCAAATCACATGTCTACACCTCCGTGTGGAGAAACTAGACAAGATCATTTTAAGATAACAAACTTAATTGGATTTATAAAAATCTATAAATGTTTTGCACTCCTTAGAGATAGGCGCCATGTAAATGAAAGCCGTCTCTCGAGTGATAGCCACTGGGTATTTTATTAGCACACTCAGGAAAATGGAAAGAGATAAGCCTCACTCTCTAAGGACCTGGGTTCTAATTCTTGCACCGCCATTTGCTTGCTTATACAATTCATGTGATGTGTCTGAGCCTCCTCTTCTTTATCTAGAAAGTGAAAAACATTACACCTACTTCCTGATATGGGGAGAGGGAGGTTAAATTAGACAATGTTTGTAAATTACCCAGCAGAGTCACGCCTGGGTAGCTCATCTGGTTAAGCGTCTGATTTGGTTAAGGCTCAGGTCATGATCTCGTGTGGGTCGTGAGATCAAGCCCTGCGTCAGGTTCTGGGCTCAGCGGGCAGTCAGCTTGGGATTCTCTCTCTCTCCCTCTGCCCCTCCCCTCACTCACACTTGCTCACATGTGCGCGCTCTCTTTCTCTCTCTCTCTCAAAATAAATAAATAAATCCTTGAAAATCGATCAGTCACCCAGCAGAGTGTTTGGCAATATAGGTTGGTTTTTTCCAGCAAAATGTTCCCTGGAACTTCTCCCATTATGGCTTGGGCCAGTGACCCTGGTCCAGTCCAGGAGCCCTCTCAAAGGCCTCGTTGTTACGTTCACTGGCAAGTTCATACCACATTCCTAAAGCTCTTTCAGCCAAACCTCTCTGATCTGGGCCCTTGTTTCCAGAGAGGATAGGATAGGAGGGTCTCTCCCTAGCTAACCTCACTGGAAGCTCCAGTGTGGACTTTGAGCCCTTATGCATTTGGGCGTCAAGTACTGATACAGCTAGTGTGTCATAATAGAGAGCATTTTCATGGCCCCTTCAAGGTACAGGGGTGTGTTCAACGGGGCAGATATTAAGGAGGTAGCGCCAAAGTGGAAGTGCTGAGCCAGATAGTAAGACACCCAAGTTCTGGCCCCAGGGTTACCAAGGTGACCTTGAGCAGGTCATTCCGCTGCTCTGTGCCTTAGAGCCAATCAGCATTTATTCCGTGCCTACTGTGTGCCAAGGACCGATTGATTACATTCATTACTTTCAATCTCCATGGTAAGCCCCAAGGTGGATAGTACAACCTTCATTTTACAAAGGAGAAACTGAGGCTCCGCAAAGTCGGGAAGTTTAACCAAGGACCTCTGATAGCTCATAAACAGATGAGTAGACATTAGGACCCAAGACACATGACACCAAAATGTGCTCACACTCCGCTAAACAGCCCTGACTCAGTTTCCTCACATAGAAGATGAGGGTAGACTGACATCTCTAGGGTCTCATATGGCCCAGATAGTTGATAGATATCATTCTGGACTCCTTCCTAGCCTCAGCAGCCAGCCTGAGCACTTTAAGGGTAGAGTTATGGAAATGTTAACAATGATTTCCATCTCTCTCTTTCTCCCCCACCCCCACCCCTGCTTAATTTGTCTCCCTTCCCCTATAGAGTTCTCTTTTCTTTCCTTCTTGGGGAAATAATTGTTGACTTTTTTTTTTAAGGAAAAATTTTTTGGTAGAGGGGGGAGAATTGAAACAGAACTTTGGTGAAGAAGTCACTCGAAAAATGATCTTATTTCCTTTGGAGATGCTCTTGTAATAGAATTATAAGCCATCTGCTCCCCTCTTCTTCCCTTGTACCGTCTTCCCTGTTTTCAGCCCCGGTGTCCCCCAGAGAAAACTGGCAGGGCTGGGGGGCTAGGCATGGGGGGCTGGGGGCTGGGCCTTTCCCATCACGCATTGAAGAATGGTCTACTTGCGCAAGGCTAGTAGTGGATGCCGTTTAGCAAAGGTGTAGAAAATCTCAGCCAAGCATAAATACCAACAAATGTTCTAGGGATTAGCAGATAAGTCGTATCAGGAGAGAGCGAGAGAGCCAAATTTATATAGTTGAGAAAGGATCTGGCTCCGAGGGAACACAATCATGGTCTATAAATACCTCCATGAAAACAGTATAAACGAAGTAAGGGAATTAATCACCGGCTCCAAAGCCGGGAGGACGAGGTGCAATGGCCCTCAGCGTGACGCGGGAGATGGAAAGCACAATAGTAGAAAGTTCAGAGCTTAGGGAAGCAACTGGGCACAGGCTCGGGGCTCTCCAAGGGAGGCGGCTGCACTCCACGAGGCCTGGGGACTGGAGGCAGAGGAGATTAAATGCTAATAGGAACACAAGTCCAAGGAGGCCCAGGAAGGCTAGATAGAGGTCAAATAAGATGACCTAAGCGGCTCTCCCACCTCTGATTCAATGAACTGAGGAGTAATTACTTGCTCTTGCAAATTGCTTGGTAAATACACTGAGTAAATCAAAGAAGCCCATTGCAGCAGCAGAGGAGCGGGGAATGAGCGACCCGAGGCTGCAGATTCCACAGAGATCCCACGCAGAGTTGGGTTTGTCCGTGACATTGGAAGGCGCACCTGCCCCGGGCTTAATCCACATTTCTTAACATGAAAAGTAGCTTCCCTTGTCCGACGGCGGATGCCCAGCCAAGGGCCAAACTGCCGCAGCCTCCCCACCCCGACCCCCTTCTAGAAGAATCTTCCACTTCCCTCCCAACGGCACACACTTCCTGCCCTTCCTGCCCCACCGTCTCCCTTCAGCAATATTAATGGCCCCTGCCTAAGTACTCGGGGCCTCTCCTCCACAGAGCCAGTTTAGAGATGGCCTGAAATGCCTGCTGGGAATAATTCTGCCCGTAGGCAAGCTCAAGAATTATTGATGAAATAACCTTTTGGGGCCTGAGTCTGGGGTTTTGCAGATGCAATGGCAAGATTATTGTTTAAGTGGGGACTTGATCCGGCGGTGACCTAGAAAACAGTTCCTTTACTGCTTTCGCAGCTTCCTGGGACTAACACTGTCTTCTGCCACGGACGCCGGGGCAGCTTATCAGAAAAGGAAGTGAGGGGAAGTGGGCAGTGGGACCGTGAGATTGCCTGCACGCCCACAAGGCCAGAAAGTACCGAGGCAGCATCTCGCCCCAGGAGGAGAGGGTCCCCGGGGCCTCCCCGGAGTCACCAGAGCTGGAATGGGATAAAAGAGTTCCGCGTTGCCGTGACTTGCTGTTTTTGCCTTAAAAGCTCAACCTCATCGGATTCAAGGAGCAGATCAGTCAATCACAGGGGAAGTAGTTATTAATGGAGGAGCCCTCCACGGGGGCCACGGTGCTCGGCATGGTTCTGTAGGAGACTGAGAAAGAGGAAAGCAGAAACTCATCTGGGAAAGCCGCATCCGCGACCAGAGGGACAGGGCAGGAGGGCAACGCCCCTCTCTAGCGTAGCCTTCCGGCCGACCACAGGGATCTAAGAGGCAAGGGCCACTCCGGGAACGTTCTGTAAAGAACAGCTCAGCAGGGACGCCTGGGTGGCTCAGTGGGTTAAGCGGCTGCCTTCAGCTCAGGTCATGATCCCAGGGTCCTGGGATCGAGTCTTGCATCGGGTTCCTTGCTCAGTGGGGAGCCTGCTTCTCCCTCTACCTCTGTCTGTCACTCTGCCTACTTGTGATCTCTCGCTCTCTGATAAATAAATAAAATCTTTAAAAAAAAAAAAGAACAGCTCAGCAGAACATAGAACGGGGTGCAGGGGTCCTTCCTCTACTCTCTGCACATAGCCGTTCCCTCACCCCTACTCATTCCTTCCCTCAATGTTTAACGGGGGCCTGTCCCATGCCAGATACTTCGCCAGGTGTGGAGATTCCAAAATCAATAACACAGCCTCTCGTTTCAAGGACCTTAAGGGAGATACACCTCTCAGTCACACCAGGTACTAATATCACAATAGAGGATAGCCGAAGCCTTCTTGGCGAGCACTGCAGAAAGCCCTGCTTTGCAGAGAGGTAACATGGGAATAGGCCTTTGAAGGATGAATAGGAGTTTTCCAGTTGGAGAAGGGCAATCCAGATTGTGGACAATGAGATTACATGACTTAACCCGGGAATAGTAAATGGTCTGGCATAACTGGTGTATGGAATGCCTACTGGGGGAGGGGGGTGAGATAATAAAGCTTTCAGGATCGAGGTCTAGAAAGATGCTGGCTATTGAGCCAAGAGCCCTGCTGCCATTATTTGAGTGAATCCTCATGATGCTCGTAAGTGTTGAGTGATTATAGGACGTGCTGAGAGTCCCTGCTTGTCAGGACGGAGTAGGGAGGTGAGGTCGACTAGCCTGGGATGGGATGAAATCACACACCAAGCTCTACGTCCGGCGGATGGGCTGGGAGGTTTGAGATTCTAGATTCCGGTGCACCAGAGCTGCATAGTACTGAGAGGCCATGGACGCCAAACTGCTCATTGAGAGGGAAGGAAAGCAAGTTAGTTACACCGCTGCAGGGATTCTGGTCATTTTAGGAACGGCAGTCAGATACCTGATCGTGGTGACGTAGAAGGAGGCAGGTCAGAACTCTCACAGAGACACAGTCCTCAGGCTGTGGTTGGGTGAGGGACAGAGAGAGAGGGGTCCAAGATCACTCGGAGATTCCCCCTTGGGTGACTAGTTGGCCGATAATGGTGACGCACAGAAGGTAGAGTTCAATTTTTTAAAAATCTTGAGTTTGGTGTAGCTGGAGGATACACCAGTGCAGAGATCTGTTAAGCCCTTTGAAATGCCAGTGTGGAGCTCCAGTGTGGAGTTCACAGGACAGGAGGTATATCGTGGCTAGAGATACGAATTTGGAGGTCTCGACATATCCCCACCTGCTGCATAGTCAGTCTCGATGCACGAGGCAGAGTCGATCACTTAATCCTGGGCACTCCGTAACCCCTTGTACGGCATATCACACCCCGTTATATCTGTTTCATGAACATGCTGCTCCACTAAACCACAGGCTGATTAAGGGCAAGGACCCATCATTCATGTTCATGTCCCCAAATACGCAGGGCCGTGCCTGGCACATATGAGGGTCTTTAAAAAAAAAATTGCCAAATAAGTGCAAGAGAACAGAAAACGTAGGCTAACTTGAGAGAAGTTCTGAGGACCTAATCTCAGGGACCTGCAACATTTACAGGGTGGGCGGAAGAAGACGAAACTGCAATGAAGCCTGACAAAGAGTGGCTGGAGTGGGACAAGGAAAAGCAAAGGAGAATTAGGACACGGAGGGGAGAGGGAAACCCTACAGGAATGGCAGGGTGGCTGACAGCCTCAGTGGCTACAAAGGGGCCAAACAGAGCTCTGGCTGGTCCTGGTGGCCTCTGATGGTGTCCCTTTCAAGAGTGGGGCTGGGGCTGGTACCGAGATCATCAGCACCCAACACCAGGCCTGGCCTCCAGAACTTTTGGATGGTTCTTTGCTTGCAAGTACAAGCAACCTCGGCATCATGGGGGCGAGTGCTAAATCCAGGAGAACCCATACTGTGTCAAGCAATGAGGGGCCAGAAGAATCCAAAGGCCCCCGCGGGCTCAGCTTTCGCTCCAGCCTCCCCTGGTAGCGAAGCTCACTGCTTAGACCACCTGAGGCTGCCTGGAAACTTTTTTCTCATCTGCTTGAGCTCCAGTTTTAGCCCTGAAAGCTTGTTTGCATACAGGTCTTGGGGATTTGGGAGGGGAAACAAGGAACCCCTGGGAATGGCCATAGCAGGTGTACCAAGTATTTGCTATAAAGCAACCAGTTGTCTGGGTGTTCTGTTTTGTCCTGTTTTGTTTATTTTTCTTTTCTTTTCTCTTTTCTCACATTGGTCATGTTTCATTGTCTCAGCTCATGTGACCACACTGTAAAATTCCACTTTGTCATTTTTTTTTTTTCAGATGTTGAAAAGTGAACCGAAGGCTGTTTTTAATGAGCTAGGAAATTGTTCAGGCCTCTCTCTTTTTTTTTTTTTTCCTTTTGAATTGCTGTAGGGTGCGCCTCAAAGCTTCGGTTGGAAGCCTGCAATTGCAGAGTGCTTTTCTTTAGGCAAAAGAAGCCATCCTGTAGCACAGGGGTATCACCGCAGTTCAAATTCAAAGACTCTCTAGTGGAGGTGCCAGGACACAGGGCTTGGGAAGTGGGAGGGTGACGGTGGGGGAGGATCCCTGAGAGCCTCTCGGGGGGATGGCCAGAGGCAGGGTGAATGGCAGGGATGACACTGTGGGCCGGTACTGTGGGTCATAGGACAGGGAGCCCTGGCTTTGTCTGGGGGGACAAGGAAGGCTCTGAGTCCTTTTCTTCAGCCCCATTTAATGGCCCCATTGGCCCCAGTGGTCTTCCAGATACACACACTGGATGCTGAGGTTCCTGTCTCTTCTCACACCTTCCCCTCTGATGTGTCACCAAGGCGTGGTGCTGCTTCTGTCACCTTCCCCCCGCGCCTCTAGCCCAGCAGCCTGTCACCCACCCTTGGAATATTACAACACCCCCCACCCGGCCTCCTTGCCTCCAGCCTCCTTTCCATCCTCTCTGGTCTGCCTATCTCCAGATGAACTTTCTAGACAAGCTGCTCCCTGCTCAACGTCTCAGTCACTTACTCAACAAATATTTGTCAAAAGCTCTGCCCTCCCACCTCCCCCCCAAAAAATCAGTTTGTGTGTTTCAAAAGAGAAACCCATGCCAACTGTGTCCCTTCCCTAAAGATAAGCCAGCCTCCTTAGCCTGGCACTCAAGGCCCTCCCTGCCAGGCCAGCTTCCCGGGTTCATCTTCACAAGTGGCCCCTTCCCCATTTTCTCCTTCCTTGGCCCTCGGCCCCTCTCCGGATCGAAATCCTACCCATCGTGAGGGCCCCCATCTGATGTCACCTCCCCCACGGAGGCCACATGTGCCTGCCCGCGTGTGTCTCACACTCTCCCACATATACGCCCACACACTCCTGAGGGCCCCGCGTCCACGTGCGTCCCTGCCCTTGGGGAACCTTGGCTTTGCTCAGGAACCGTGCTGAGCAACTCAGCCCGATTATCTCTTATCGTTGCAACACTCTTATGAAGACGGCACCATGATTAGATCCCCACACTACAGACGAGGTCAAAGAGGTCAGGGGGATCGCATACATAAGGTCACACCGCTAGCAAGTGGCAAAGCAACGACTCAGACCCGATTTGGACCAAATCCCATGTATGCGATACCGTACTGCCCTTCACCAGGCAAGAACTCTTCTTTGAACAATTACATACCCCGGTTGCCTTGTATAGTGCTTCGCATGCAGTGCACACTGACAATTAAATTCCCGGTACCGAACCCAGCGCCCAGAACGTCTCCTGCACGCGCAGTGAACACCTGCGAATGTGTGAATGAAACAGTCGCTGGGCATCACAACAAACTTCCTGAACCACAACCCGCTGAAAGTGGGACCTAAGAGGCTAGGGTTAGGGTTAGGGTTAACCCTAACCCTAAGCCCATAACCATACCAATGACGAATAATCCAGGTGATTCTTACGCCACCAGCCAACACCTGTCCACAGAAGGATATGAAAAAACGGGTCCAGCCACCCTGTTTTATGAAAAGGGGAACCCAGGCCCACAGGAGTGACTTGAGCTGCCCAAGGTTAGCAGCCTGCCCGCCCCCCCAAGCCATCGCTCTGGCTGGGCCATCGCCAGCCAGCTCCTCGCAGAGTCAGCCGGGCCCTAAGATAAGATACTAACAGCCGGCAGAA
The DNA here is from genome assembly GCA_028534135.1 of Potos flavus. Lineage (NCBI taxonomy): Eukaryota > Metazoa > Chordata > Mammalia > Carnivora > Procyonidae > Potos > Potos flavus. Next base: position 18,737,655 of record CM052884.1, on the reverse strand, counting down.
AACAAGCCCTAATCTCCATCTATCCTGGCTCTTACAGGGGATCTTAAATTAGTTTCCCTGACTCTTTCCTCCAAGGAGGTCCTTTCCGAGGACCGCATCTTCGATAAGTTGAGCAGGAGACAGCCTCTGAGCAGCTGACCTAGAAACTCCAAACCACAGCAAATCAAGTCTTTGACCCGAAAGTGCCTTGCTACTGGGTTTTGCTTCATGCAGATCCGTCATCTTCGGGATCTCCTTCTTGCCTCTTCAGAGAGGAGGCGTGTTGCCCGGCAAACAGTGTGGCAGGGACGTGGCAAAGCTATTGATCAATAAAGTTCTGACCGTGTAACCTCTCCCTGCAGCTGCATTGAGCCTAGCTGGTTCTGAAATCGCTGGGTGATCATTTTGGAGCCGCTGGGTAATGTATTGGAAAGAAAGTAAGTTTGGAATTAGACATACCTGCGTTGATGTCCCGCTTCGACCACATACCTGTGTATGTGTGATTGTGTGATCTTGACAGATCGCTTGCCCTCTCTGATCCTTGGCTTCGTCATCCCCGTTGTGAGAGAAGACAAATGGGGAACCCCTGATGGCTTCCGGTTCGGATGTCTGTATCCTGGGTTCCGTGACCTTGTCTGTGAGGTGCTCCTATGATCCAAGTTTAGCCTGATGAAGACATTCACTTCTGTTTTGTGTTGGCCATTCCACGCTAACAATCCAGCCCATCGAGGCATGAAAATAAATCAGAGAGGCTAGAATTTAATACCTTTCCGTGAACCACCCCCTCCTCCCAACCCCCAGTTTTGCCTGGCTAATAAAACTCCCTTGCATACAGACAGACAGCACGACTCCCTGGGAAATCCTCAAGAAATGTCGTCCATATGTTTTTAAGTCATTTACACTGAACCCATCATAATATTGTTCTTTGAAGATCCATTTACATTTGTTCTAAAGGCTTATTTTAAAGCTTATGCAAATGAACTAGATTAAGGTTGCATTCTGGAAGCTGAAGCTGGAGAATGGGAAGTTCATTTTAAGGCTTGGTGTAAATAGAGTTTCACGTGTGTCCTAAATAATTCTCCCCTCTTAGCCCACGTGTGACCGGAGGTTCTCTGTGAGTGAAATGCTAATCGAGGGCAGTTAGGAGTAATGGAAAGGGCAAGGGAATGGCAGCCCCATCCTCCCCCTTCAGTAGCCTTATGGCTTTGCGTGAGTCACCCGGATGTCCTCGGTTTCGGTGTCTTCATTTGGGACCCACACAAGAACTCCATGGTTCCCTGGTAGCAAGAGCATTAGAATTCGCTGAGGACCAAATGCTGGACCTCTCACTCTGACCTATGGCATCTGAGTCTCCAACATGAGTGAATACCCAAGAGTCTAGGTTTTTCATGTGCTCCCCAAGGAATTCTGATGTGTGCCCAGGTATGAGAACCACCAGACCGGGGTAATCTGCATTTGATCATCTGATCTCTTCTCTCTACCTACAAAATTCTACAACAGGTTGCCAAAATATCTCGTTATCCCTACCCATGTGCTAACCGTTCCCATTCACCCCATTCGTATGGCCTCTGTTTGGACTCCCAAGTGTTTGCTTTTGAAGAATCTTGATGCACTTGTCGAATTCTGATTAGATGGAAGAAACCATCACTTTTCCCCCCTCAACACACTCTAACGGGGAACCTGACGCTGGGAGCCCAGTATCTGGCTACATTACAGGCCCCTGGAAGAATCATTGCACTTGCCCTATGGAAGCTAGCGGGCCAACTGGTGAACAAACAATACTGCATCTGTGAAATTACATATGTATTAACATCTATATGCACATGTAGGTGTTGGCTGAGTAGCTTTTGGGGGACTGGATTAGAACTCGGATCTGTGCTCCAAAGGGCTGGCGAAAGTGGAGATGGGGAGAAGGCACCGCTCAAGGTCAGAAACTAGGGAATAAAGAAGAGTCCTGTGCATAGCAACAAATGCCTTGTCTTTGACCTGAATTGCCTCTTCCTGCTGTTGAGACGAGAGGTTGGCTTGCGTTACATAATGTTTGGGGGTGGTTTTCCATTGAGTGCCAGCAGAAATGAGCTCCTCGTGGTGAAACCTTCTCCCTGGCCTGCCACTTCCCCTCTTCTCATAGCACTGTCTGGTAATATTTCCAAGAGCCTTGTCACTTGTTACACCATGGGGGATGCTCATGGAACAACGTACATCTTCTGCTCAGTGAGTCTGGCTTTTTCCAAGGAGCATGACCTCATTTTAATGTAAATCTAGCAAGAATTACCTTCTCTGCTCCCAACAAGAAAAGGATCTATCTGAGCCTGGTGAGGAAGAATTAGGAATTGGTGCTTCGTTTCTGTGCCCTACCCCTACCCTCTTCCTTATCTCCCTGCTCCATCAAGGCACCAAGCACCCCTCTACCGACTTCTCCATCTCGGCGTCTCAGTCAAGCCTCCGACTAGGGTCTCATTTGTTGTGTCTTCCAAGATTAAAGAGGATGCTGGCAGAGAGCAATGCTGTGCCCATAGGAATAAATCACAAATATAAGCAAAGGGCTTGCCAGGTGCACGAGAGATTTATTAGTGAAGGTCTCTCGTGTCGCGCCCACGTCAGAGTGTGGGATGACCGCTGAAGGCCAGTCAGGGATCTCCAGACGGACTTTTCTCCAGACGACTTGCAGATGATTGCAGCGCCCGGAGTAGAATGAACACTATCTCCATTGAATCTAGCGATAGACCACTTTAGTGTCTTTCAGTCCAATTTATAAAGCCATATTTTACATCTCCACTTCAATTCAGTGCCATCTGCATTTTCTTCCATTAATCACATGGAACTCCCCACCGTAGCTTTCATTACCCGCTCAAAATGAATGTGGAGAGAAAACATAATTAGATGCCACTTTTTAAAAATAATACCTCGAAAACAGAGCAGCGACTTAAATAAAACAGGAGAGAGGGAGGAAAACACACACACACACAATTTGAACTAATGGGCAAAATTATCTCAGGTTAAGTTGGATTTTAAATCAGTTTCTTCTTTCTCCCTTCCTTCTCTGCCCCCTCCCCTCCCGTGAGTCACGACGAATGTAGAGTTCAGCTGGATGGATGATTAGATTTCCCCGTCTGTGCTGAAGCAATGAAATATTTCTATAATATTAAACCCATCAAACTGATCAAAGTGCTATGTCAAAATTCTAAGTGCTCCTTCTTGCCCAATCCCCTCAGCTCTGGCAAAATAGAGCACATTTTATTTGCTGGCCCTCAACTCCCTGAGGTTTTTAAAATCTGACACACACTACCTGATTTGCAGGAGTTTTTTTTTTTTTTTTTTTTGCTACGTTCCTACTGTAGGTGTTTGCCAGCATGGGAACCAGAGGCAGGAATCATTGGTGTGGGCTGCGTCGCCTACCAGCCCTCCAGCAGCCCCCCCAACACCCCTGAATGTTGCTTGCTTCTCTTTCTCAGCCCCACCTGAAACGCAGATGCCACCAGAATGCTATCCTACAAAGCAGCTGAGCGAGGAGACAAAATATTGGGAAAAGAGCGTTAGCTGGCATGATAAGACCCAGGTAGGGGTCCCGGCGGTGCCACCGAGCACCCTGACCGACAGTCCCAATACTACTCTGGAGCTGCTCGGCGTCTCAGAGTCTCAGCTGCTGTCTCCCTAACACAAGAATATCTCAGTGATGCCGCTCAGCCCATCCCGCAAGGCTGTGGACGAGGAGGAAGAAAAGAAAGTGATTTATGGAGAAGCCCATAACCATGCCTATACAAGGTCAATTTAATATCATTATGAGGATCACCCAATGCCTTTGGGCAAGTCACACAGGTGGGCAAATCACAGAGTAGGCGATTGACCTTGGTGGGATCGACGTACAGAGGGAGCACGGGACGCTGGGAAGAGCCCCGCTTTGGAGCGGTCCTAGGCCGGAGTGGAGTTTCGGTTCTGCCACTTGCTGGCTGTGTGGCCTTGAGTGAGTTCCTTGGTCTTTCTGAACCAGGCTTCCTTTGTGTGATGGAGATAATACGTACCTGCCATTCGAGAGAGCTGAGGTGTCAGGAAAGTCAAATGAAACCTAGAGCCAAGCACCCGGAACACAGTAGGCACTCAATAAATGATAGCTTTATCATGGAGAGTATTTTGTTTACTAGACACTGTCTGAAAAAAAGAAGAGACAGGAGACGCCGCTCTGCCTTTAAGGGGCTTCTTGTCTGACACCAGATCGGGCCTAGGGGATGGACGGGGGCGGGTAAAGGAGTCTATTTCTTTCCTTTCTTCGTAAACTTTTTTTATCAGGTAACCGCTTCACGAATGCAGCCGAGAACCGCTTTCTGGGGTGGTTGCTGTTTTTGTTGGTGCTTTTATGTGGGGTCTTTTGTTGTTGCTTGATCTTTTTTGGCCCTCTGTTCCTGAGACCTGCTAAGGCTGAAGTAGGAAAGGACATTTCTGGGAAGGAAAAAGGAGGGAAGGAGCCAAAAATGGGATGGTTGCAGTGACTTCATCTCTTAACAAATGGGAAACAAGCTCAAGATGTCCAGATTAAGTGCTATTAATTACCACCCAGCAAATATTGAACCACAATGTTGCCTGTCTAGGGGGAAAAAAAAAAAGGCAGGACATTCAGCCTGAATGTTAACGATGGGGTTCCATTAGCAAATCCCGTGTCACACTCATGTGGGCGCCAGGGTAGGCATGGGCACACCAGGCAGGGTCTGGCCCGGAGCCTCTGGAAAGCCTGCTTCCATCTGCCGTCTGTGTCTGGGACCCTGGGTGAGGAGGGCAAGAGAGAGCGCCCTGTGCAAAGGACAGGTAAAGGACAGATAAGGTGGGGTGAGTAGGGTGGGCTGATGGGGGCCCCTGGAGGCTTCTTGCCTTGCCATGAAAGACACTCTAGGTTTTGTTCCCAGGCTTAGCTGGGGACCTTGCACACTTTGTAACTAGCACGCAGGAAGCCTTAGGTCTACTTGTATCTTTTAAATCCCCTGCCCTGACTCCTGCATACCGAACCTTCCTGCCGCCCGCTGTGTCCACGGATGGCCTCATACGCTGGAAGACTCAGCGGGGAAAAGCACTGATGGGTCCCATGTGTCATTGCTGTGCTGAGTATGCGCGTCGGTGATCCCACTCTGCCCACCACCGGTGTGATCGCCACGGTCATACCAGCAGGGAAACTGAGACTTAGAGATGCGGAGAATTTGCCCAGGTCCTTCACCAGGACCCGTGTGTGACCCAGAAGCCCCTATTCCTTCCTGTCCACATACCACCCCTCTCCTAGGCCCCCAGGACCATGGGAGCTGCTTGGGTGGCAACGCATGGGGGACAGGGTCACGAGAGGGCTGAAGGGCCAGCCGGACCCCACTATGCCTTTGCCCTGCCTGCCCTGAAAGCCAGCGGCCAGTGCTCTGCCCTGAAGGTGTCCTGCTTCCCTCCCGCATTCCAGGGCCCCAGTCCCATGAGCCCACAGCCACCATACCTCAAAAGCAGCCCCTGGTCAGGGGGACACACTCATTGTCCCCCTTGGCAAGCATCTCCCCACTCTGCGCACTCCCAGATCCCACTGAACCTGTGTGAGAAAATTGCCAAGCAGAGCAAAGTAGGAATCCTACGACTTGAGAAAACTTGATTCTCAATTTTTGTTTTCCTGAAGTCTAAATAAGGGCACTGCTCTGGAGGGTAATGTTTTCTGATGTAACAAATTACTGGCTCCTTAGATAACTAGATAATGCCTTTCCATATCCCGCCGTCTGATAGCCAGTGTAGGGCATGCCCTTGGAGCTCTTGCTCCTGGAAAGCACAGGGCAGCGGAAGGGAGAAGTCTGGTGGTTCCCAGGGACTCTGTCACAGTGACGTAAGCATGACCTTTGACCCTACCCTCACCCCAACTCCCACCTCAATTGTCCTGTCTGTCAATCCAGAGGTTGGTATGGATCGGGATTTCTCAACCTCAACATTACTGACATTTCAGGAAGGCTACTCCATTGTGAGGGGTTGTCCTCAGTGCTGGGGGGATGTTTGGCAGTGTCCCTCACCTCTACCGGTTAGACGCCCGTAACACACGTCCCCCACCAAAAACACCTTCAGACACTGTCAGATGTCCTCTGGGGAACAAAATCATGTCTCACTCATGTAGAACCACTACACGATCTCCCAGGGTCCTTCTAGCTCTCGAGTTCTCTCTTTAGAAGGGGATAGAAACACTCAAAAGAGCCACAACTGGGTTGCTTGACGAGAGATGGAAACAACTCCAACCCCAGCTCTAGCATTTACATTTGACCTTCTTACAACTGGTCAGATTACTTCACTTCTCTGAGCCTCAGTGCCCTAACCTGCAAAATGGAGATGATACAGCTCCTCTTTCATAGGACTGATTAGATGATTAAATGAGAAAATGCATGTAGGACTTTTGGCACGTAGTGCATTGCCCCATAAACAGTGCTGTGATTGCTAGGATTATGATTGAAAGTAAAGCAGACCATCTGCTTTCTCTAGATAGTCCCTCTTGTGACCAAATTCACACAAATGCAGGGTAACCAGCCAGCGGTGAGAACCATGCCATGAGACAAACTAATATATGTATTCAACATCTACTGTGTGGTAGGCACCGTACTAGGCAGTTTCCTCCAAATTCTCCAACTAAATCATGGATTGACATACCGAGGGCTAATAAATGGAGGGAAGCTAAGGGACATACCCCTACATCTGCCTACCAAATGCTGATGCCCACCGTCAGGGTCTGGAACTATTAGGGTGCTTATTTTGTACCCGCCTTATCAGGAGTGATTGCTTTCACTTTTGCCATTAAATTAAGACTATCCCCTCATCTGTGACCCAGGATGAACGCCGTACATGAGAAGGGACAAAATGGAGAAGTAACGTTTTGCTGGATATATTCACTCGTAACGCGTCCACGTCTACTCTTTGGTTTGGTTCTGCCCAAAGGGCAATTTACTTCCGTTCGTACAGAAAGAGACAAGGAAATAATATCTGTCCTTAAATCTGAGTTACGGGTTTCGATTTCCTCTTCTATCGTTTCCCATTTTCTGGGGCCTGACAGCTGTCCGTTCCCTCCAGAGCCCCCTTCTCCCGCGAGCCCCCATTGCTGAGAGCACATCCCTGGTCTGGCCCGCCCCTCGGGGAGGTTTTTCTCCTCAGCAGAAGTGTTGCTCCAGCGCTGGGTGCCAACAAAGAGTGGGCGGAGGAGGCTGGAAATGGGGCCCGGGGAAGCTCTCCCTTTCTTTCTTCCTGGTTGGTCATCCCTCGGGTCTCCCTTGCTCGAGGGTCCCTGCTCTTTTCCTTGTCTTTGCTCTTAGTCACTTCCCTGCCCTGCACATCAACCTCAGATCCAAGCTCAGCTGCAGTCGTGTTATGACACGCCCACTAAGTGTCAATTCCGTATCTCAGCTAGCCTTCCCAGGAACCCATTTTACAGATTCTACAGAGAGGTCGAGGGTACCCGTCAAAGGCCACCACTAGTAACCGGTAGGAAGGAGTTGGTGCATCCCTCCCGATTCCAAGTTCCAGTGCGGGTCCCTCTGTCCGGCAGCAGCCAACCACAGTCCCGATGGGAAAACCCATTCTTCCCGAGGACGGGGAAACACCCCCCCCAAGGAGCCCCGATGCTGCAGACGCCCCGATTGCTCCAAGCACCGCCCTTGACTGGCACCCACAGCAGGGCTGGACCAGACGAGAACGCCATGCCAGCCAAAAACTCCCCCCGAGCGTTTACACAGCTGTGTCTTTTAGCCATTGCCCCCTTGGCTTCCATCAGCATCCTTGTCCCCAGCGCCCCCTTCCCTTCCACCTGGTGGACTCCTAGTCATCTTCCAGGATCGGTTCAGAAATCACGTCTTCGGTGACAACTTCCCCGACATTCCCGTGAGTCTCCCCTCCCGTGCGGCCTTGGCACTCGGCACACATTGCTGTTACGACAGGTGGCACTCCGTATCTTCCTTGTTACTTTCGGTAACTCCCAGCACTTGGCACTACCAAATAAAGATTTCTTAAATGAATGACCGGAAGGACAAAAAATGGGGGAAATCTTGAAGCAAATAAGGAACACAGTAGTGGAAATATTTATTTAGAATGGGGTCCCAGAATCAGCCCTGGGTCCTGGGAGCACTGATTTTATTCCAGGAAAGCCTGGGAATTTTGAGAGAGGGGCAGAGAGGAGCCTACTTTCTTGCCTCCCATGGACTGATTTCCTAGCTGCAGTGCTTCTCCAACTTGAATGTGCGCACAGAATCCCCTGGGGATCTTGTTAAAATGCAGATTCTGAGTCCGTGGTGCTTGGGGGGGGGGGGGGTTTCCCAGGTGAGCCCGAGCTGCTAGACCACGCTCGGAGACTTCCGGGCTGCGTCCCGCCGCCTCGTCTGAAGTTGCTGGCCTGTGACTGCGAGCCCCCAGCAGGACGCAGACACCCCGGCATCCCTGTGCCAGCTTGGTAGAGCAGCTTGGTAAAGCAGCTGTCTGCTGGTTTATTTATTCCCTCCCATTATCACCAGGGGAAGAGGATCCGAAGACACGCCACATCTTGTTTACAGCGAGCCTCAGAAAAGTTAAAAGTGCAAGTTAAAAAAAAAAAAATTGCACACTTATCAAGGAAAAAATGGGCTAAAGGAAATTCATAAAATATTAAATGACACTGTGTCAAGACACAGATAGGGGCAGAACGGTAATTAAAGTAAACAGCACATCAAAACTCTGGCTAAAGCCGTTATTTAAATTGAAAGTAAATGTAGGAACTGATCATGTAGCCTTGTATAAATGTGTTTCCAAGAGTCTTTTAAGAATATTAATGATTATAGAAGAATAATGGCTGAATATCAATGACCATTTTTACAGCAAGTGACAGCTCAGAGGGAGAAGAAAAGAATCAGGATCCTTCAGAGGATACACGCTGGTTTGATCTTCCCAGCACACAGCGTCCCTCCGGGGGACAGAGGGAGGAGAATTTAGGTGTCCCGAGCTGATGATGCCGCCTTCCTGCGGGTCTGAGGGACAGGAGGTCACTTGGACAGCGTGCATCGGCCATGACCGTGGTCCTCCTTCTCGTCCAAGATCCCTGTTGAGCTCTGTGTGCATGGCCCCCGGGGCCTTACCCTCTCTAAAAATACTTCCCCACCTTGCTTTAAGTTTCCGAAAAGTTCAGCAGCCCAAAGCCAAAAGTGAGACTGGAAGGTGCCAGAGCTTTTCCTTTTCCCCAAAGGTCCTGGAAAGCACAGCTCTGGATGGTAAGGTTATTCTCCTACGTCAGAGGTGAAGGGCTCCGTGTGTCTCCAGATGCCACTAGAGCCCAGGGTTCACGTCTTCACCACTCGCGCTGGTGTCTGATCCTCCTCCTTTGAGTTCGCCAAAATGAGAATATAGGGAATACAGGGGTAGGCAAAATGTCTGGGGTCCCTAACGAAGCACTTACGCACTGCTCTTGACTTTTGGTTCAGCCTCATGTTAACTCCTGGTGGGCTTGGATTTCTGGTGAGATGAGTGACTCCCCACTGCTGCCTTTTCTCCCTAGAGCCTCCTGAGCAAAATCTCCTGGTGGGCGGCATCCAGGCATTCAAAGGTCACCTTCCTTTAAGAATCTCCTGTCTCCTCTGCTCTCCCAGACAGCAGCCAGATCAGAAGTGGGGTCCTGGTTCTGGGCCCTGCTTCCCAGGCCAACTCCAGCCCAGGAATCAAAGGGAAATGCTCACTCTTCATCGTCTTTCCGTCTCTGGCTCCAGCCTTCTAGTAGACTGGTGGGGCGTTGGATTGGCCATTGTCATGAAGCTGCTTAGGCCTGACTTGCTTAGCAGAAAACGTAGTCTCATCCGACTGTCCAGAGAACTCCAGAGTTTTGAGGCCAAGCCCAGCTCACCCTAAAGCATTGCTTGGCTTTCCTCCGCGTGCTTGTTTTCTCAGTGTGATCTCATGAGGAGGAGTATCTACTCCAGGATTTGGGCATCTGTGCCTCGCTGGGCTCAATATAATAATGGATTCAATTATTGCATTATTATAAACTATAAAATCATTTCATTGTTGATAAGAGTTTCATATTGATTACTATACGATGCTAGCCATTGCTTGTGGCCATCCTTCCCGAACTTCCAGCACTGAGAGCCATTCCTGTAGGAACGAATCCTCTGTCTCCTAATGGAGCAGCTTGCCGAGGCTTGAGGGCAGGAGGGCAAGGAGGTGAGATTAATGAGATCTCCCCCATTCCTGGTGCTCCCTGGAAACCCGCCGCGGAGCAGCTAGCGAGGCCCCTCTCTTCATGATTTCATTCACCCTTCTGGCAGCCACTGCTTTCTCTCCTCCCTGCTGGGGGCTCAGTCCTCAGTTGCTCCCTCAAAGACTTGCCTTCATCAAAGTAGCTACTGTTGCCAGCATCTTTCTTTCATAGGCCTTTTTGTTCTTCGCTTTTGATCCAGCGTATGCTGGGGGGCCAGGCTTTTGTCTTTCAGCTTGTGAATAAATGCAAGCACTTAGGGAGACAGCAACAGCCAGGCGGAATTCATTCCTTGTTCTTCTCTGTCTGGGAGCTGGGGGTGGGGGAGTGGGGGTGTGTGTAGTGGGGGCGGTCAGGGAGCTCAGGACCTACCAGTGGCCTCCTCCTCGGACCCATCAAGTCTGACAAGCAAAACATAGCTTGGGAGCCCAAAGCCCTGAGTGCCAGGCGCGGTCTTTCCAGCGACAAGGTGTGTGAAGGGCAGCCAAGTCTGCTTCCTGTCCCCATACACTCACCAGGTACGGTGCGGGCCACTGGGTGTCAGGGATGATTGAGTCCCCTCAAGAGGACTGCAGAGAAGTGAGAGGTAGCCATCAGAATTCATCCAAGCTGTGGTGGAGCTGAGTCTCCAGGGCCAAGTCCGCGCTGGCCAGGTGCCAGCAGTGGGCGCGGTGGGCTGGGTTCTGGGACAGGTCGTGGGAGACGTGAGCAAAGTCCTCGGGGCAAGAGAAAGCTGGCTTTACTCAGAGACCTGCGTGTTATCCGGTTTTGCTGGAGCGGGGCTGGGAGAGACAAAGAAGACGGGGCTCGAGAGGGGGCAGGCAGGGGCCGGACCCCAGAGAGTTTGCAGACCATGCTGAGAAGTTGGGCAATGGAGCCACGCAGACAGATTTGTTTGTCAGTTAAGAATTCTCTCGGCAGGCAATGGTGAGAGTGGCTCAAAGGGGGGATCTGATGGCGGAGAGCCCGGGTGGGAAAGTGGGGCATAGTCCCAGCCAGGGGTTCTTTAGCTCTGCACGGTCGACATACTGGACTGCGAGCTTGTGGTCTCGGGGGCCATCCCATGCACTGTAAGAAGCTCAGCAGCTCCCTGCCCTCCATCCTCTCGATACCAGTAGCAACCACTCAGTCGTGACAGTCGAAAATATCCCTCCTACTGTGCTTTGTTCCAAGATCAGAAATCTGCATTTAAACAGACATCTCATCTGATATTTGAAGGTCATCTATTTCGAAGAGCTGAAAGTGAGTGGATGGCATAACTTTCGCAAAATCCAACGTGAACGTGAAAGCGATTATAACCTATTTGAATCAGACGCCCTCTCAAGACAAAAATATATGCCAAATGTATCAATTGTAGGGTACTCTTGGTATATATATAGGTTTCAAGATCCACGGACATACTTTGTGATAGATAGATGAGGTAATTATGTTATAAACCACATATAGCTGGGTCATATCTACCCAAAATGATCAATTTTGTCTTAGAAATGAAAACATATAGTTTTTTATGTGGACAATAATAACACAAGTTCATTTGGTTATTCAGTCTATTCTTAATATAAATAAAAACTATACTACTTAAAATTTAAAAAAAAAAATGCCGGGGCTCCCGGCGGGCTTGGTGGGTTAAGCATCTGACTTTTGATTTCAGCTCAGGTCATGATCTCAGGGTTGTGAGATCGAGCCCCACTCCAGGCTCTGCACTGGGTGTGGAGCCTGCTTAAGATTCTCTCTCCCTCTCTCTCTCTGCCCCTCCCACTTCCCTCTCTTAAAAAAAAAAAAAAAAAAGTGTCTCCAGATGTTGCCAACTATCCCCAAGGATAAGCCGTGAGAATCGCTCAGCTAAGCCAACATGGCAAGATCCTGAACTGGGGTGTGAGCATAGACACGTGAAGATGGGCACAGACTGAAGACACATTTAGAAGTCAGGCTGGGCGGGTGGCTGACCAGATGTGTGGGGTGCGGGAAAGACTGAGACCAGGATGACCCCAGGTTTGGAGTGGACAACTACTAGGGCACATTGGCGGTGCACTGGGACGGTGGGAAGCACAGGAGGACCTGACCTGGTGGAGAAGGTAATTAGGTCATTGAGGGACTGTGGGTCCCCAAGGTGGGAAGATCCGGAGGCAGCTGGTTCCATGCAACGGAGGGGCAGAGCCGGGTGAGAGACAGATCTCAAAGTCTCGGTGGCTGATGAGACTACCCCCAGGAGGGGCGTTCTGGGCAAGAAGAGGGCCCAGGACAGTCAGGACAGGCCACTGAGAAGAAATGATCAGAGAAGCTGATGGAAAATCAGGAGGACAATGTCCCAGAAAGAAGACAAGAGAAGGTTATTTTCAGAGGAGAGCTGTCACAGAGCCAAATGTCATAGAAATGTCAAGGAAGGGAAGGGCAGAAAAGTGCCCATCGGATACCTCAAAGGATTGTTTGGGGAGCAGATGAGCTTTTGAATGTGAAAGACCTAGAAAAGGTTAAAAGCACTAAACATGACATGCTATTAGCGGTTATTAGGTTTCCCTTCCTAACCGGGAGCGCGCCGAGCTTCTGGCCACAGTGATCTCCCACCAAATAGCAGGCATGTCCCCCGGGGCCGCGCCGCTGACTCTGGCCAGCCCACACCCACCTGTGGGCTCCTTGCGCCTGTCTCGGGTGCTCCCCACATCTCTGCAGCAAAATGCCAGGGAGCCCTGTCTTCCTGTCGGCTCCATTGTTTACTGGGAGAATCCCCGGACAGATTCAGGTGAGTCACTCCCTGACGCAGCAAAAAGCAAAAAAAGCAAAAAAAAGCAAAAAGCATGTCGACCCGCTGCTTCCCTCCTGTGGCTCCGTGAGGGCTCCGAAACCTCGCAGAACTGCCCAAATCTCAACTGTCCATCTCTCCGGCACTATGTGCCTAAAACGATGCTCCCCAGACCACTTCCTCCTTCTCTCTTTCCATATCTTATCTGTGATGTACGATCTCCCTTCTCTAAAACAATTGGATTTGTTGTTAAGCCAGAAAGAAGGAACTCTTGTGTTTCTTAGAAGTGGGTTTCCCGTACTCTCTCAGTTCGTTTCTTACTGGGCACCACTCTGACCCACTCATCATCTTCTGCCCCACTGGCAACTCAGGCAGCCGACTGGCATGCGTGCCTGGTCGGAAGCCACCTCGCTGCCACTGGGGAACACACTGCCCAGCACACGCGCCTCTCCTCCCACCCCTCGGGCTCTGCCCTGGAGATGGGCAGCACGGGGGTGGGGGGTTGGGGGGGGACAGGGGAGTTTCTCTGAGATACAAGGAGCTCAGGACACCAGCACACCAGCCTCAACCCTGCCCCGTGTGCAGCATCGCCACAGGAGAGGAGAGGGGCCACGGAATCAGCACAGAGGGCAGGGGGGACTGCGACCGCAGAGTCTTTTGTCCCAGAGGACCACGGTACTTACTAGACAGATCTGCCCCCTAAACCCTTATCAGCCCTCACTCCGTTGGAGGTACTCAGGGCATCTGCTGCCTCTCTTCCCCACCCTGTATAAAGCCAGTGTGGTCCCAGGCTTTTTGGATCCTACACGGACACCACTAAACCCGGAAACTATAAGTGCGTGCAGCAGGTGGCCAGCAATTTAACAGAGATCATTTCGGCCTAGGGAGCAGGCACCCCTGAGCTCCGTATGGGCTAGGCAGGATGCTCAGCGCTGGAAATAAAGCAATAAGTAAGACACACCCTGCCCCTTTAGGGGCCTGCATTCCAGTGGGGAGAACACCTCCGCGGACACCTCCTTTTAATATGGGGGTAAGCATGTGTCATGCTTACAATGGAGGCCTGCACGGGGTGCTGCAGGACTATGTCCCTCCATGCAACACCCACATACCCATTCTCTAGAGGGGAAAACCGAGGCTCAGCAGCTTCCCGTGACTCACCCAAGGCCACACAGCTCTTCAGAGGTCCTCCGACCCTGCACCTCTGTGTGTGTTTTACGGGGGCTGGCTTCCCGGTTGCGATGACCACAGCTTCTATGCGTGGCCCTGCCCCGCAGCCTCACTACTCCGCCACGCCCAGCCCCTGTGATTCTGCACACCTCTGTGAGTCTGGTTCGCCCAGCGATGGACTGCCTCTGTCTTACCGTCGTGCGGAATGTGCGGGGAGGCTCCCAGACGGCTCTGTCCTGCTTCTTCCAGAGCTGCTGTGCATGGGGGTCTGCGGGGGGCAGGCGGGGGGATGCTCACAGCTGGGGCAACCCTGCTCCAAGTTAATCTCTCCCCTCGGTCTCCCAAGGCTTCAGACCAGCCTCGTGCTGCCTGCAGATGTCTTCACTGGGTCTGTGTCAGAGGAGTCCCTCAGACGCCGCCGAGCCTCCACCCCCCTCCCCGTCCCCCGCCGGAAGTCACAGGTTTGGCCCTTTGTCCTCACCCGGACCGTTAGTGTTTCAGTAGCCATTGTGGAAAAGCATCGAGCAAAGTCAAATCTGATTTTCTTTGGGAGGAAAATCAAATTCTCCACTTTGTGAGGCAGACAGGGAGATTAGAAGAGGGAGGACCAGAAAAACACAGCTCTCCCGGGGGGGGGGAGGGGGGGGGAGTGGCCTGATTGAGGGACAGGGCAGAGGGGAAAGGCCGCCGGGCAGGGTCGGGCGCTCCCTGGGGAGTTCTCAGCCTTCTGACCTCCAAATCAACACAGAAGGCAGCTCCTCCAAATTTACACTCAGCCCCAAGCCAAGGGACTACTGCTCATGGACTTAATTTTAAGATCTGTCAGCTCTGTGGCCTTTCTTCTCAGGCTGAGGCCACCAAAAAGGCAAAACCCCATGTTTCCACTTAAAAGCGCAGAACACTTTCTCAGCGGGATGGGAAGTGAGGAAGAAGGGAGGGGGCATCTGAGCCAGGCCTTGAAGGATGAGTAGGGGTTTTCCAGGAGGAGGGTGGAAAGGTGGTGTTCCCAGCACAGGAATAGCATAAGCAAAGGCAAGGAGGCACAAAACACAGGGCACGTTCAGACATGGCGGGAAACCCAATGCAAAGTTTCACTGGGAGAAGGGAAATGATAGGGGTGGGGGAAAAGTCTGGAAAGGTGGACTATAGATGCTCTTAGAAAGACATCCTGAGAAGTTGGGATCTGCCATGAGGCCAAAATTTATCCCCAGAGAAGTCCTCAAGGAAACCCAAGGAAATTTCTGAGGGAAAATTCTAGAAGCCATGTCAGAGATCTTCCCTAGACTTGCGAGGGATTTTAGCCTTAAATGGATCCCCTGGAATCACTGATGTCTGAGCTTTAAGAAACTTAAGTTAGTTGTCAGACTGGGTCCGGCGGAGCCTGAGGGTTCCAAGAAGGGCCTCAGAGACCCACCCCATTAGGCAGACACCACGAGACAGGCCTTTGACTGCTGAATCGGCCACTGTCCACTTTTGAGGGATTACCTTTAAACCCTCATCTCTCTGAACCTCTGTGATTTTATGTGCAAAACAGGAATGAAAATACCTATCATGACCACCTAGCCCACTGCCTGACTCAAAGTATAGGCATTGGAAGTATTTATCAAACGTACGATTCATTACTGGTTGGCCTGTGATAAAGAGGAGTGCAGGGAAGCCGTTATTATGGTTACTCAGACTCTAGTGAGAACTCTGGGTACATAAGTAGGTGTTGGTCTTGCTTTCCCAGCTCAGCCTTCGAAAGACGTCTCATTGGAACTCAAGAGGGGGAAAGCCTCAAGAAAGGAGGCAGCCAAAACATATAGCTGGATTCCATTTTGGCCTGACATGTCTACTGAGCAGCGGAAGAGACCTCTCCAGCCGTCAGGGAGAGAAAGGTTGTGCTCCAGCTGGAAATTCAGGGAGCCCACCCATCTCATCGGCAGCCCCTCCCAGATCGCGCCTGGATCTTTGGAGAGGGCTGATAGGGAGTGACACGGCTCAGAACCTCGAGGGTGTCCATCTGCCAGCTCACTCACTCTGCATCTTGTCCAGAAGAGGAATGAGCTCTGACAGGACGTCAGCCTGGACATGCGCACTTGTGTGCAAACTGGGCTGGGGGAGGGCACTGTCTTGTGAGGATTTCAGTGGATCACGGCCCAAGTGTCCAAGGTGTAGAGAGAAGGAACTCATGCCAAGGAGACAGAAACAGGAAATCTTACACGGGAATGGGTCTTCCCCTGGCGATGACACAAGACACCTATGTGGGAGGGGTGAGATGGGGGCGACTCTCTTCCCCTCGCTATCTCTTAGGTCTCTCCCCGAGGGCGGTCTCTCTCTCTAGCCTCAGCGAGGGCCTTGGTTTTGACAAAGAACCAGGCGAGACACAAAGGCTCAAAAGAGAGCTTCAGCATCTCTGTTTCCATCACGTGTAGCCGGGAAGCTGCCTCCGCCTCCTCTAATCACCATGGAGCCTGATGAAAGCAAGCAGATCGGCGGGCTAGCGTTTTGCAGCTGTGTTCTAGAATAGACGAAAACACGCGGGGACCCTTGAGGGGGAGACAGCAGGGGTGGTTATTACCATCTTGTTTCCCAGGTTCCAAGTCCCAGCAAGCGTTTGTGCTGGGCCCTTCATGCCTGCTTCCCCTCCTCCCTCCCTCTCTCAGATTGGGCCAGGCCATTATGTAATCCAGCAAAAATTAATTGAGCATCTACTATGTAATCAGGCACTGGTCTTGGAATAAGAATATAAACAAATAAGACACACTCACTACTCTCAAAACACTGAGAGTTGATAATATTATATTTGCTTTGGTTGCTCTCCAAGGGCCTTTATTTTAAAACCGCGAAAAAGAAGCATCCAGAAAATGCTTAGCAGTGAGGTACACATATGCCGGCTCCAACTGCCTAATGATCACAGCACGTGAGTCAGGAGGCCAGGGAGAATGGGTTCTTTGGAAATTGTTACTTCCTCATCCCAGAGTGGGATAAAATAGAGTTTGTCTCCTCCCTTCTCTGCTTAACCATTTCCGGCTCCCTCTCCATAGCGCCCACCCCCACCGGGGCAGCGTTCTCTGGTTCAGCCCTGTTCCCTTTACCTTCCGGTCCATTCCACAGTGGCGCAGTCAGTTAAACATCCCACTCTTGGTTTCAGCTCAAGTCATGATCTCAGGGTCGTGAGATCGAGCCCTGCCTCGGGTTCTACGCTCGGTAGGGGGTCTGCTTGGGACTCTCTCTCTCTCTCTCTTTCTCCCTCTGCCTCCCCTGTTCAGGCTTGCTCTCTCTCTCTCTCTGAAATAGATCAATCTTTATAAATAAATGAATGAATAAATAGGAGGGCTCCCAAGGTCTTCGTGGGGAAGTCCCAGCCATGCTCCCCGAGCACCACCATGGACCAGTGCCACAGGCTCTGAGCAGATGCCTGGGACAGAGACGACAAAGCCACTGCCCCTGCCTGTGAGGACATCAGTCCACTGAAGGCATCCTCCATGTCCCAAATGCTGCAAAATCATGTTCCACGTGCAGCCGTAGAAAGGGATAAGAGTATCTGGTCTTCATCCCTCCATCAGGGCTCAGGCCTCCCCACCAGACACTTTGGCTCGTCCCCCCAACTTCTCCCAACATAAGCCTCAGTCCGCCATCCTATCGTCACCTTGAGGAGCAGTCTCCTTCCCTGTTGCCCAGAGAGGCACCCATTAAGCCCCACGCACGCCCTGTGCTGGACGCCTGGCAGGCATTATTTGTTCCCCCAGCATTCCCGAAGGAAGCTGCTATCACCCCTCAATTTGCAGATGGGGGACCTGAGGCAGAGCCAAGTCAGGGACACCCCCGCAGTCCAAGTCTCTGAGTGCCAGGATGTGAGACGAAGTCTGTCTGGACTCTGCGTTCTTTCCAACCCACCGTGCTGCTCCTCGTTCACTCGGCCCCAGAAATCACCTGGGCTTCTTGCCAGAGCTGCTCTCGTCTCACGGCCCCACCCTTCCCAGCTCAGCTAGTGCCCGATTCGCTTCTTTCCTAGGAATCCCATTTCTCTTTCCTCTGTCGGACGTGGGAAGTCGACCGTCTCCCAGAGCTGTTTCCAGCCTCTGCCCTTCTCAGGGGTCAGATCAGATGCCCCAGCACTCCTCTGCCTTCTCTGAGCTGCTCCCCCACTCCTGGTCCCCTCTCTGTCCCCCACCCCACCCCATTTTACAAGCATCTTCCTCAACCCCAGCCCTCCAGCGTCGTCTCCATACCTAGCAGGCCTGGCCACAAGCCAGCCCCTTCCTTCCTGATTCAGGCGATCATACCTGGTTTGCCCAGGACAGTCCTGGCTCGTGCTTATGATCCTGGTCTACTTGTTAATAACTCCCCATTCGCTCCCAAAAGTGTCTCTGCTTACATGATGAATGTCTTCACCTGGGCCGGACAGGAGAGGGAACATGAATATAAGCCCCTTGGATCTCAATTGAAAATAATTTTTAGGTCGTCCCCACATTTTATTCATCTAATGTTCTTATTTCCTGATATGCACCCTGAAATCTAGCGTACTTCCTTGGGGTCTGATTTTTAACTACTGTGGTAACATCCTTCTTGGGGGGATTTGGGGCCTCAGTGGCATGGAGAACTCGGTATCGTCAGGGAGCCCCTGACAACATCAAGATCTTGATGTCAAGATCAAGATCAATGTCAGGATCTTGCCCCAACTTGCCACCGTGCCCCCTTCTGCGCGGAAGCAGCGCTGCGCCGGGTGCTGGACGAGGCGAGACACCAGAGTCGCGCTGAGTTTAAGTTCATCCCCTCTGCAGATAGTCACTGGGCACCTCCTATGTGCCTGCTGTTGGGCACCTCCGACTCTGACCACTAGGGACACGGTCGTGGCCAAAACAGATAGAGCGCTGGCCTCCTTCTAGCAAGAGGGGAGAGAAAAATCCACAAATAAATCTATGATGTCAGGTAATGAATGGTAAGATCAAGAGAGAAAAACAAGACAAGGTAAAAGAGAGGGCAGGCAGGAAAGAAGTAGCAAGGACCAAGGTCCTGCGAAGAGAGCCTTCTTGATGTGTTTGAGACAGAGCCAGAGGGTTAGCACAGTTGAAGCAGAGTAAGTAAAGAGGGGACGCATGAGCCGAGATCAGAGAGGGAAGGAGGCCAAACACTGACCCTGAGCCATTGAAGGGTTTGAACCGAGAAGCAACAAGGTTCTATTTACCCCACGCAAGGATGGCTCTGGCTGCTGGGCCCAGGAGGCTGCGGGGACAAGAATAGAAGCAGGGAACCTCTTAAGAGCTAATGCTGTCTTCCAGGTGCAAGGTGATGGCGCCTGGGACCAGGGAGGCAGCAGAAGGGATGGTGGGGAAAGTAGTCATTTTCTGGATAAAAGAGTGGATGGGAAGGGTCAGAGAGAGAGAGCCAGCAAAGATGACCTGGAAGGTTGTAGCTCAGCAACAGGAAAAACAAAGTTGCCATCTACTGAGATGGGGATCGGGCAGGGAGCGGGGTGTAGAGGGGGGAGGCTGGGAAGCAGGAGGCGGTTTGGGCCAGCTAACATTTTAGATCCCCACGAGACAGCCAGAGGGAAATGTCAAGCAAGGGGAGGGTCTTCAGCAGGCAGATGGGTCTGAAAGCCATATTGCTGAATGAGCTCTTCTAGGGAGTACATACGGACAACCCGGAGAAGCTCTGAGGTCCTCCAACATTTGGGAGTAAGAGCGATGGGGAAGAACCAACACTCCTACTGTGAGATTGGAATGGACACAAAAGAGATCACTCTCCCCAAAGAGATCACTCCCCCCAAAGAGATCGCTCTCCCCAAAGACATTGCTCTCCCAGAGGCTTAAAAAAGAAAGCATTCAAATGGGAAGAGCTGGTCAACCATGTCAACCCAAGAGTTGACCACTGGATCTGGCAGTAACCTTGAAAAGAACTGTCTTCGTGGACCGCTGGGAGCAACCTCGGAGTGAGTGGGTTCAAGAGAGAATGGATGAAGGGGAATTCGAGGCAGCGAGAGACAGCGCTTTTGAATTATATAAAAGAGAACACAGAGAAACGAGCTGTAGCAGGAGGGAAACCAGGGTCAAGGGAGGTGTCTCCATTTTTAAAACTTAGATATTACAGCATTTTGGTAAGAAGATGATTGAATAGAGAAGGGGAAATAATGGCGCTGGAGGGAAAGGGGACATCTGTTTGAATCAATGTCTTTGGGTGGGAGATAGGGCCTGGGTTTCAGCACCAAAGAGGAGAGAGGGTTTGGCGTGATTGATGCCCCTCCGGGATCCACCAGTGGGGGGGCGTGGCCAGGGTGTTGTTTCCAGAGCCCAGAAGCTCTGTGAGAGCCCCTGGTGAACTTGGCAAACCACTTATTGTCTAATTATCAGCTTCCTTGTCCTAAATATCAACTCACCATGCTCACCTCCGATGATCATTGGGAAGAGTGAATAAAATATGTGCAGAGCACAGTGCCTGTCCCATTGTACGGGTTCGGTAAAGGCCAGGTTCCTTCTACCCGCCGTCCCCTGATTTGCCCTCCAGCATGTCTCCGGGGACCTCTGAGTCCTCTTGAGAGCCCTGAATGGCCCTTCTGCTTCCAGTGCTGCTCAGAGGCCAGTGGAGCTGAAAGCAGGCGCAGCCGTGAGCTGTAGTTCCCCCCAGATGCCCCTTCCCTGCTTCTCTCCGTTGATTCTTGCCTGCGAGTTTGAGGAGTTATTCTTCTATGGCTATTTTTCGTTTCTGTGCAGCCGGATTCTGTAACCCTCACCTGCTTGCTGCTAGAATCTTCAAAGAGCTACTGCCCACTGAGTAGAGCCCAGCCAGGAGCCCCTGCCCTTCCCCTGCCCCCAGCCCAGGGCCATCGTGCAGGACAGGTGGATATCCCAGCGGGAAGTCCAGACCAGCCCAGACTCAGGCAGCCCTGACGGAAGAGAGGCCCAGACCCAGGATGCTCCCCTTCTCTTAGCCTAAGCTCTGCAGGGCTCCCTAGCCCAGGTAGGAGCTCCGTGAATCCTTGACCCAGAAAGACTGGGCTCTTGTCACGAGGAAAGGGTCATTTTAACTTCCATCCATGAACTTCCCGAGAAAAAAATGTAAAGTTCTGTCAAAGCAGGTTAGCATCTTAGCAATCATGGCTCACTACCATCTGTATTTGTTCCATCTGAGGCGTTTATGACGGTTAGCCACATTAATTATTTCGCTGCTGAAGTCCCTTCTAATTTCTGAACGCTGTTAGTTCTAAGAAAGACGGAAATTAAATATGCTGCACATCAGCACAGGGTGGCATTACAGCATGCTGTTAAGTTCGGAGGCTGAAGCTCGGTGGAGAATAACTTTGCTATTTGTAATCACAATAAAGTGTTTTATATTGTGGCTCAAAACGAAGAGCAGCATTGACGGAAATGGATTTCTTAGTTGCACGGTTACCTTGAAGTCACTGTGAGAGGCAGGGGCCAGAGGCTGGGGTGGGTGGGCCACCCACCCGAGGACCGGGATGAATGGGGATGGAGGGGAAGGTGGGCTGGAACGGTGGTCCCCAAGTCTGACCACACCGCAGACCCTCCCAAGGGAGGTTTTTAAATGGACCAGGTTCCTGGGCACCTGAGTGGCTCAGTGGGTTAAAGCCTCTGCCTTTGGCTCAGGTCATGATCTCAGGGTCCTGGGATCGAGCCCCGCATTGGGCTCTCTGCTCGGCGGGGAGCCTGCCTCCCCCTCTCTCTCTGCCTGCCTCTCTGCCTACTTGTGATCTCTCGATAAATAAATAAAATCTTTAAAAAATGAATGAATGAATGAATGGACCAGGTTCCAGAGAGAACTCCCAGAGACTCCTGTTTGATAGGTCGAGGGTGAGGGGTAGCCAACGATTAGAACATTCAGTCACCTGTGGTTCTCTCACAGATTCTGGAGCCCCCGTAAGAGAATTTATGGACGGTTGAAGAACAGGTGCACTCCAGAGGGCAGTGACCATTTCTGGAGTGCTTTAGATTACAAACTGTGCTCACCCATCCATCGTTTCCCTGGACAGCATGACAGCCTGGGAAGGGAGCTTTTATAATTATCATTAGCAGGACGAAACAAGACATGGCTCCCCTTCCTCCTAACTGCCACCCCCACTCCCCACAAAAAGACACCATTTAGTTAAACGACTAAAACACCAAGAGGATGGTCTTGAAGGTGACGTCCAATATGCAGATCCATGGTGAGCAAAGAAAACTCTTTGTTAAAGCAACATTTGAGACTCCCGTCTGACTGCGGTTTGGTAAGATCAAAGGCTTCTTTGAGATCCCTTCCTGCTCGAGCATATATTCAACTTCTCGCTTGCACATTCATTTCTTAAAAATGTACTGCACAGCTAGGATGCCAGCCCTGGGCGAGGGGAATGGAATGAAACAGACACACCCTTGCCTTCCAAGGGAGACAGGTAGAACCAGAGGAGACAAGCAAGTCCATGAGTACAAGTTGAGCAGAGGAAACAAAGCAGATACTGACTGAGAATTAACAGGTAAATCTCATTTCGATGGAGTTCAGGATAAAGTAAAAATCAGCCGATATGAATCAGCTTTCTCAGCGGGTGCCCTCCCCCCATCACGAAACTCATCCCCGAGCAAAGGCAAGCTAGCAAATAACTTCTTTGCCTGACTTGGCTATTTCTTACATCAACTGGGTTCCTATTTCTGCTGGGAAGATAGCTCCCCCTGGTGGTTGGAGGCCTAAATCGTTACATGCTACAGTGCAGTGTAGAGATGAATGTCGTCCTGTCCTTTGGCCCGGAGCCTAGAGATACAGAAAAACAGGAGCTTCCTTGAGATGGGACCAGTCGTGAATCATCTTAAACTTCCTTTATTCCAGAATTTGAATCCCAACCTTCCTAATTCCTCAGCGTTGTGATTTGGGGGCAAAGTTACTTAAATTCTCAGAGCCCCCAGTTCCTCACCTGTAAAAAGGAGGATAGCACCAATGTCAGGGTGTCGGGGGAAGGATTAAATAAGATAGCGAAATGACACCTTGCTCCATGTGTGGCACCGAGGAGGTCCATAGATGTCAGCTGCTTTGTTCTTCTTAGCTTGAGATTTTTTAAATATTTCTTCCAGCTCCTTCCCTTCCTCTTTTCTCTCCCTGCGTCTTATTCCCAAATTCTCATCCTGTCCTTTCTTCCCTCTTTCCTTGCTCCCTCCCCTGTGTTCCTCCTTCTCTCCCTTCTGTCCCCCTCCCTTCCCTCCCTTTCTCCATCTCCTTCTCCTCTCTCTCAATGGGAAAGCCGTCGCCTCCCATCCCTACCCTCCCATCGCCTCCCCACCCCACCGCATCTTCCCCTCTCCTCACGCCCGACCTCTTGCCAAGACAACTAAGAACTAACACCAGACCTGTTGAGGGTCTGGCCGAAGATAAATTGCATCCCGTGCTGAGGCAGAGAGGAGCCATTTTTCTGCTAGTCAGTAAGACGGCGGATTGCGCTTGTGTTCTTCAGAGGGGCACCAAGAGTTTTTCTGCGTACTTCACACAGCAACACTAGTCCCTCCGCCACCGTGTTCATCTTCGATGAGGTCCCAACACACTCCGTGTCCCCTCTCACTCTTGCCGCTCTGGCTTCCTCCCCCTCTCCTCCCTGCCCCCACCTGCTCTTCCCCTTTTTCTCACCGCATCTTGCGCCTCTTTTGCGCCATTTCACGTGCTCCCTGTTCCTTTCCTCGTGTTTTGTATTTACAAAATGGCCCGCGTTCCCCTCTAGTCCCAAACAGCCTTTGCTCAAGCAGCCTGCGATAGCTCTTCCTTGTCACCGTAAAAGCTTTTCCATCTCCATTTGGAGCCATTTGCCCTGATCGTTTCTCTCTTCAAGATCGCACTGATGAGCCCATGTGGTCCATAGCTGTCCACAATTCCCAGGAAAGGAGAGCACTTACTTAAAACTCGTATTTTAATTTGGGGACCCTGTCGGACTGGCCAGCGCAGCACGGGAGCCCTAGCAACTTGCCCAAGCTGGCCGAATATGCACGGAGACCTTTGGGAAGGAAACTGAAAAACACAGTGGCTGACTTTCTTTCCAAGACAGATGGATGGGGGAAGTAAGCCAAGATTGCTTTTCTCAAGTGATTCTTTCTCTGCACAGTTTTCTTGAAGGAGGAAGGAAACAGAATCATCAGATGGCAAAACAGAAACTCGATCGGTTGTCTGGACATTTTTCCTGGGGTGGAAGGGTGGTAGCCTTGCACACGGAGCCAGCTGCTAGGAGCGTAGGGTCCCGGCAGTGCAGTCGCACAGAAATTTTGTATGTGAGTTTATAATTAAAAAAAAAAAAAAAATTAAACCCAGTTCTTCATCCTGTGGCTTACTTGAGGCCTAAGGGAGGGGGGAAAAAAAAATCAGACAAATATAACTGCTAATTATCCAGAAGGCCTCCTTTCTCTACAGTGGGACTTGGTTCATAAGCCTTCCCGCACACCTCAGGGCAGCTGAGGGACCTCCCGCCATCTCAGAGCGGATGCTGAAACAAGGATTCAAATGTGCATAGTTTGGGGTGCGATCCCAGGAAACACAGATCGGGGGTGGTGAGCAAGAAAGGGAAGAAAAAGAGCCAGCGAAGGGTTCATTGTCAAGTCCGACACCACCGTGCACGGCGACGTGGAAATGGGGCTATTTATCCCCCACAAACCCTGGATCCATCATTGGTGGAGGGCTGCTGCCAAGGCAGTCACTGCCCAGCACCTGCCACTTGCCCCGCACACGGACTGGGAATGACGTCCCCCCTCTGCTGGCCCCCCGCAGAGTCACACGTGTTCGCACAGGTGTCTTCTGCCTGTCGAGCTGAGTGCAAGGGGGAGGCGGGCCACACCCCAGCCGCATCAGTGCTCGGCCTGTGCTCTAGGCCAGAGAGGCAGCAAGCTTTTTCTTATTATAAAGGACCAGAGTGCAAATATTTTAGACTTTGCCACTAGAAGCTCTTTGTGGCAATTTCGGTTGACCTTTGAACGACACCAGTTTGAACCACGCAGGTCCACGTGTAAGGGATTTGCTTTTCTATAAAAGAGGACGGTACTGTAGATGTGTTATCTCTTCCTTATGATTTTCTTGACAACATTTTCTTTTCTCTAGCTGACTCTATTGTAAGAATTCGGTATACAATCAGGTGCAAAATATGGGTTAACCCACTGTTTCTGTTATGAGTGAGGCTTCTGGTCAACAGTAGGTTATGAGTAGTTAAGTTTGGGGAGAATTAAAAGGTATACGTGGAGTTTTGACGACATGGTGGGGGTCAGCACCCCTAAACCTGACATTGTGCATGGGTCTATCGTACTCAATTCTGCCTCTGTAGGAAGGGAGTAACATAAGGCAAGGAAGGTGCCTCGTGTACAAGACCAGGGCTGGGGCTGGGCTAGGGAAAGTCCTCCTTAAATGGTGCACCCCGGACATCTCCCTTCCCTGACACTAGTCCTGGCCTGACAGTGTGAAAAAGCAGCCACACCCAGTGTGTACCCAGATGGATAAGTCTGTGTTCCAATGAAAGTTCGTTGACAAAACAGGCAGACGGGTGTCTCGACTGAGAGGCCATGGTTGGCCCACCCCACTCTAGCCAGACTGGCCATTAAGGTCCCCCAAGAACCATGCTTCCTCCTGCCTGCCCTTTCCTCGTGCTGCTCCCTGTCCCACCCGCCACCTCACCTCAAGGAAGCCTCCCCTGGCGCCCTTGGCTGATGGGCCCACACACACTTCTACTCTCCTTCAGAACACTTCTCACAGTGGTAATTGCATAATTAATTGTGTAATTAGTTGTCTAATGTCTGTCTCCCTCCAGAATGTAAGCCCCGTCAGTTCCCAAGGCCTGTTAAGTCTGTGCCCTCACCCATCTGGAGCCCTTCCCGTCCTCGCTGCCTCTGCCAGCCGTGCCCCGGGCCAAGCCTTTAGCATTTCTCCCCAGGCCTCTGCAGAACTTCCTGACTGACTTCTCGATGTGTCACTCCTCGGCTTGAAAGCACCCAGTGCTCCCCTGTGCCTTGTGAGAGCGTCCAGACTTGTAGGAACCCATCCAGCCTTCATGCCTCTGCCAACCTCAGCCAACTCCCCTTGCTTCCACCATGCCGGTCTACCAGTTGTCTGTGAGTTCCTACATGAGAATGCCTCCCTTCCTGTGCTTCCCAACATCAGTGCAGGCACTGGGCTTCCCTCAGAGACTTTTGTCCTCACCACCCCTCCCCCCAGACACACCCCAGCCTTGGTTAGCTCCCAGCACCTCCACAGCCCCCTGTGCTTTCGTGTTTCTGGCACTGCATTACGATTGGCTATTTATCCGACTGTCACCCTTACCAGACTCTGAACTCCCTGAGGCCAGGAGCCAAGAACCTGGTACCCAGCACCCAGCCCCTAGCACCATGCCAGAGCTTAGGAGACAATCAGTGAGTGTCTGGTGAATGACGAAAAACCCTCGGAACACCTAAACTGTGGTTTCTCTCCAGATGAATGGCAGGGCTATTTAAGTAGCCTCTGGACCACCTGTTGGTCTGTGGGAGGAACAAGGATGGAAAAACAGGGGCCTTGGCTGAAAAGCACCACTCTCTCCATCTGCTTCTTTTCTCTACTATTTTTTTCAGGGCTGGGGGCGGGGGGGGGGGGGGGCGGGCAGGCAGCTCGTTGTTGTACCAACCTCAGAAAGCCACAGTCCCAAACTTGAGGACAGCCTGCTGCCCTCCACTCCTTCCCACTAGCCCCACACAATGACCGGACAGAAGCAGTGGCTCCTGATGTCCGGGGTACCGGCCCTTGTGTCCGGCCCTCCCCTGTGTCCTGGCTCCTGGAGTGGAGATACTGGGGCATAAGCGTAGCAACCGTGGGCCTCCATTTCACCTTCTCCCACATCCCTAGGAAACGGAGGGGACAGACTGGCATTAGACTGCACTCCGTGGGCTGGAGAGGAGGGACAAGCAGCAGGAAGGGCTCCCTGGCTTGGGGAGGTCCTGGCCATCTGCTGTCATGAGAGCAGGCGGACGGAAGGGACTCTGAGGGACTCGTCCCCCTCAGCCCTTGGCTTACTCAGAAAGGCCCCCTCAGGAATGGCTTCGGTGAGGATAGCCCTGGCCCCACGGTGTGCAGATGCACGCACGCGTGCACACTCACGTAGGCACTCCGCCCCACACCCTCTTATGTGCAGCATACATTTCCTCCTCCAGGCTCCCAGCAGCCAGCTGTACTGTCACTTTTATGATTGCAGATAATTCACATTCAAACAAACTCTGACTCACCAGAGACACAGAAAGAAAATGCTCGTGAGAGTAGGAACACTGTGGCTCACTGTTTGCTTTCCCCTTGCTGAGCATCTTTCATAGCCAAAGAGGAGAAGGGCTTGGCCGGCGACAGTGAAAGCCAGGGGCCACTGCACTAGGGAGCAGTCGGTCAGTGCCGCTAGGGAGGAGCCTTCCTGGACCCCAGGGGAGGCATTTCCAGTGGAGCATTAGCTCTCTCATGTCCCCGGAATATCACGTTTGCAGACATGTCATCGCTTCCTACGATGAAGCGCTCCATGGCTGGTCACGTGGCAGGATCGCCCAGAGACGTGGGCCAGGTGGGAGGGTGGCTCTGTGGCTTAAAGAAGATCTGGCCTTTGCCAACAAAGCATCATGAGACAACACGGACTGTACTAGAAATCCCCACCGTACTAAATCGGACCTCTTAGCCCATCCCCACTAAATCTGAATCTCTGTGGGACTAGGGACAGGAGTAAAGTCTTCCTTTGTTTTTTATCCTTACAACAAACACGACACTCGTTTTACTAACTACGTGGGAACCATTGATTCAATAAGTTAGTTCAAGAATTCTCTTTAAGGGGCGCCTGGGTGGCTTAGTCGGTTAAGCGTCTGCCTTCAGCTCAGGTCATGATCTCAGGGTCCCAGGATCGAGCCCTGCGTCGATCCCTCTCCCTCTCCCTCTGCCTCTCCCCCTCGCTCTCTCTCTCTTTCTCAAATAAATAAATAAAATCTTTCAAAAAAAAAACAAAAAGAATTCTCCTTAAATTCAGGTGGCTGCTTACTCATGCATTAGGCAGGATGGAGACCATTCTGTAGTAATTCCACGCTCTGCCACCCACTTGGTGAAAAGATGTAGCAGGGTCTTTTCTCTAAGGATGTAAAAGCGCTTCACGGTATCTTGGGGTTCACGTTGGAAACCAGAATGCGAGAAACCTGTGTGTTTGACCGATAAATGGTTAATTTGATGAGTGTAGACTACTCTCTCGAGGGAAGGTGAACTTGACCAGTTTCTCGCCATTATTGGCTGTGCAAAGGCATTGTCCCAAGGAGGGGAACGCCAGGAACCCAGGGCTCCCATGCCCGTTCCCCCACACGGATCTTCCCCCCAGAACTCTCTCCCCCTCGCGCCCAGCTCATTGTGAGGAGACTCAGCAGGTTGAGACTGTTGTCATGCATTAATTAAAGCCTCGTTAATTATTAAAATGGTATTTAGTGAGGTTTAACAACTCCGAAATAAGATTCCACGTTTGTGCCAGTTGTTGAAATTTGGTAATTCTGTTCTTAATAATCGATGTCATCTGTTTGACTTGGAATCACTTTTCTTATTAAACCCAAACCAAACTTTTATCTGAGACACTTAATTTTAAGTGAGACTAATTTGCTTCTCCTCATGGCACCAGGGACTCTTGAGTCCACACTAGGATGAGGGAATCCCGTGTCTGAGGACAGAGAAGGGTGCCCTCCCTGGGAGATAGGGAAGGCGCCATTTGGAGAAAGAGTCCCCCATGCTCCCATCTGCGTACACATTAACTCATCTCATTCGAATGTCAGCATGCCATGGAGGGGCACTTGAATGATATCACACTGTCTCAGGAAGTTAGGGCTGGCTCCCCATCCGGGTACTTCCGGGAACTTGCTGACTATAAAGACGAGAGGGAGGTGGTTCCGGTTCCGTGTTTTGGTGGAAAGAACAGTGAGCTGTTCCTCTTTTCCTCAACTCTGTGAAATGCTGTGTTTCTGCCCTGTGAACTCGGTGGCCATACCCTTCCCGACAAGGCATTTCTCCCAAAGCCCAGCTGATGGTCAGGGCTCTGCTGCCTCTGGACGGGGCTGGGGTCCGCCATGCCAGCCATCCTGCTGGGGAATGCAGCAGAGCCCAGCAGAATAAGCACAGGCTTCCCAGGGAGGAGCGCGTGGTTCAGCCCCCAGAGCTGGTGCTCGCTATCGCTGTCTCCTGGGGATATTTGCTCTCACTCTGAGCTTTGGATCCCACAGCTCTGAAAGGGATGCGACGGTTTCTACTTTGCAGGGTACTTGTGAGGATTAGAGGTAGTGAATGTGAAATGCTCATGTAGTCGCATGGCGCTCGGCGTAGAGAAGATGCTCACTAAACTACCTCTTATTTTCAATCCCTCCCCTCGTGCCCCATCGCCCTACTTCTCCCTTTCTTCGTCCAGGACCTGTTTGGTCTCCTGTATTCATTTTAAGGGGCTGCGCTAACAAAGCACCAAAGACTGGGTGGCTTCAACAAGAGAAATTTATTCTCTCACAGTTCTGGAGGCTAGAAGTCTGAGGTCGGTTTCTTCTGGGGCCTCCCTCCTTGGCTTGAAGATAGCCGTCTTTTCCTTGTGTCTTCACACAGTCTTCCCTCTATATGCCTCTGTGTCCTCTTCTTATATGGACACCAACTGGATTGGATTCGAACCCTCCCTAATGACCTCATTTTAACATAATCACCTCTTCATAGACTCTGTCTCCAAATACAGTCACATTCTGAGGCATGAGAGGTTAGGACTTCAATGCATCAATTCTGGGGAACACAAGTCAGCCCATATACACCTCCTCCCATCGCCACGACCACTCATTGTCTGGACTTTACCCAGTTACGGGTGAACTCTGCTTTTTCTACTTGATGTCTTTGTGCCATATGGCCCACTCCTCCATCCCCTACTCCTCCTAGAGAAGAGATAAGCCTCATTGGAACCAAGTTCCACTTGGGATAGAGTACTGATAAGGCCAAGTAGTCAAATCAGAACCATATTATGGGGAGAGTTCTGGATGCCGGGAACGGACATGGAATTGCTCTAATACCTTCTGGGTCCTTTGGCTTAAGGACAATAAAACACATTTCATAAGATTGCTGACAGTATTAAATAAGCAAAGAGTGTAACACAGAGCCCAATGCAATGTAGGCATTCAAACATCACTGTCCTTCTCTCTTGACCGGGAGAGATTGGCTGGATACCGTGTTAAAGAAAGATCCATCTGGCCGCGATGACACAGGCTGTACTGGGGGGGTGGGGGGCGGGGGAAGGGGACAGAAACTACCGGATTAACAGGGATCAGGGCAATCACAGTGGGATAAAGAAGAAGAAACATTCAAGAAACACCTGAAGGAGAAACACTGAATATAGGGTCAGTTTGGATAGAAGGAAGGGAGGATGAAAAAGAAAGGGAGAGATCATAGTTGATCCCACAGTCTCAGACCTGGCTTAGTGGGAATGGTGCCTTTGACAGAAAGCTGGAGATCGGAGGGTGGGGTGTTGATGAAGTCCACGGAGGTCATGCTGAAGGTGAGGGTAAGATCTTGGAGGCAATGGAGAAATGGGGGAGGAGATCTGGAGCCATCCCCTGAGATTGCGCTCTTGGCTCATCTGCTCCGAGTGCCTCTCCTGGACCTTGAACCGCGTGCCTTCCCAACCAGAGGAGGCCCCAGCTGGAACTGCCACTTGTTAATTAAGCTCTTGTTACTGATGATAATGACTTGGGTCTTGCGTGCCCTGGGCCAGGGTTTGAGACCTGAGATCAAGGACTTCATTTCCAGTCCTCCCCTCCAGTGATTCTTTCGAAAGAAAATAGGGTCTTCACAGCTGAATTACAGATCCGATTTCCCATTTTCCAAGAGGAAAACAAATAGAATTCCTAAGCAGGAGTGCTTTTCTAGCTAAATGCCCTTGGTGAGTAGGACATTGTTATTCCAATATTGTTTATTTCAGACTTTCCAGGCCTTCTCAGATGCTTGACTTCACATACTCATTTTGCCTGCTTTAGTGGCAATTTAACACTGTAAACTGCCAGGAAGAAAAGGGAAGTAGCACAGGCAGATGAGTTTTCAGGCAGCATGAATATTTTCTGACTCCCTGGCCAGGGATTTCTTTCGCGTATGAAAAGTTGGCGGAAAAGCGAGACAGTTTATTTCTTGATCATCAATGACACACGGGTACTTTAAGACCTGTGGCAATCATCACCTTATTCGGGAACACCTACAAGAGGCCCATCCATCTCCTGGTCTACTTTCCACTTACCCGACCAAGCTACCCCATGTAATATTGCGGGTGAGTGAACAGGCAAGAGAATGAATGAGTATGGATGGCCCATGAAAAGAGAACTATTTCCCCAGAGGAGACAAGGAGAGGGTGGTGTTGGCTCAGGTTTGGAAAGGTTCCAGGAAAGCAAGAAGAGCTAATCACAGTGACCAAGAGGAAGAGCTTAAGAGCAACTACGGAAAGGCATTTCTCTACTCAGGAAGAAATGATCCAGGGAAGGGAAACTTTCTAAAGTGCTGTAAGGAGTCTATGGAAGAAAAGAATGGGTTAGAATAGAATGAAATGGAAGCATTATATCTGGGGCTGGCAACAAAGGCCGAGTGCCCTGGGCACTGGCTCCAAGAGCAAACTATGGTCCCAGAGGACGTGCAGGCTGGAAGAGCTGAGAAGCAGGCGTAAGGTACTGGCCACCAGTAGAGAGATCAAGGGAACAAAACAGAGAGCCCAGAAATAGACCCAAATGTCTGAGTGGGAAGATAGCATATGAAGAAGGGGTAGAGCAAAGCAGTGGGGAGGAAGATCAATTAATAAATGCTCTTGGGCAACTAGCTAGATAATTGGAAGAAAAAAATTAAATAGGATCCCTTCCTCACTCCTTATACCAAAACAAATTCCACCTGGATGAAAGATAGATAAATAAAACCACAAAACAAAAGAAAGAGAAAATGTATCATGCACGTGTGTGTGTGTGTGTGTGTGTGTGTGTTTGTATACAAAGCCAGAGGCTAAAAAAATCATCTGTGAAAACAACATCTGTAACAGAAATGATGAAGGACTGATTTCTTTCATTTTGTTATCTGAGAGTTCTTAAAATTCAGTAAAGGAGAAAGTTCTTATGAGCCAGTAGAGAAACTGGGCAAAGGACATTCACACACACACACAAAAAAAAAAAAGCTAATAAACATATCAAAAGACATACTACTTCAGTTATCTTTGAAGAAACGCAAACTAAAACACGGTTGGTCTTTTTTTTTTTTAATCTATCAGACAAGAAAAGATTAAAAATTTGATTATATCCCCATACCCTATGGACAAGGGTATAGAGAATCTGGCTCCTTCATACATATTTGGTGGAAATAAAAAATGTGGTAGGGCCCCTTTGGAGGATGACTTGGCGATATCTATACGAATTTTAAATTCACACATCATTTAATAAGAATTTTATTTTTAGGAATTTAGCCTAGAGACATCTATTGATACGTGTACACAAATACGCACATATCAGAAGGCCATTACTCTGTTCCTGCAAGGAAGTAGATATAACATAAAAGCCCTTTCTTATGACATGAGTTTTATAAAATTATGGTACAGGTATTCAATGGATTAGTAGGTAGTTATTAAAATGAATAAAATCAGTTGACATGTTTCGGTTTTCTATTTCTGTGTAATAAGCCACCCCCAAACACAGTCACTTAAAACAAAAGCCCCTGTTTGCTACCTTTCGTGATTCTGCGGCACGTCTGGGTTCTGTCCGGTGGTTCATTTGCTCTGTCTGGTATCACCTGAGGTGCTGCCATCATCTGAAGGCTCGACTGGGCGGGAAGGCCCCAGTGGATCACGCATATGGCTGGCAAATGGTACTCACCGTGACCCAAGCTCACTTGTACTGTTGGCCAACTGCCTCAGTTCTCCTCCTTGGGTCTCTCCATGTGATGTGGGCTTCTCACAACATGGCAGCCGGACTCCAAGAGGAAGTGCTCCAAACACCTGAAAGCAGAAACAGCAGATCTCTTGAGGTTATGTCTCAGAAGTGACACAACATCACTTTCTCCGCCTTCTGTGGAGGAAGTGGCAAAATCTTTGGGGCCAACTATAATCCTCTGTGGTGTATTTTCCACTTCTCCACATACATATGGATCTATCCATCTACCCATCTATCTACCTATCAACGTATACCCGCAGATACATAGACGTATGTAACGATGCACAAGAAACCGGTGATCATATTGGCATCCGTGGAAAACGATTGACCTCTCTGTGCGGTCGTATTCTTCGTATGCACACGTATCTTTTTGGATTAAAAAAACAACAACTTTTTTTGAAAACCAAACCCATTTATTGACCCAAAGCATGGGTCAAAGCACGACCCAAACTATGTTCAGTCGCTAAGCTATCAGTTTACTAATCGCTTAGGAAATTTAGCCCCAAAATTCCTCCAGCTCTGATAGTGCAGCTTTATTTTCCAAGGACTTGGGTGATTGTTTATAGAGGCAGAAACCTGGTCAGCCACAGAGGATGGAGAATTTTGTCGAAGCAATGTGGTTTGAGGAAGATAATATTGTTTCCCTGTGGGTGATGGCCTATTGTGAGCCCCAGGTGCCTTCTTTCTGAGGGACCCCTGGCTTATTTTGTCACCAGTTTTAATGTGGTTTCTGTGGTAAGCTTTGGGACTGGTGTAGGTGACAGGGCCAAATGTGCCTTGCTAATGCAGACTTTCAAATGATCATGGAAGCCCAGGGCCCAGGAACCACTCAGACTTCCCTTCTTTGCCCCAACTTGTGGAAACCGTGACATCTTAAGTAAAGTGCCATCTGTGTATCGAGAGTAAGCCTGATGCACACGCGTGCACACGAGTGTGGATGGCACGGCCTCCTGGAAGAAAACTGGAGAGCCGTGACCCCGAAGCTGAAGGTCGTATTCTGCTGAGATCTCTCAGCCAGGCCTTCTCAGGAGGAAGACCTCAAGCCCCAGTCGGCTGCGGCCAGCCCCTGTAGTCCTTCCCAGGCCTGCATCCTGATAGTGCTCGTTCCTTCCTTCCTGCCCCCCACCTCTACCCCCCCCACTCCCTCCCACCCACACACCTCTGCCTCGCTCTTGTTCTGTGCTCGTTTGGTTCGGCAGTTAAATGGAAATACATGTTCAGTTTTCTGGGCCTCCAAACCAAAGAGCAGATTCTAAGTAACACACCTAAAGTGTGCACATATGTGGCCAGAGTCCCATCTAAGTATATGTGTGTGCGTGCACGTGTTTGGGGGAGGGGTGTGCATGTGAAGGGGGAACGAGTCTGGTGGCATTCTCTCTGGAAAAACAGGCCTGGCAGTTTTGGAGAATTGGTCCACAAACGATCTGAAAGCTCCATTTCTCCTTCCTTTTTGGGAAAGGCAGGTGGAGCAAAGAACCCATATGCTCCCAGCCCGGCCACCATCGACACTAGTCCCCGAGTAAGATTCGTGATCCGCGTTAGGGGAAGAATCCCGAGACAAGGATGATGGGGCCCAGGGAGAAGGATTCTACCACATTCGGCAAGAACATCCCTCCCTCCTTCCTTCCCTTGGAGAGACGTGGTTATGAGGTCGGGGCCCTGGACCAGTCAAAGGGCCCAGGCTCCATGCTGCCCCTTAGTCTCTTTGGCATAGTAGATGAAGATGAAGAGCAATGGTCTTGGGAATCAACTGGTTCTGTGTTCAGATTAGCGCTCCATCACTCCCTATCTGACTAACCTGAGACAGGTTATTTAATCTCTCTAGCCTCAGTTTTCTCTTCTGTAACTTGGGAGAAAGGTAATAACAGTACCTACCTTACAGGGTGTGGAGGAAAGTAAAATGTAAAGGGCTTCATACAGAGCCTGCCACAAAGCAGGTAAAGGATGCTCATCTTGCCACAGCTGCTGCTGACAATGATTTTGTTTGCTTCTCACAAGAACCCTGTGAGCAAAGCTTTTGTGTAGTACAGCCCTCTGAGGCTCCATTCATCCACAGTCTATGCAACTGGCAACGATTAGCCTTGGGCAGTGCACAGCCTGCACAACCATCCATGGTGGCCTGGCCTATGAGGTAGACCAGACAAGGTAAACAGGCAGGAAGTGGCACAACTGGAATGAATCCAGGCTTCCTACCCCATTATAGTGGTCCCCACTCTATCCCAGGCACCACTGGCCTAATCAGTATTCACAGTTGGGAGAATATACCATCCATTGCCCTCCTCAAGTTTGGTCCACACTCAAACCATATACCATCCTTTGTGTCCCTCTGAAACTAAAGAGGCTCATCAAGAGGAAAAGCAGCAATTGTTGCTCAAGTGCTGCAGCCAGAATAAAAGATTGCAGCTGTCACCAGCCTTCAATGAGCAAGACGGACCCGGGTCCTGTTTCCTCCTGCAGGCGGTCGCCTCCTGGGGACAGATTGGGCACAGGTGGCACCCAGTTCCATCGGCCCCCTTCGGGGGATGCTATGCTCCCTATGAGATGGCACACACAGGCTGCCGAGCGCCCGCCTTCTAGGGCGAGCGTTTACAGGGCACACAGAGACACACGGGGGCACACCCAAGGTCCCTGTCTGTTCCCCGGGGCACGATGGGGCAGGGAAATCGGCCAGGCTTCTAGAATGCAAGTGTTTTCCATCTGGCAGCCCACGGGTGTTTTGTTTTGCTCCGATTTGTTCTGGAAAGTGTCCGCTGAGGCTGCAGGGCAGTGCTGGGAGGGGCGCAGGGCTGGGGCTCCTGCTCGCTCCCGCTCCCCGCTGCCAGCCTGTCAGAGGAGGCTCCTCTCTACAGCTGTCTGGGCACTGAGTAATGTGGTGACGCCCACCGCACTTGGACTTCACCTGAGGGTGTAACATACACAATAATGAGAATAGTAATCGTAATGTCATACACTTGTGAATTCCTGCGCGCCTTGCAAGGAGATCTCGCTTGCCTTAATCTGTTTTCAGTACAAGTACAAGCTTGTATAAATAAATACCCGTAGCTACCATCAGTAGGCTACATTGTGCATGACAAGCCCCATGCCTGGCGTTTCCCATACGTTTTCATTTCCTTCTCACAACTCATCTATGAGGCAGGGATTCTTCTCCCCCATTTTGCAGATGAGGATCTCAATAGGAAATAGGAACCTGGGCAGGCTTTCCCAAGGTCATCTAGCAGGTCAGCGGCAGAGCCCAGGTTCAGAGTCATGGATCTGGAGCTCCAAGGCCACCCTCGCTGTCATTATGCTTTATTTGTAAGTTAGAGAGGGAGATGTGTCATGACCTTGTTATAAAGAAAGGAATCGAGGCCTAACAAATGTTACAGAACTTGCCCAAGACAACACAGCAAGTTGATGATGTGTCTAGAACACAGGACCTCGCCAACATTTACCAACCTTGAGTAGTCTAAGGATCTTCAAGAAATAGGTGAAAAACAATAACAGAAAAAACACCAAGGAATCTTTTATGGCCCCTTCATGGGCTGTTTGCCTACCCTCTTTTTTTTTTTGGTGTTATGTCAGTCACCATACAATACATCATTAGTTTTTGATGCAGTGTTCCAAGATTCATTGTTTGGTAATAACCCCCAATGCTCCATGCAATATGTGCCCTCCTTAATACCCATCATGGGGCTCACCCATCCTCCTACCCCACCTTCCTTCGAAAATCCTCAGTTTGTTTCTCGGAGTCCACAGTCTCTCATGGTTCGTCTCCTCCTCCGATTTCCCCCCTTCATTTTTCCCTTCCTTCTCCTAATGGCCTCCATGCTATTCCTTCTGTTCCACCAATAAGTGAAACCGTATGATAATTGACTTTCTCTGCTTGACTTATTTCACTCAGCATAATCTCCTCCAGTCCCATCCATGTTGATGCAAAAGTTGGGTATTCATCCTTTCTGTTGGCTAATATTCCACTGCATATATGGACCACCTCTTCTTTATCCATTCGTCTGTTGAAGGGCATCTCGGCTCTTTCCACGGTTTGGTGATTGTGGCCATTGCTGCTATGAACATTGGGATGCATGTGGCCCTTCTTTTCACTACATTTGTATCTTTGGGGTAAATACCCAGTAGTGCAATTGCAGGGTCTGAGGGTAGCTCTATTTTTAATTTTTTGAGGAATCCTTATAGTGCAGGCCAGCAAAGGATTTGTCCACACTCTCCCAGGGAGAATGGAGTGTGGCTGCTCACCAGGCTGGGAAAGGACTCCAGGACTCCTTGTGGGAGCTGCCTCGAGGAGAGCAGGCGGGGGTACTGGCGCATCTCCCCTGCCTTGCACCTTTCCATCTCTCTCCTCTCGCAAAGGGAGTTCTGTGGTCCTCTGCTTCCCTTTGCTCGTTAGCATGCTGTAAGGGTTCCCACGCACAACAGGAGAGAAGCTACTTTGAAATGTACCCAACCTAATGACTTTCCGAGGAGTCTCCGTTTCACCATGACGGGCTGGCTGCCGGATGACAGGTTGCAAACTCAAAGCCACCGAGGAGAAAGGGCCATTGATTCCGAGCATTTGTGCCCTGCTGCCTCCCTGCAGCTTCTCTTGGATGTCCTTCTGCAGCAGTGGGAACGCAATGCCCCCTGTCTCTCCCACCATGCCGCAGAGCCCAGGGGGCTCCGTGTTTCGGCATGTCGTGTTATGTGGCGATGGGTGCAGAGACCCCTCCTTGGTGACGTCGGCTCACCTAGGAATTCATCACTGGGGCGGGGGGTGCCTCACGTATGCAAACACACATACACACCGATCCGATTGTGCAGTTCATTTGCTGTCAAAGGGACTGTATTACTGAGAAATGAACATTGGTGTTGGGAAGTGATTGAAATACATGGAGATAATTTCTCTGTAGCGACTTTCTTCAAATGGCCCTTTCATGACAATACCGTGTGGTTTTTGCAAAGAGACACCGACATATGCCTAGCCTTTCAGAGGCTATTTTGGGATGAATGGACTGCTGGGCTGGCTTTTGTGGGTTCTCATTAAATGAAATGAATCTGGTGGCCTTAATTCTTGGCTTTGTCTACACGGCCGGACGCAAAGCGAGGAGTTGCTGGAAGGGCTGAGACAGGAGCTGGGTTTAAGGGGACGGAGCTCATTAGCCCGACACTGCCGAGGAAGGTGTTCATGTGGACGTCCTGCTTGTAAAGAAGATCTTGGGGTGATATTAGCCCACCACAAATTTAGGCCTCTTGGACATCATGGGGCAGGGATGGGGGGGTTGCAGGAGAAGAGATTTAATGCACTGAATAGCGGGATGAACCTCACAGACAGACAATATCTGCCCCCCACCGGCTGCTCCTCGGGACCAACTCCCCAGCCCTCTGAGAAAGACAGCCACTAGTTTCCCTCTGCGACAGGGTCCGGCCAAGGAGGGACTCATCGTAGCAAGAGGGCCAGCACAGCTCGGTCTTATTCAGAGGCAGAAATCGGTAGAAGGAGATTACGGTACCTGCAGTACTGTGCAATAACCTCAATTAGCTTTCCAGTTCCGCTGCTCAGGGACCCAGTGCTGGGTGCTTAGGGAGAAAGGGGCCACGTGGAAGGGAGAGCAAGCCAAAGGAAGAGTGTAAGGAGCTCAGGAGACAAGGTCGCTCTGGTAGGTGGCCTCATGGCAGGTCTATACAAGTGGCGGGAGGGTGGTGTTTCCCTCTCGGGAGTGTAAGAGTTTCCAAGCTTATGGGAGATACTCTGCTGAGCCCTGGAGCTGGAAGAGGAAGATTTGAAGGGATCCCGGTGGTCACTCGTGTTCCTTAATTAGAACCACGAAAGGTGGGTTTGGGACTTTGCATGGGCAAGTGTGGGACCTCGGATTCAAGATGGCGACTCTGAGCCCCGTCCTCCAGGAGCAGTGTCTTTGGCATGTGGCTCTTTATACAACGCTCCTCCATTCTGCAGACATCTCCTGAGTAGCTAGCGTGCATCGGGCACTGTGCCAGGGGCTGTGTGATGCAATGATAAGCAGTGATAAATAAGACACTTTGCCTGCCCTTGAGGAGTTCCAAGTCTGGGGACAGATATGGACATGTCAGTGATTAGAATTCCAGAACGTCCTGTAACAAATTACGATAAAAGGAAGAAGGAGGTGCTGAGATAGTAACTGA
The DNA here is from genome assembly GCA_028534135.1 of Potos flavus. Taxonomy (NCBI): domain Eukaryota; kingdom Metazoa; phylum Chordata; class Mammalia; order Carnivora; family Procyonidae; genus Potos; species Potos flavus. The sequence continues at coordinate 18,698,570 of CM052884.1, read as the reverse complement.
CAATGGGCTGGGGGAGGGTCTAGGAAGTTTGAACAGAAGAAGGAATTTTGGAGCTGGTTTTTGAGGATAAATAGGAGCTAGTAAGGAAGAGGGGAAGGGGAGGGAATCCTGATAAAAGGGAGCATGGATGAAATATCGGGGGCAAGAAAGAGCGAGGCACTAGCAAGAAGACAGAGGTGGCATTCTCTCCGGGCACTGTTGGAAAAGCAGCAGCCTTGGAGTGATGCTCCCAAGCCTTTCACATCCAAGATTTCATTTGATTCTCCAAACAGCCCTGCGGGTATTAGCCCCATTCTACAGATGAGTCATGAGCTTGGGCTTACACACAACTCAGGAGCTGCAGTGGCTAAGGAGAAGAGTGGGAGGGGAGGGAGCTGCATACAATCCAGTCTTCTCCCACCAGAGTGGGCGCAAAGGCAGGGGAAGGAAGGGAGGAGGAGGGAATGAGCCAAGCTACCATTTTCATCGATCCTAAAAAGAAACGATCTCCATCTTATTCGAGATCAATGGCTTCGAATTATCAAACATAATTTATAAACTCTGTTCTCTTAGACCCTAGAAACTGTGAGGTGGACGGGGAATATTAAGATGTCCCTGCACCTGTCCTTCCGCCCCAGACCACCCTGGACAGTCCCAAGGACCTCGAGGAAAGTGTTCCCTATCAGTGTAGCAATCATCCCTGCTTGTGTTCGTGGTAGCACTCTCCTTCCTGTCATCTGATATCAAAGCCTTGGAAATCAGATATGACCACTGCCTTCCTCCTGCACCCTCGAAGTCACAACAATGAATGTTTCATACTGTTCCCACCATCCACTCCTTTCCATATCCACCACTACCATGCTGCTATAGACCTTTAACTCATCAGCTGTGTCCACTCCTCTGTGTCCATTTCTGTCCCTTTCCCCTAGTGTCATCCCCCCTGGGTGACACCAGGAGATCATGAGATCATGATCTAAGGCAACATTTTGGCCCCTTCAGTTCCCCCTTCAAAACCACCATAGCGCGTCACAAGTGCTCAGTAAATGTTGCATGAAGGAAACGCACTCGAGTGTGTCTACACAGCCTGACCAGCAACAAGCAATCCCTTCATCCGCCTGCAGAGCCTCCTACAACCCGCTCTCAAGTTACCTTTTCAGCTTTACCTTCAACTGCTGGCTCACATTTGGCCCGTTCCACAGATAATTGGGCCATTGCTCTGCTCCGCAAGGAGCTTGTACTTTTCTACTCTTACTTTGATCGCGGCCGGTCCTCAAACAAGAAATCCCCTCTCCACTACCCTTGCCCATCTCTCTGTGGCCAAGTATGTCCCATCTGTCAAGACCCTGGTGGGATGCTCCTCCATAAGCCAAAGATGGTCAGGCCTAAAAGGGGTGTATAAGAAAAAAGGAGAGGGGCGCCTGGGTGGCTCAGTGGGTTAAAGCCTCTGCCTCCGGCTCAGGTCATGATCTCAGGGTCCTGGGATCGAGCCCCGCATCGGGCTCTCTGCTCGGCGGGGAGCCTGCTTCCCCCTCTCTCTCTGCCTGCCTCTCTGCCTGCTTGTGATCTCCCTCCTCTCTGTCAAATAAATAAATAAAATCTTTAAAAAAAAATAAAAATATAAATAAATAAATAAATAAATAAAAGAAAAAAAGAGAGAAGCATGTTAAGTTACCTCCCAGGTCACAAAGTCACGTCAGTTCTCTGAATCTCATTTGTATTCACCTGTTTTAAAAAAGTGGTATTGACTGTCCTTACCTCATAAAATTGCCAGGAGGAGCAAATGAGATCATGTATGTGAAAGTAAAAAGCAAACGATAATCTGGAGTGAAACAGTAATAATCACTATGTATATATTACAATGATTGGTATACATACGTTTTTCTCTTCCTGATAAGTTCACGATCTGCATGAATACAGTAACCACGAGCCACATGTGGCCAGTGAGCGCTGGAAATGTGGCTGGTCCAGCTTGAGATGTGCTGCAAATAGAAATACACCGACCAGACTTTAAAGACCCACTACCCAAAAAAAAAGTCAAATATCCAATTAATAATCTCATCAGTAACTTTTATAATGATCACACATTGAATTGATATTTTGGATACATTAGGTTAAATGAAACATACTATTGAAATAAATGCTGCAGTCTCTTTTTGCATTTAACGTGGCTACCAGGAAATTTCAAATTCTACACGTAACTCTTGTTAGATTTCTTTTGGACATCACTGCCCTAGAGAATTGGAAGCGTGTTGTATTTTGTTCTATAGCCCCTTATGGGTACACCGTCCCTATTTGTCAGATGGATTATGATGCGAGTACACTCTTTTCTTCATCCACTCGGGAATGCTCCGGTGCAGGAGTGGAGGTGATGTTAGATTGGGTAAGGACGATCTGGGTGCAGGGCTCTAGTTCTGCCATCACCTCCGAAGTCTGCAATGACAATAGGTCACGCCCCACTGGCGCCCGCGGTTGCCGCCACACCTCTCAGCACTCAGAAGACACAGGGTACCGACCTCACGTCCCCTTTTTCCCGGCCTGCCCCTCTCCTGGCCACCCGCTCCATGATTAGGGCCCGCTTATCGGAAGGGGTGGGAGGTGAGTTAGGGTGGGATCTTTCACATGAAAGCAAAACTCACCGATGAATCACCTGCAGGGACCTCCCCTCCAGAGGAGTCACTTCTGAGATCACAGCCCCCACGGTTCCCTTCCTACGCAACGGGGAACGGGAAGGCCTTTCCCTCCTGCATGCAAAGAGGCAGTGACTTGGGCAGGATACCTGGAGCCTTTCCTACTGGGATCCATGATGAGGCCACCTGTCCTCTCTGGGACTCACTGCCAGAGCTGGGACAGAAGCCAAATGCAATTGGAGTCACTCAGACACTGGACGGGGATACTGGGCAGCCCTCCCCATGCTTACGTTCTGAGCCACTGTGAGCCATGGACGCTCCCAGCCCCTCCCGGCCCCTCCCGGCCCCTCCCTACTCGCCTCTCCCCTGCCCTTTGGATTCCTCTTCCTCCTCCGGCAGCAGAACCTTGCCTTTGACACCAGAGACACAGTAAAGGGATAGCCCTGAGCAGAGGCTTTGGCCGCCTGCCACCTTGAGGCCACATGGGCAGGAGCGGTGTCCCCGGGAGGGAGAATCACCACCAGCCCCCTCCTGGCCGCAGCCCCTGGTGACCGGTCCTCTCTCCAGGGCTGACCTACCAAGACGGGCCTGCAGACGACAACACCCAAAGCGGGGGGACCGTGGGGCCCTGCCTCTTTCTGACTCCGTAATAGCATTTGAAGAGATTATACGACTTTTTAAAATAGAGTCTTAGCAGGCCTAGGAGAGGGATTTGTCTCTCCTGAGTGTCTTTTCTTCAGGATATGTGTCAGAAGGATTCTTAAATCTTCAAAAACCTTCATCTCTCCGTGAGGCAAGAACGTGGTAGCAGTAAGGCACAGTAAAAAAAACCTGCTGATAGACAGATGGAATGGTGTAATTACACGCAGGAGGGAGAGAGGGAGCGTTTGCTGAAATTATTAGTGTGGGCAGACAATTAGAGGCTTTTCCAGAAGATTACACTTTTCCCTCCCATCTGCGCTCCATTTAGGAGTTTTTACATTCACAATGCTATTTCCTCCTCAGCTGTGCCATTTGCCATTTTGCCCAAATTATTATTATGCTTGACTTTGCGTTTGTTCAGACTTCCCCAGCATCCCGTCTTCACTTCTTGGCACATGCCGGCTCTCGGAGCCTGCTCCCACTCTCCTCCTCGTCCTTCCCATCTCTTTTCCCTTCGCCCTCCCCTCCTCCTCCTTCTCCTGCCCCCCAACGGAGGCTTGAAAATGTCTACCAGGAGTACGGCTGCTTTTTGGAGGCTGAGCGGGACGTGATCTGCCGTAAAATTAGAGAAGGTGATGGAAGCGATCTATAGCACTGCATTCTGTCCCCCCGGGACCCGCTCCAAAGCCATAGAGGCTGGATGGGAAAGCGAGCCTGGATGTACATTTAGAACCTGTGGTTTGGACCAGGAGGAAGGGACCAGCGTTCTCTTTCCACTCGGTTCTACCTGAGTTCAGGTCATTGGGATTGGTCCACATCTTCTGGCCTCCTGTGGGCACACGACTCTAGAATCCAGCACCTTATTCATACTCCCTGTTCATTTATTCATTCATTCAACATAAAAGCATTGAGCATCTATTGTGTCTTAGTCTCAGGACTTAATCCTGGGGGGTGGTAGGAGAGAACCAACATTTATTGTGGTTAAATGTTGGTTTAACCACATTTAACTTTAAATGTTGGTTTATCGTGGCTGCTCCGAGTCAGGGCCTGCAAAAGGTACTTTGGCAAGTGGGAATTATTGTCTTCACATTCCAGATGGAAAAAGAGGTTCTAGGAGGTTGAGTTGGTTGCCCAAGTCAGAGACAGAGTGCCAAAGCCTGGATCTCCGGCTCCAGGGCTAGTGCTCTCAACAGTATACCTTCGGTCCCAGGAAGATAGAAAATAGGGCTTCTAGTAGCCCTGTCATTGGCTAGGTAAATAAGCACAGGAACATGGCAGTAGTAAATACGGAGGGCCATGAGCCAGGGGAACGGAGGTCTGCAGAAGCTAGGAGGAAGAAGTGACTAAGCATTTACAAGGAGCCAGAGGGGAACGTGCTAGAGCAGCAGCCTGAAGGTTGAGTAGAAGCTGGCCAGGGAGAGAAGCAAGGAGGGGACACTGTGGACCAAGGGGCCAGCAGGCGTGTAAGACTGGTGATTGAAAGGAAGGAGCCCACACTTCTCTTTAATGTATTTTTTTGTCCAGCCTTTTTCCCATTCATGATACCATTTTATCCTTGGGCGACCCCCAGGTAATCATCACTGTCTCCGCTAATGTAGATGAAGAAACAGAGGCTGAGGATGGGTGAGTAACTTGCTTAGAGAGGAAGTGGCCCAACCGGGCCACAGTCTGAGCCCCGGGCAGGCAGTCGGACTCTAGTCTAGCTCCCGATCTTTGTCTCTAGAGGTTACAAATATCCTCTACAATACAAAATACAAATACAAATATCTAAATATGGATAGTGGAGTATATTCGGTGTAGCCAAACACGGTGCAAGCGGGAGGATCGTGTGCTTCGGAGGCAGGAAGAGAGCCTGATGTCAGCTCATCAAGGGTCATATGAACGATGCGACGGGTCAGGCTCCCCCTGTAGCGATCGTGCGCCCCCATTATGGAGTGTGGTGTGTTGATGGTGTGATGTGTTGGTTGGCAGCGTCTGGCGGTGGATGGAGGATGGCTGGGAGGGAGAACCAGCCTGGAGGGGGGCGATCCGTTGGAAGGAGGGTCCAGAGGTCAAGGGAAGAGGCAATGCGCCTGGGGTAAGGCTGTGGAAGCAGCGGCAAGATTCGGTATCTGGTTGGAGGTTGGGAATGATGGAGTAGCAGAAGTTGAGGACAACTAGGAAGTTACAGCCTGAGAAACTAGATGGACAATGTTACCATGAATCAAGCAAGGGGTTCAAGGAGTAAGAGCAGGTTCAGGAAGAAAAGGGAGAAGAATAAATTAAATCAAAAAGAAAACCTGAAGCCATCAAGGCTTTCTTCGTCAAGGCATCAGAGGAGGCAGCAGTGCCAAAGAATGGGGAATGTTCCTGTGAACTGTAGATAATCTCAAGCCATCCCACTAAAAATAAATTAAAAAATAAAGTTTTCCTGGTGACTCTACATCTGGCCACCTGCTTGCATGTCTCCATGGGAGACAGACGATTCTCCCTCTTTTCCCACTTCCTTCCCCTCTTGCATCTCTGCCCCAGATCCCCCTTTGCAGGGCTGCGGAGCCCCCAGGGACATGGAAATCCACAGACGGGCAGGCACATAGAGACACACAGACAGACCAGCCCCACACTGAGCTGGGGGCGGGGACCTTTGTTTCCCTGGCTCATCAGAATTCTGGAAGATGAGTGGAGGCCAACACTGCGGGCTAGTAAAGAATTCAGGGAGAAGGAGGAACCCAGTGGCTTCAGAGGGGTTTGCTGAGCCTGGAGAGATGGGTTTGTTGAGCCTGGAGAGATGGGGGTGCATCGATGAGGGGTATAGAAGGGGAAGCCTTGGGAAATGTGAGAGCGACTAATGCCAACTTTACCAGCCAAATGGAATTCAGGCTGCCACGTGACTGAGGGACTTGGGGAGTGAAGGGCGCAAAGCTAATCCCGGTGGATCTGGGGGTCTGTGCAACACTACAGACACAACAGCAAGCCCTGGGCCAGGATTCAGGAAGGCTGATCGCACTTCTAACTCAGCCGCTGGCTTGGTGATCTTGGACAGGTCACTTTGTCCCTCCAATCCCTCTGGCATTTTATAGATCTGTGATTCCTCTGATCACACAGATAAAAGCAACCCCCGAAATTATCCATGAATAGATTAAGGGCCGGCACGCTTTTTCTATAAAGGGCCAGATCGGAAGTATTTCTGGCTCTGTGGGCTATCCAAGCTCGTTCACAGCTAGTCGTCTCTGCCTTCGTAGTGAAAAAGCCGCCACAGACAGAATACAAGCAAGTGGGCTTGGCTGTGTTCCAATACAGCTTTATTTACCAAAACAGACAGCGGCCAGATTTGGCCATTGTTTGCCGACCCCCAACATACAGCATTCTGGGCACAGGGACCCTTGCCATCTTCCAATCAGAGCAAAGGAGTGAGGGAGACTTCATCCCTTGTGCGTGGTGCACAAGCCCAGAAGATGAGGTTAGGTGGGATGCTAACCTGTCTCTTCCAGCTGTCCTTAGAAAGGGGCTTCACATTTAGTGAACACCTACCTATACTAGGTAGGTCCTTCCCCATGCACAAAAAATCTGCATCCTCGTTATTAACAACAAGCCTGGGGGCACCTGGATGGCTCAGTTGGTTAAGCCTCCTGACTCTTAGTTTCGGCTCAGGTCATGATCTCATGGGTTGGGTTGGGAGATCTAGGCGTTGGGCTCCGCACTCACCATGCAGTCTGCTTGTCCCTCTCCCTCCCCATCCACTCCCCCGCTGACTTGCTTGCTCTCTCCCCCCAAATAAATAAATAAAATCTTGTTTTTAAAGATTTTATTTATTTATTTGACAGAGAGAGAGAGAGATCACAAGTAGCAGAGAGGCAGGCAGAGAGAGAGGGGGAAGCAGGCTCCCTGCTGAGCAGAGAGCCCAATGTGGGGCTCGATCCCAGGGCCCTGAGATCATGACCTGAGCCGAAGGCAGAGACTTTAACCCACTGAGCCACCCAGGCGCCCCAACAAATAAAATCTTAAAAAAAAAAAAAAAGCCCTCTATTCATAACCCCTTTTATAGATCTAAAAAATAAAGTGTGGCTCATGGAGATTAGGTAACTGTCCTAAGATCACATTGCTTAGGGTAGAACCCAGATAAAACTTCAGAGATTCAGAAAGGCATAGCGCCATTCATTATCCAAAGAAGCAGACTCTTCTTTGTTTGAAGACCTGGTCCCGGCCCCCAAACTTGCCCTCAGAGCAGCTTTCCCTGCACCCACCCAGAGCTGACTCGGCCCAGGCAATCATTCTCCACACTTTCCTTGCTTTCTCTGCAGTATTTTCCGTCCCTACTTCTGAATGTCGTGGAGCGTGATGCTGACACAATCAGGCAGAATCCCCAGTCCAGACAGCCCCACAGCCAGGGGAGACACAACTCCAGCACACGCGTGCTGGGATACACTGGAAAAGTGCAATTCACTTTAAATAGATTCCCATAAATAAGCAATAAAACAGGAACAGCCATTTGCAGTGAGCATTTCCAGGGTTTGATGAGCTAGGAGTTCGGACGGGGGGGTGGGGGGAAACAGAGAGTCTTTTTCATTATTTCCCCATCCCTGCAATTTCCTTTTACTGCCTGATGACTTTGAAAGGGGGGGGGATGAATGTGGCCCCTTGGGGATGGAGCCAGAGCTCCCATCTCCCGCTGCAGTCTGCCAAGTTCAACTTCTCGATTGTCCAAGGGTTTCTTTGTGAGCTAGGCCTCTGTCCTTCTACCTCTTTGACCTGCCTTGGCCTGCCTCCCTCCACCGACAGCTTCCAAGTGTTCTGGGAGATGAGGTGGGTAGCACAGGGTTGGGGTCTCGGGGGGAGGGGGCAAGAACTAGGAGACTGAGACCGGAGAATCTGAGTTTTATAAAGGTGTATCTAGAAAGTAAGTGCAAGGGTGCAGCCCAGGCCAGGGCATGGTCAGAAATGTCTTCATTTCCTTTCTCTTTTTCTCTGATGTCAGATGTGATTCCTTCGCTAGGAGGTAACCTGCCTCAGTTTACACGATTATGGCAAGCTACAGAGACTGTCACTGGTGGACAGTCCTTTTTGGAAGCTCATGTGACTTAGAATGCTGTACTCTAGCTATGTGTGTGTGTGTGTGTGTGTGTGCGCGCGCGCACGCGCACATGCGCCTGCGTGCGTGTTCATGTGTTTGTGCATGACATCACACATTTGTGTGTTCACTCTTCTTGGAACCACGTCCCATATCATGAGCTATACGTTTCTACAGCATTCCAGCATAGTCTCTCTTTTCTTGTTGACTTTTCAAGCATTCTTCCCCTCCCGACAGGAAGTTTCCATCTTATGACTCCCCCCGATCCTCCCAGCCTGACCCTGTATTTCGATCATAGCCTGCTGACAACCTCCTTTGACTTCGCTCCTCATCCTGAGTCCCAGCCATGCTTAAAACCAAAGAATCATCTCTAACCAAGATCTGATTTTTTTTCTCCTCGTATCCAGCCGTTCTTTCCATTCCCCCGAAGTCACTGCCCTTCTGCGGACTATTTAGTGGGTGTGGAATCCAGCAGTGAAGCTCTCTCAACAGCCGTGCTGCCGACCCATGTTACATATGGGGCACACAACTTAACATTTGGTTTTCTATTACCATTTATTGTTCTCATGTTGTTTTGTATGTGTTCGTCTGCACAGCTGTCTGAATACGAAAAACTACACACATTCATACAGACATTTCTCAATCGTCCTCTCGGTATCGGTTAGCTATGGCTGTGTAAGAAATAATGCCAAACTTAAAGGTTGAAAAATATTATTAAGCATTTATTTTGAAAGGGTTGAAAAAACTTACTAAGCATTTCTTCTTGCTCATCTAGCTGTGTGTCATCTGGGCAGTTTTGCTAACCTGGGCTGGGATCAGTAACTAGACTCAGTCACCTATCTTTCGTTAACCTATAGGGTCACCTTGGGTGGCCACAGTCACATGTCTGGTGGTTGTGTGGCTGTTGGCAGAGGTGGCGGAGGTCAGTGGGCCGTATATCTGGCATCATCCAGCAGCTTATCACAGGCCTGGGCACCCAGTGGAAGCAGGGCTCCTAGGGGGTACAGGGAAACATGAGACCTCAACTCAGAGCTAGACATCCCCATTTCCACCACATTCTGTTGGCCACAGCAAGTCACAAGGCTGGTTCAGATCCAAGAAACGAGGAAATAGACTCCACCTCTTGATGGAAAAAACAGCAAAGTCACATTGCAAAGGGTGTGGATTCAGGGAGAAGGAGAGAATTGTCTGCCATGCCCACTATTGGACACATACATAACATAAATCAGGTCAAATCCAAAAATTGGTTCTGCTGTAACTATACCCATTTGTGTGTTCTCATCATCCTGTGTACCTAGCTCTGGTCTCTTCCAAGTGTGGCCATGGTGTGGTCATCTCAGGACCCAGCTCAAGGGGGGTAGGTCTTTGTTATTGCCAAATAGGTAATCCAATTGAATAGATCATCTATTGTTCGATGAGCCACCCATGAATTCATAGGATGACGGTAAATAAAATATGAACCGAATAAGTTTCATTACCTCTTTCAATAAGCAATAAACAACCATTCACATCTTCTTCATTCAAAGAAACCTAATCTTGCCCAGAGAACAGCTCAAGGATCAAGGAGGAGGGACATAGATGGGACTGTAGCTCATGGCCTCTGGCCAGTCTCTCTTCCTGCATGCTCAGACTCCTTAATTACATGCTCCAAGGTTTTCCTCAATCCAGATTAGAGGCACCTGGGAGCTTTCCATCTGCGGCCTCACTCCCTCTCATCAGTACCAGTGACTCACGTTGAGACACAAATGAACTAAATCCAACCACTAATCACATACTCTCATCTTTAGTCTTTCTTAATTTTCATTTTAGTCTTTCTTTCTTAATTTATGTGTTTATCCTTATTTATGTGTTTGTTACTTATGTATTTCTTTTGTTTTTGTTTTTGCTTTTGTTTTGGTGGAGGGACAAGATCAATATGTTGGAATTCTCTGTAATAATTTTTTTTTAAGATTTATTTATTTATTTGACAGAGAGAGAGAGATCACAAGTAGGCAGAGAGGCAGGCAGAGGGAGAGAGGGAAGCAGGCTCCCTGCTGAGCAGAGAGCCCGATGTGGGGCTCCATCCCAGGACCCTGAGATCATGACCTGAGCCGAAGGCAGAGGCCTTAACCCACTGAGCCACCCAGGCGCCCGCCCCTCTCTGTAATAATTTTTTTTTAATGTTGAACTGAACCAGAGATTCCTCTCTTGAACATTTGGCAGTAATTTAGCAAGTGCTTATAGAGATAGCTCCTGCCTTTTCTTTTCCTTGTAGTAAAAAAGTATAATATGAAACTTACCACCTTGGCCATTTTTAAGTGCCCAGTTCAGTAGTGTTAAGTCTGTTCATGTTGCTGTGAAACAGAACTTTGTCATCTCACAGTCTGAAAGTTTATACCCATTAAGTAAAAACTCCTCATTTCTCCCAGCCCCAGCCCCAGCTAACCACCACTCTACTTTCTGTTTCTATGAATCGGACCACTTTAGATATTTCGTATAAGTGGAATCATGCAGTGTTTGTCTTTTGATGATGGGCTTATGTCATTTAGCATAATGTCCTCCAGGTTCATTCGTGGTGTAGCTTTTGTCAGAATTTCCTTCCTTCTTAAGGCCGAATAGCATCCTATTCTATGTATCTCTCACATTTGTTTATTCATTCATCTGTAGGTGGACGTTTGGGGTATCTCCGCCTCTTGGCTATTGGGAATGCTGCTGCTAGGAACATGCGTGTGTCCCTATTTTCCAGTGTCTTAGATGCATACCCAGAAGTGGGATTGTTGAATCGTATGGTAGTTCTATTTTTAATTTTTTAAGGAAACTCCATACTGCTTTCCATTGCAGCTGCACCATTTTACATTCCCATTAGCACTGCACAAGACTTCCAATTTCTCCACATCCTTGCCGGCACTTGTATTTTCTGATTTTTTTATAATGAGTGTGGGGTGATAGCTCATTACGGTTTTCATTTGCATTTCTCTGATGATTAGTGATGTTGAGCAGCTTTTCATATGCTGGTTGGCTGTTTGTATCTTGGAGAAATATTCAAGTTCTTGGCCCATATTTTAATTGGACTCTTTGATTTCGTTTTTGTTTTTGTTGTTGCATTTGCGTATTTTTAAATACTTTGATAAATGTCCCTTCAATCACCAACAAATAAGAAAACTAGAGCATTGACCTCAATCTGTATTGTATCCCCATCTTCCTCTGCCCAAAGCAGTGAAGTGCTGTCTTGAATCTTATGTTTGTTATTTCCTTGCTTTCCTTTTCTTCTTTTCAAATGAAGTTTTATTATAGCTACATATTTTCTTTTTAAAAAAGTAATATTTTGGCTTGGATTGATTTTAACTTTTTATAAAAGGCAACATGCAATATTTATTATTTGGGGGCTTGCTTTTTTCACTCAAATTCTATTACTAAGACTAATCCATATTGTTGCACGTCACTATTGCTCATTCATTCTGACTGAGGTTTATTATTGTATTATATTCCCGCACCACAATACATTAATCCATTCTCCTGTCAGCATACATTCGTATGGATTCTAGGGTTTTGCTGTTCAAAAATGTGCCTTTATGCACATTTTTGTCCATAGCTACTGATGGACATGCACGTGAGTTGCCCTTGCGTATCTTCCTAAGAGCGAGATTGCTGGGTTGTAAGGTATTTGAATGTTCAACTTCACAAGACGATGCCAAATTGTTCCCCGAGTAGCTGCGCAATTTCACACTCCCACCAGCAATGTGCAAAAGGTTCTGTAGATCCACACTCTACCAACACTTGATACTGTCGAACTGCTTAATTTCTGACAGTCTAATGGGTGAGGACGGTATCTCATTTGCCCTCGATACGCATTTCCCTGATCATTAATGAGGCTGAACATCCCTTCATATGTTTACTGGCCATATGTGTTTCTTTAATCAAATTAAGAACTTCTGTTCATCAAGACACTGCGAAGAAAGTGAAAAACAAGTTACAAAGCAAGGCGAGTTATCTGCCACGACACATAGCTGACAAAGATTTAGTGCGAAGAATATAGACAAGAAGAGGACAACTCACTCCGGAGAAAATGGGCCAAAGAAATGACAGGCATTTCGCAGAAAATCCTCCTGGTTATTACTGTTAACTATAAAGATGTATTTGGATCCATACCAGCAGCTAATCAGAGAGAGGAGTTTTCTCACATGAAATGGAAACTTTCTTTAGTGTAGAAACAACTTTCCAAGGCCTTGTCCTTAGCTAGTTCAGAGATGAGTCAGAAAAGCCTGCTACTAAAAAAAAAAAGAAAAGAAAAGCCTGCTACTTTCTCCCTTGCCAGCTAGAGAAATCATCTGAGTCCAGAAAAGGTGTTCAGAGGGACGAAAGCTCAAAGCCAAGATACTCTCCCATATGGTTGCCTGGGGACACTCGGGCCTTAGAAAACCCTAAAACTCAAGGCATGAAATCAGCATCTTTCTCAAAGAGAACTACTCAACACTTTCCCCATCAGGGACCTTCCAGAGGATTCCCAGAGAAGGTAGGGAATCTTCCCTTCACTATTCATGCACTGAGGAAAGGCAGACCATTTCTCTTGCTCTAAAACTGCTCTCAGGGACACCTGGGTGGCTCAGTCGGTTAAGCATCTGCCTTCGGCGTAGGTCATGACCCAGGGTCCTGGGATCAAGTCCCTCATCGGGCTCCTTGCTCAGTGGGGAGCCTGCTTCTCCCTCTGCCTGCCGCTCCCCCTGCTTATGCACTCTGTCTCTGACAAATAAATGAATAAAATCTTTAAAAATTTTTGTTAAAATAATAAAACTGCTCTCAGACTAATGACAAAAAAAAATCTATATAGAACCAATTTCTCTCCAACATTCCTTGGAGCCAAAGAAATGGTTAAATATTTAGGCTTTGAAGGACTTCCCTGCTGGGATGTGAGTTTCTGGTGGAGAGTAAAGAGAAGGACTATAAGAAATCAGCAAATAAATGAATTAAAGGCAACGGGCGCTAGCTGTCAATCATCTTCAGCATAGGCTGCCCGGCCGATAAAGCCCACAGAGGTCCATTCGGGAGTGCAGCTGAGGCTTCCTTCCCAGGCTGCCCCCACTCCATGCCTTGGGAGGGACTTGGAGAAGGAAGGTCCAAGCTCTAGGAAAACACCGAGGCAGAGAGATAAATAGGGACCGAAATGAGAGTCGGCTCTCATGTCCCTGCTACTGTTTCGCTAGCCAGCTTCTTAACGTGTTGCTTGCCATTTGCGGTTAATAGCAAATGTCTTCCCATATTTATTCACTTACCTGTCAGGGGTACCTATTCCCTGTGCAGCAGTGTGAAATCTGAATAGCAGATTTTGCCTTCGGTGCTATCCTGTCAGTCCCAGGCTATCCTCCGCGGAGACCCAGGCAGCCACAGCAAAGTGACAGGCAGACAGGTAAGCCAGTTGCACCGACTCGAAGAAAACTAACTAAAAGCCGGACCCTTGCAGTGGAAGCTACCAGAGGAACTAGCTAACAAGACATCCTTTCCAATTCCCCAGCTAGGTTTGGATGGGATCATTAGACGTGTCTACACTGCGGAGTGTCAAGGTAAGACCGAGCTAGGTGATAAGACAGGCAGCTAGAAAGTCTGAAGGCTTCTCTTCAGAACAGAGGAAACATCCTCTTCGGAACTGGGAGGAGCTGGAGTGGCCGAGCCTGTGATCTCCTGCACGCGCATTGGAGGGGAGGGTGTTAGATGACACGTCCGCCGCGCCTGGTCCCTGAATTTCTGGGTGGAACGTGGGAGTCTGGCTGACTCGGGTCATCCTCCAGGTAGCCTGTTCTCCCCCACATCTAGATGAAGCCAATTCCCATCCCACATACTAATCTCAGAGGCCACCGGCAGAACGTACTGGCTCATTTGGAAATCATCTTTCATAACTACTCCAGGATTCTTCCCAGTAGCTAAAACAGCAAATCACAGATTACTGACATTTCCAGCAGGACCCCAGGTGAGTGTATCACCTGGTGAAGATGGGGTGCTTCACGCCCAATACAACATTACATCTCATTCCCCCCCCATCACTTCTACATAGCTTCCTTACAGCCAGCCAAACAAAAATAAGACCGAAAACAGAAAAAAAAAAAAAAAATTCCCCTGTCCACCCTTTTATTTTCCCCCTTTATTTCCTTCCTCATCATCTTCCCACTCCTCTTTGGAGCCTAGAGAGTTCTGGGTAGCTAGGGTTCGATGTTATTAAGCAAAAATTTCTTGTGACAGCCGCCGTGTCACCTCGTAGTCTTTTGGCATTGACAGAGACAAGAACAGAGCTTATGAAATACACACTGTCCTCATTACCGAAAACTGGCGCTGTGTATCGAAAGCAAGAAACAATTCCTTCCTGTATTGTTTAATTATGCGCTGACGCAGCCAAGATAAAGGCCCAGCCAATCCCGGGCTCCGAAATGCCAGTCATTCTCTGAAGAAAGCTGAGGTTTACTCTCTCCTTTTATTATATTTGTTATGATTTTAGTGTGTTCAGCGGTAAATGCAATATTGACACTTAGAACCCCTAGAAAAAAAAAGAAAGAAAGAAAGAAAAAGGCAACCAAAACATTTGCTAGCTTCAAATATTGAGCAGTTTCCAACCGGAGGCCATGGGTTTTTCTCACGCCCTTTTTAATTTTATTTCCCTCTCTGCCCCCACTCCCCAACATTTCCACAGAGGCATATCTTCCAGTCAACAATGTATTTGCAATCAATATCTCTTCTGTACAGCATGCACGCAATCATGTTCTAAATGGAAAAGGAAGGTTATTGAGTGCACTCATTGGGATCATCTGAATGTGGCCAGAGCTGGGTGAGGAGGTAGTCAGACCATGGAAACCAGGCAGTGGGGAGAAGGATGCTCTCTGAGTTACTAACTGACGGTGCTGCAATCACACCGAGCCCTCCAGGTCCATTCATCTTAAAGCCCAAATTATTTTAGGTTTCTTGATACTGACATACTAGCAGAGGCATAGCGATGTTCTTAAAGAAGAAATGCATCTCCTTCCCCTTGACAATTTCATAAATAGAATTATTTATCTCTCCAACCTAACTAGTGCCCAGAATACCTTTTATAGGCATTGAACCCTTTCTTTTAGTTTTCTAGATATTTTTTTTTTCTTTTTGGACAGGTGGGAGGGCTTCTCCTCTGCCATCAGTGGCATCTGTGACTCCGGGTTGGGTCTCTTGAGAGTCCCCCCATCATTACACTGCTTCTCCCTCTGCCCACCATCATCCCCGGGCTTTTACCACTCTGTCACTAGACCGTGAGCGTTCTGGAATAGAGAGGCCTTATGGCATTCATCTAGGTATCTCCAACATCCAAAACAATGCCTGGCATGGAGGAACAATGTAAATTTGTTGAATTAAGAAATGAAAAAAATGCATGAATGAATCAATTAATCAATCAATCAATTAACCAAACATGTCAGAGATGGTAGCAGGAGAATGTTCTGGTAAATTGGAAAATCCGCTTGGAGCTAATAGAGAATTCTCTCACACACACACCCCTACCCATCGCCGCCACTATATTGTTCCCAGAATGGGCAAGTCCAAAGGGCTAGAGGAATTTCTAGGAGCCTTGGTCTGTATTCTTGTCGTTTCCCCCTGCGAAAACTTCCAATGAGGTGAGATTGCCTTGTTTCTAAGGTTTAATGGTTCAAAAATTAAAATATTTTATAAGTAACTTTGAGCTAGGTGAATTGGGGGTTGTTACGTATAAGGGGCAGTGAGAATTCTTTCCTCTCTGGGCCAGTCGGAAGGGGATTCTTAAATGAAATACAGCACCCGAATCAGGGCAACTCTGTGAATTAGCTTTGGCAGGAAAGCCAGGAGAGAAAATGATGCCTAGCTTATTGCCTGGCACAAAGCAGGGCTCAGCAAATGTTCGAGGTAATATATAAATTAATCAGCTCCTTTTTCTGGCATGCTTCCTTCATGTACCCATTCATGAACCTGAGCCCTCTTAGACAAGTCCTAAAGTTAGGCACGTTCTAACTACATCTGCAGCTTCGTCCCTTGCCTCTCGTGCCCTTGACTCCCATGGCCAGTCCCACTCGTGACTTGCAACTCCAGGAATGCTATGCCCTCCTGGGTCTTCATGCCTGTGAAAGCAGTACTTCCTTTTGTCAATGTGACCATTCTCCTATCATCAGCTCCTCGATAGCTCGTACTTACCTTTCAAAATTTAGCTTAGGGTCACAAGCCAGGAAACCGTCCCTCACCCACCCTCCTCCTTCGTCACTGACCCACCACTCCACCATTGTCATAGCAGCCACCACTGTCTCCCACAAACACGCAGCACACAGGACTGATTCCCTTTGTCTGTATACCTTCCATTCTGTTGGTTCATAAGGTTCATGAAGAGGAAGCTGATTTTTCTATCTCTGTAGCCTGGCACCAAGCACAATGCCTAGAATGGTCCATAAGTGGTTACTAATGAACAAATACGTGGATTAATTAATGAAAGAATGCTAACCACTAAAAGAAGTCTGGAGATGACCCTGGAGAATCTACACGATGCACAGAAAGCTGCCTCTAGACATGAGCCATGAGTCAGAAAAACATGAGCAGATAGATGGGATGGGTGGGGGAGAAACTCAAAGTGAGCAAGAAGGCAGAGACCCCTGCCGACAAGCAGGACCAGAGGGAAGGGAGAAGTTTACGGAGTCGGGAGCTGCCTGAGGCGGGCTTTACTCAAACCGCTGGGATAGTGCCCACAGAGCCAGAGTAGAGAACCTCTCCCCCACCCCCACTGGGGTCTAGAAAGCATGAGAACAAGATATCGCACGGAAGGGAGGTCAAGGCGGAGTGACACCAAATGAGTGCGGCTTTCCCATGGGGACTTGGATTCAGCACTGATGGCGTACAAGGTGCTGTATGAAGATCTAGCATGAAGGAAGAGGTTCCTGTGGTCCCTCACTCCGGTGAGTTGGCCATCCCATCCTGAGGGGTGCAGCGTGGCTCTGGAAACTGGAAGCAAGGGCTGTGCTCACTGTGCAAGCAAGGGCTCCGAACAGCCAAGATGCTGCTAACAGTGGGGAAACATTCGCCGTCGTCATAAACGAGAGATCAAAATGAGATGGAAATGACATGTCACAGCATTTTCATTCAGCCTTTGTTTTTTGGAATGTTTTAATTAAGGTTTATCTGTTACCGTTATCACTGTAATCCTGAGAAGGGCCAAGCCTGCCCGGGCAAGGGGAAGAGAGGAGGAAAACACGTCATAATTAAAATAATTATTAATTTAATCTCATTAAGTATAGATTACTAATTATTGTTGCAATTATTATGCACGGGGGGGGGGGCAGACCCCTTCGTGAACCCGTCTCATCGGGCGTGGAGGTGGAGGGCAGCGATGCCTGGGAGATCCGTCCTCTGACAAGGCGGCTACGCCGTCTCCTTCCCACGGAGTTTCTCCCACCAGATCTCCTTTGAGAAATTCTGCACAAAATCCATGCCGTGCTGGGTTTGAGAGAGAGGTCCTGTGTTTGGTTGTGTGCCCACCACCCTGCCCTTCAGTCCCCTGTGCAGAGCTGGACGCTCCTTCCTCTGATCTCAGGGCCCCCTGCGGCCACCTCGCAGTCCTCACGGCACTGGGCTTGCTTGCAAGTCCCGCTCCCCCAGCGGGCTGGGAGCTCCTTGAGGAGATTGACTGTGCCCTTCGTCTTTGCATCTCCTCCAACGTCTCCTACCATCCCAAAATCGGCAGAGAAACTGGGTCTAATATTGTTTCAAAATTGGAAGAAAGGAGGAAAGAGGAAAGGAGAAAAGAAAATGGGGTAGGGGCATGGGTGGTAAGATAAAAGGCAAAGAAACCTGTCCTGCTGGGTGAGGGTCCTTAGTGAGCTGGACCAGCAGCTTCTCCATCTTCCCAAGGGCCCATCTGCCCTGGGCCCAGCACCCACACCACACACATACACACGTGCTCACGTACACACACACATAACCTGCTATAGCTTTCCATTCTTCGTAAGTGTAAATGAATAATGAATATCAAAGCAAAGTGATTAGGTGGCCTTTACAAGCTTCAGTAGCTACCAGGATAACTATAAGTCACTCTGGCATCCTAAATGGCTGCTTGGAAAATGTAAACAAAAGAGGAGACCTACCCCAAGAAACGAATTTCTTTCTAAAATATGTGCTTTGTATTTGATCTTCCTGCGAGTCAAGTGAGACTTGTGTGGGAGTCGAGGGTACTAAACCCAATCCCAACGTGTGCGGTGGGAGGGATTTCCTACGCTTCAATTCAATTCTGACACTATCTACCTGGAGACAGCTTCAGATTCCGCAGATTAAGGTCTGGGTCCCGTGCGACTGTCCCCACTTCAGGTGCCAATCACAAGTAGCAGGTCCCCAGGTGACCCCCAAGCTCTGTCTGACTTGGCTACAAATCAGAGGTCCCCACGACCCCCTCCTTGGGGGGAGAAGGGGCTCACAGAACTCAGGGAAATGCTTACTTATGTTTGCCCATTTACTAATGGCCATGATAAAGGATATAGATGAAGGCTGGAGGAATAGGGACATAGAGCAAGGTCTGGGAGGGTCCCAAGCACAGGAGCTTCTGTCCCTGTGGAATTGGGGTTCATCACCTGGGAGGGACATGTTCACCAGCCTGGATGCTCTCCGAACCCCAAGCCATTGGGATTCTATTGGGGTTCCATCATGTAGGCATGGCAGGCCATTAAGTGTAATCTTCCTCCTTTCTCTCTAGAGAATGGGGGGCAAGGCTGGAAATTCCAAGCTTCCACTGACTAGCCCCCATCCAGGAGCCCACCCAGAGTCGCCTCGTTAGAACATAGGACAATCTAATCACTTGTGAAGTTAGGAAGATTTCAGGAGCTCTGGGGAGTTCCTGTGCCAGGAACTGCGGGCAGAGACCAGTACATTTTTTTTCTATTATCTTACAAGGATATTCATCAAAATAATGAAGGGACACAACTAGTCAGATGAAGTCATAGAATAATGGATACAATTTACACTGATGGTTTCCCTGATATTCCTCAGAGCCCTGAGGTTTCATCGGAAGCGCCTTAGAACCACTACGGGGGGGGGGGGGGGGGAGCTGGCGTAACCAGTAAGTCTTGCTTTCACTGCTTTATGTAACAGTTCTTTGTTTAGATCTAATTTGTGAAAAGAGTTCTGCTGTGTAAAAAGCAGATCTAGTCCCTTTCCTCCTTTTAGAGCAGAGGAAATAGGTCCGAGCTTGAGGAGGGGAGTCCCACGGCTGGCCGGTGGCAGAGGAGGGCACAGAAGCCACATCAGTGACCCCGGCCGTGGCTCTTTCCTCCTCACCACACCCCTGTCCCTCCCCTCCGCCCTGCACAGTGAGTGTCCTGTTCCTGGGCTCTGAGCAGCCCTGCCTGATGCGCGTGGCCCACTGACCAGGCGTGAGGTTCAGCTCAGCCCTGGGCTCTCAGTGGGCAAGCTGCTCCATCACTGACCGCCTTCAGAAAGACCCAGGGCCGGACCCTGGGCTCCAGCGCCCAGGACCCTGGAAGGACCCTCGAGGCCACAGGCCCCCACAGCTCCCGCAAGGGGCCAGGTGGGAATCTCGGCCCGGACAGACTGATGACAGACCTGCTTCTCGGGGGCCTGGCCTGTGTTTCATTCAAGAGTACATCTTGTTTCTACTCTGTAAGCAAGTTTACCTCCTGAGAGGAAGGAGGCTGCCCGTCGCGCTGAATGGAGCCTAATTGGCTCCTTTCCCTGCTCGCAGACAAAATGGAAAAGGGGCTGATATCAGCATCCTTATTTTCAGCTCCTGTGTTTTAGCTCCCCATTCCTGAGGTCTTTGTGGCCTGTGTTCCGCAGCTGACACCCTAGCTAATCACTAACGTTTGAACACTTACCGTGGGTCAGGCAAGGGGCTAAGAGAATTCTCTACCCCTTCCAGACTGGAAAGAAGAGAAAATGACCGACCGTGGGGCTGGGGAGGAGGGAACATACTCCAGAAAGGCTTCAGGAATGGACATGACATGACTTTGAGTCCTGAGGACCCTGTGCACATCAGCCTGTGCACATAATTAGACACACACTCCACGCTAGTTTTCTTATATCTACTCTTCTGTTCACGCAGGTCCAGTAGATGACTTTCTCAGTGGTTAGGGGCGGGAGGACCATTTCATTCCTTTGCCTCAAGGAATAGATAACACAGAGCTTTAAATCCAGAAATGACTATGAAGATTTAGTCCAATCTCGACATCTGATCTCCTGATTCCCAAACTAATATTTTCTTGCTTCCTGCTTCCTGCTTCCGGAAATCTAACGTGTAAGAAAAAAACCTTCTGAAAAATCTTTCTGTTACATGATTTCATTTTTTTTTAAGGCACATTTGATTTCCTTGCCATGTACTTCTTGTGTCTCAGGACCCGGGATTCTGAGGAATACTGATCCAATATTATTAGCTTTGCAGCGCCCCGAAACGGAAGGGAACGTGAGTGGGATTAATAT
The DNA here is from genome assembly GCA_028534135.1 of Potos flavus. Classification (NCBI taxonomy): domain Eukaryota; kingdom Metazoa; phylum Chordata; class Mammalia; order Carnivora; family Procyonidae; genus Potos; species Potos flavus. The sequence goes on along the minus strand of CM052884.1, from coordinate 18,677,846 downwards.
TAAAAGAAACTCAATAAACAAATATTGACTGAGCACCTACTGTGTGGGGGGCATCATGGGAACTCCGGTGAGAATAATTTGCAAAGCTCAACCTTTGAGGTCCAGGTTATATGGCCGATCTGGAGTGTGTGTGTGGGTATGTGTGCACGCATGTGCACATACATTTCCATGGGCACGCACGTGAGCAAGTTATTGCCCCCTTCAGTTCTCCACTTTCCCATGGTGAACCGAAATGAATAAATCCCCATAAACTGCCTCCCTCATGAGCAACCTTGGAAATAAGTCCTATTTACAAATATTTCATCAGCCCACCTACCTCAAAGCCCTCCGTTCCCCTGATGACTGTAGAATAACATGAATAAAACTCAGAATGAGTTCCTTCTACTGGGCATCAATCATAACTTTCCTGGGCAGGTAGGTAAGCGATCCAGGGTAAGGCTATTCTTGGAGCTGTTAGGGAATGTCTGCAAATTCTGGATGCAAAAATCCATGGCTTTGGGGCCTGGACCCTAGGCAGCCAGTCTAGAGAAAGAGGGGACAAGGGGTCCCTTTGTCAAGCTCCTGACATGATTCCTCACATTTTTACCACCTAGGAGGGAGCTCCAAGTCCCTTTAGTCATTGCTGCAGGAAAACGTTTTGACATGAACTCTCATACATCATGACGGAGGTTAGTTACCAAAATGCACACATTTGCCTTAGCCAGTTTCATTTACTACCCTTTAAATTACTTCTCAGTCTTGCAAATCTTGCTGTGACAGACAGAGTGAGGGGGGAACCACTAAGTGTTCATTTTTCATATAATATATTCCAATCCTGTTAGATCGTGCTGCTGAAGGTAATATTTCTGGCATTCATTTAATGAAATTGACATTGATGAATGGTTAATTATACAAATTACATTCTTATTAAATCCCCTAGAATCAGTGCCTTAAAACTTCCTAGCTATGGGCTTCTTATGGTTGATACCCTTTTTTTTTTTTGCTCTGAGTATCTCCTCTGTTGGCTGCTATAAGATTCATTCTGCATATTTTTCCCTCCTCTAAGAAACTTTGAAAAGCATTAAAAATCCCCTAGTTAAGGCAATTACCGTAGATAAGTTAATCTGCATGGGATGTTTAAACCCCAGTTCTTGCATATGTTTATTTGGATTGTTTCCCCTCTCTAGACAGTTTCTGCCCTAGAGGTGGGAGGAGGGAGGGGAAAACTTTACCTCTTGCTAAATAATGGTCTGATGACTGGGAGGGGGAGACGCTTAGCTGTGTGGCCAACTCCCTCCTTTGGCTGCTGGCCATCTATATAGATCTGATAGAAGAGTCGATGCATGGGCAGGCTAACAGGAGAGGATCAATAAGCCGTCCCTAGCAGGCTAAGTATCATTGAACGACACAAGTTACCCAGAGAGCAGCCCGGGTTTTGCCTTTTCATTGGGGAATGGAAGGATGAATCCTATTCATTAAGAGAGCATTTTTTTCTGTCACCCTGAGTGGTCACAAAGGCAGCAGATTTTCACTGAGCATCTGCTAAGCAGCCAGCAAGGAGTAGGCACCTCTGGGAATTGGGAACCGTTTCAAGTAATTCACGTGTTTTTCAGGGAAAATTCTTGTCGAAGAGAACAGCTGCAAACTTGGATCGTTTCCTCCCAAGTAGGAGAGGCAACGGGAGAACCAGACCCAGTTTGCAAAGCCAGTGTTCCTGCCATGGCGGGAGCGGCCTCCTGCTCTGGACCCACAATCTGCGAGGGGGACTCTGATGGGCTCCACGGGCTCCGCGGGGGTCTCGAGTGTTCCTCTGGGCACTTTTCTTCTGGAACCCCTGTCACTCTCGGACCGTCTCATTGGCTGGGGCGGGTTAGGTTAAGTGGGCTAATTTCAACATGTAAACAAATATGGCGTGTTTGGACTCTGTGGTGGGTTGGGACAGGGCAAATCACCAGTGAGACTGAAGTACACCTCATTTCAGAGGGTCGGGTGGACAAATGTCTTGATGTACGCTCAGTCAGCCAGACTCTAAGCTACACTCATCCCCACGCGCCAGGGCTCTGGGGAATGATCTGTGAGGTGATACAGTACCATTGACCATTGAACAACGATGTGGGGGAGGGGAGATTAGGGACACCAACCCCCCATGCAGTTGGAAATCTGCATATACCTTTTGACGCCCCAAAAACGAATAGCCTACTTCAATCAGAAGCCTTCTTGAGAACATAGCTAATTAACACGCATTTTGTATGGTATATGTACTCTACAGTGTGTTACGGTAACCGAGAGAAAGGAAAATGTTAGTAAGAAAAATCATAAGGGAGAGAAAATACATTTATACTGCTGTACCGTCAACAATCCACGTACAAGTGGGACCCGCGCGGTTCACACCCGTAAACGTTCAAGGGTCAACTGTGTAATGGTTAAGAGTACTAACTCTTGGGTTCAAATCCAGACTCTGCTATTTCCTGACTGTGTGACCTTAATATGCTTAAACTCAAGTGTGCTCATTTACAAAATGGAGGCAATAATAGCTCCTGCTTTGAAGGGCTGTTGTAAAGCTTCAGAATGAACATAAAGCACTTACCGAAGGCATCCACGTGGGGCTCAATAAGTGAGAGTCATTTATATTATTTAGGAATGTTTTTCAACTACAAGGAACACAATGCCCTTCTGACTATGGCTTAAACCATAGGGACATATATTGTTTGCTTAACAAAAAGTCCAGAGGTAGATGGTCTCACTGTTGGTCTACCAGCTGAGAAATGTAATCCAGAGCCCAGGCTCCCTCTATTTCCCTATTATACCATCCATAGCCTGTCACTTCTTTTTCTCTCCTTTTTTTTAAAGACATTCTATTTTTTTTAATAAACCTTACTTTTTAGAACAGTTTTAGACTCACAGAAAAATTAAGTGGAAGGTACAGAGATTTCTCATATCCCCCCAATCCTGCAGACATGCACTGCCTCTCCTATTATCAACACCCACATGCTACCTTTCCATCCTCATACTTACAAGATGGCTGCCCAAGTTCCAAGCATCACATCCACATGCAGTGCAGGAAGAAGGAGGAAGGAGAAGCTCAAGCAAACCCTCGCAACAAGCCTTTCCATTTTTTAAGAAAGCAAAGTATCTTCCCTAGAAGCCTAGAAGATTTCTCCTTCTATCTCATTGGTCAGAACTTGGTAGGAAACAGGAAGCTGGGAGTGGCTTTTGAGTAACTATCGTTGGTATCACCTAATTCTGCCTCACAGCTTGTCTTAGTAAGTGAGGCCAGGCCCGGCCATCTCTCTGCTGATTCAAGGGCACACGGCCACCTCCGCTGATAGCCCCTGTCCGTGCGGGTTTTGCCACTCTCTTGACAGAAGCACAGGAATGGGTAAGACCTGGTGAAGGGCACCAGGGTCCTTTTCTGCTCAAGTTCATTTACTTCCTTAGAAGCAGTTCTCACTGAAGCTGCAGGGGATCTGACTCTACCACGCTGACCCAGGAAGAAACGTCCTTCTCCACTTACTCTCTCAGCCTCAGAATCCGTGCCCATCCGTGCTGGAGTCAGCCTGTGCCATCCCATGTTACTAGTTTTAATTGTACAGCACAGGGGAAGATGGGAGATATTAATCAGGTGCTGTAAGCTCAGAGAGTGAATGTAATAAATAGACTATTAAGTTAACCAAGTTTTCGGCTTCACTAGTGAAAGCTGCCATCTATCTTGTGTGGTTTTCTGCATGCTTCATTACCACATATAACCATACTGAAAAAAATGTGCCTTATCCTTTATAATGAGATGATAAGTTCCCCGCGGTGGGTGTAGCGGAGCTCTGATTCTAAAGCTCCACAAAGCTGGAGCCTGCAGACGGGGTGTCTAGCTGTGTCCCAGGGCCTGGCAACCGAGGCAGAGGACAGGGCCAGGGTTTGAGGGTGACCACAGCCTGAGCCATCTGGTCCGGAACATTCCCAGGGCACCAGGGTTCCTGCGGGCTCAGACTCCTGCCACTCCCTCCCAGTCAGGGAGAAGCTGTTAAAGGAGAGACGTTCACTCCAGCCCATGGGTAAACATCCTGTCATGGCTGAAATCGTCCTCATGCTGCTCTGGTCCAGCAGCTTCCACGGGACTTGGTGGAGGAGAGCCCACGCACGCAGGCTGCTGTGGGTTGCTTGTGTTCTCTCTCCCACCCGTCCCTGCTGCAGCACTTAACAATGCTCTGAATGTTTGCAGGCAGAGAGAGCCCAGTGCAGATCTGGCTCGACTGCTGACTGCTCCCGGTCTCGGGGCCTCTGGGAAGGCAGTTAATCCCTTTAACCTTGGCTCTCTCCTCTGTAAAATGGGGTTGATAAGGCTGCCTTCCCGGAGAGGTGGAAAGAACTAGATGAGATCACAGAAAAGCACCCAGCGCTGTGCTTAATACCTATATCCTCCCTCCAGAGTGAAGATGAAGGTTTCAGATGGGGTGCTGAAATCCTTAAAAAGGACAGTAAACTACATATTGTATGGTTCCATTCATATGAAATGTCCAGAACAGGGAAATCTACAGAGACAGAAAGTAGATTAGTGGCTGCCCACGGCTGGGGAGACAGGGGTGGAGGCTAAGTCTAAAAGGAGAGGAAAGGAGCACTTGGGTGGCTCAGCCGGTTAAGCATCTGACTCTTGATCTCGGCTCAGGTCGTGATCTCGGGGTCCTGGGATCGAGCCCCACGTGGGGGTCCATGCTCAGCTCAGAGTCTGCTTGAGATTCTCCCTCTTCCTCTGCCACTCCCCCTATTCATGCTCTCTCTCTATACAATAAATAAAATCTTTTTAATTAATTAAAAGGATAGGAAGGTAATAGCTAATGGGAGCAGGATTTCTTTTTGGGGGCGATGAAAATGTTCTAAATTGACTGTGGTGGTGGTCCCTCAAACCTGCGAATACACTAAAACCCACCGAATGGAAGATTTAAAATGGGTGAATTGTATGGTATGAGAGCTACATCTCAATGCAACTATTAGAAAAACAAAACCATCAGCTCTGATAAAAAATAAAATGTTTACAGGAGCAAAAATGGCGCCCCATGGTGGCACGGACGGCACTGGGTTGCATGTGAGCTTGAGCCATCTCCCTGGTCTTGACAGGCCAACGCAGGTGCCTCAGGTCCACGTGCTCAGGGTCTAAGGCCGCCTCAGAGCATCCTGGATCTGAGAACCCAAAGGCCCCTCAGAGTGTATATCCCCAGACTCTCAGGAGCAGATCTTTAGAGGAACTCCCAGCACCTCCTCCATCCCCCACCCAAAAAACAAACAAAGAACGACCCCCACAAAATACCATGTCTACAGCCGCTAGTTTGAGGAACGGTGGTCTAAGGTCATTCTCCAGAGCCAGCCTGGCAGCCCCGAGGGGTGTGAGAAGCCCCCCCTCCCCCTTGGGAAGGAGTTTCCATGACTGAGACAAGGATGGATGTGACAGAATTCCCTCCAGGATTATTAACAGGAGGATTTCTCGGTCTCCTCCCTTCTAGACATCCTCTACCTGTGCTTGACCCTTCAAAGCTGAGCTCCTACAGTCCTGTGCTTCTTTCTGAAGTGGTTGCCCCTTTGCCATGATGCCCACTACCACCCTGATACTGATAACACCCCCATTTGTATCTCCAGTGAGGTCTCTCTCCGGAGCTCTAGACCCATGGCATTCTACCCGGATGTCCCTGAACCATCCCACACCCAGTACACCCCAAACCAAACCCATCATGCTCTCCCTTCCTCAGACTTCCTGATCCTTCTGGGTTCCTCCTTCTGAGTGTTCACCTCACGGTGCGTTCAGTTTCTCGGACCAGAAATACAGTGATCACCAATGCCTCCCTCTCGTCTCTCGGTCAACAAGTGTGTTCTCTTCCACCGGCTACGTCTCTTCCTCTTCTCTGCTTGGATGACTGCTGTGGCCTCCAGGCTGCAAATCTCTCCTCACTAATCCATTACCCATACGGCTGCTGAAGTGATCATTTCCCCACTTCAAATGGCTTCCCGTTGCCTACAGAATAAAGTTCAAACTCCTATGCATGGCTTACTAAACCTTTCATGAACTGACCCCGTGCGCTCATCCCTTTTTACTCCCTGCCTCCGCCATGACCAGCTCCCAGTCAGCCAGCAAGCAGGCTCTTTGTTCCTGGGAGTGACAAAGACAGACAGTAGGCATGGGGATGCCCCCCACCACATGCTGGTGATTGACCCCTTTGTCCCCACCACCCCCAACTGGAGAGAAACTGTCTAATACTGCTGCCTGCAGGCTTCCATCCTATGAGAGCAAACTTCTCTCCCCACATCCTATGCCATCCTTCGCCCCCACGTGAAAGCAGACGTAAGCCAGTGCTAAATGTTTTCCATTGTAGCCTCAGTCCAAAATTGTGGGCTCTTTAAAATATAGAATTGAGCCCTAATGAGTAATATACCGAGTGTATAATCACAGAGCAAAGCAAGGAAGGCCCAGCCCATTAGGTCAAACATGCTGAGTGCTGTGGAAGGCAGAAATCCATTTCTAAAGACGTGAACAGTAGCTAGAAACATAAAAGGTCAGATCATTGGCTCAGTTGGACTTGATTATATGAGACTAGTGTGTAGATAAAGGCCCCAAAACTGGGATGGTGTGTTTAAGAGAGAAATGAAATCAGCAGGAGAGGGGTGGTGCCGATGTCATTCCCTCCGAGGATCTAAGGGGCCAGCTGAAATGAGCGGACAGCAAGCCCGGAGGTGAGGGCCTTCCACAAACACTGAACTTGGAAGTGACCCAACAGAGCCTCTTGACCCGCGGTAGACCCCCTCATCTGTTTTCTGGTTAACATACCCTGCACCACTTCAACTTGTCCCCTACTTTTTTGTAAGTAGAAATAAAACTCACTCTGCCATCTCCTCGAGCGACCCAATGGTATCAACACGAATAACATGATTTCATGGATGCCCAGGCTGTGGGACTGGAGGAGCGATTCAGAGAAGGCTGATCAGCTTCATAGACTCCATTGACTGTGGCAGTCTCTTAAGCTGAAGTTAAAATTCTTAGCCCCCAAGCAAAGCCCCTGCCATCCTTGCCCACTAGCCCGTTGAAATGCCCTCGCTGCAAAATTTGAAAGAGACATGAAAAGAATATTTTCCTTTTGTGGGACCCCAAGCAGTACAAAGTCTTGCATAATGTCAGTATCAGGGGAAGGTTTCTTAGATAGGATGAGGAAAGAGGATGGATACTGAGCACCAGCCCTCCTCTTACTACTGACAACCTGAACTTGTTCAAGCCTGTCCTTGGTATCACTGCTTTGTCCAGACACCTCAGTATGGAATCAGGACTTTCCAGAACAGGGCCGGGCACGTAGTAGGTGCTCAGCGAGGATTTGTAAAGGCTGTAAAATCCTGGGCAGAGATCCCTTAGTATGCCCATGAAATCCCACCTCCCTGAGATGTAAACAGGGGATACATCTCACATGAAGATAGAAGATACCGGAAAGAATTTGGAAGTTTTTGCCAAGCTACAGAATTCCCAAAATATTGTTCAGAAAATAATTGTCCCCCCTTTTTTTTTTCTATAACATTCCACCAGAGCCAGACTGTTTCCAATGCAGACCCAAGCATTGAAGCATTGGAGCTCTAAAGTCCTGCCATACAAGCCTCTCCTTTACCACGTGAGGATAGGGACACCTAGAAAGAGTTAAGGGGTTCGCCCAACACACAGTTCATGGCAGAGTCATGACCAAAGTAGCTTCATTCTCAGAGAAGCCTTCAAATAGATGAGCCCTACTGGTCTATGCTAAGCTCAGTTATCCCTCAACCCTTCCGCTTGTTGACTCAGGAAAAAAACTAAATATGGAGGGAAGACCATCTGTCCTGGTGTTTAGAGCTTCTTGAAATGCTTCCATGAGGCGCGCCTGGGTGGCTCAGTCGGTTAAGCATCTGCCTTCAGCTCCGGTCATGATCCCCAGGGTCCTGGGATCGAGTCCCACATCCAGCTCCCTGCTCAGCGGGGAACCTGCGTCTCCCTCTCCCTCTGCCCCTCCCCTCTGCTCCTGTTCTCATGTGCATACACGCACTCTCTGTCTCAAATAAATAAATAAAATCTTTAGAAAATAAATAAATGCTTCTATGAGCAGAGCAAGGTTTGATAAATTTCCCAGTGGAGGAAAAGCCTACAGACCCCAACCTAGAATTGTTCCTGGATTAGGAGAATATTCCAGAAACTCCTCACCGTTCTGCTCCAGGAATCTCGCATAAGGCACATGTGTGATGAGTGAGGCCCTGGGCTCCCATTCGTTCTTCCTTCTCCCGTCCCTGTGCCAGCCCCGATCGTGGCAACAAGTGAAAACACAGATGAATTTTGGAAACATATTAAGGAGCAATTGTGAATTCCTTGCCTTTAGATGCTTCCCTTTTCCCCTTGGGTCCCAAGAATTAACATAAATTCCTTGGTCAGGAGAAGCTATCAAAATACTATCCATCTGGATCTAATTTCCAGATCTGCCAGGCTACAGAGTGACCAGAGTTAAAGGTCTATTCATAAATTTCCCTCCCGGTGCTGCCTGCCTGAGCCCAAACTCTACCCGCAATCCGCCCGTCCTGACCAGATAACAGGTGGGACTGGCTCCGATTCTGCACACGCAGCATAGCTCCCTCGCTGACTGACTTCTCTCTCTGCCCTTCCAAGCCAAATATGGCCTTGTTACCTTGAACTTCATTTGTCTGGGTCATCTTCTTCCCTGCATGTCTTTGCAGGTATGGCTGTCCAAGTTAGCTGAATACAACCAAATGCCCATTGTCCAGATCTGCTTCTCCTTTGGCTATTTTAGCCCTCGACTGCATTCTCCCTTCCTGGCTCCAGCTGCGCATTGTTTGGGGGGGTGGTATTTCTGTCTGTGATGCTGTCCCCGAAGAGCGACAAGGGCGAGAAGAGGAGGAAACTCAATCCTCTTTATTATATATACTACTTTCTACAGTTTAAGGGAAGATTACTAAAAATAGGCTAAAAAATTGTTGAGACATAAGGAAAGGTTAACACAAAACAATTAGGACACTAGATAGGAAGTGAGTTAGTTGCTTAACTAGTTAGTCAGGTGGTTGATTAATTTGGTTAGGTGACAAGTCAGGGAAGAACTCATTACTATAGATAAAAGAAATACTCTACCAGTTATCTAGCTAAACAGCAAATTCCCTAAGCATTCTTAGGGCTGTTTTTATTATCTTTGTATCCTCCTATCTCTATGCCCGGAACCAAGGTTGAAGATAATATATATATTTGTTATACCACACCACCATTACAGTATCATACAGATTAGTTTCATTGCCTTAAAAAAAATTCCCTGTGGTTCATCTGTTCAACCCTCTCCCCTATCCAAGCCCCCGGTACCATTTATCTGTTTCCTTACTCTATAGTTTTGCTTTTTCCATTGTCAAATGAATGAAATCATACTGCATATAGATTTTTCAGACTGGCTCCTTCCACTTAGCAATGTGTATCTAAGATTCTTCCATATTATAGCCTGAGAGCTCATTTCTTTGTATTGCCAAATACTATTTCATTGTATAGATTTACCCAAGTTTGTTTATCTACTCATCCACTGGAGGACGTTTTGGTTGTTTCCAGTTTTAGATGGTTATGAAAGAACTTGCTATAAGCATTCATACGTTGTCGTGTGCAGATAAGCTTTCAAATCAGTTGGGTAAATACCCAGAAGTGCAATTCCTTGATCCTATGATAAATGTATATGTAGCTTTGTAAGAAACTCCCAGACCGTCTTCCAAAGTGGCTGTGCCATTTTGTATTTCCGCCAGCAATGAATGAGAGTTCCTGTTGCTCCACATCTTTACATTGTCTTGTCAGCTTTTTCAGTTGTAGCCATTCCAGTAAGTGTGTAGAGTATCTCATTGTATTTTTAATTTGCATTTCCGAAATGACAGATGATATTGAGTGTCTTTGCATATGCTTACTCGCTATCTGTATGTATTGTGTAGTGAAGTCTGTTCCGATCTTTTGCCCGTTTTTTTTAACTGGGCTGTTTGTTTGACAAGTTTTAAGAGGGTTTTATATATTTTGGATACAAGTTCTTTATCTGATATGTGATTTGCCAATATGTTCTCCCAGTCAGTGATCTGTCTTTTCAATCTCTTAAGGGTATCTTTAGCAGAGAAAAGTTTTTAACTTTAATAAAATCTAAATTACCTTTTTTGTTTGTTTGCATCTAAACACTCATCACCAAACCCAAGGTCACATAGATTTCCTGCTATATTTTCTTTCAGAAGTTTTATAGTTCATACTTTACAGTTAGGTCTGTGTCCCATTTTGAGTTAATTTTTATGTAGGATGTAAGACCTATGTGTAAGTTCTTTTTTTTTTGTATAAAATTATTCTGGAACTGTTTATTGAAAAGACTGTCCTTTCTTCTTCGAATTGTCTTTGTGCCTTTGTGAAAAAATCAGTTGAACATATTTGCATGGGTCTATTTCTATTTTGTCTATTCTTTCCACCCATCTATCTGTCTATTCTTTTACCAACACCATGCTGTCCTGATTAGTGTAGCTTTATAGTAAGTCTGGAAATTGAGTAGTGTGAGTCTTCCAACTTTGTTCTTCCTTTTTTAATATTGTGGTGACTATTCTCAGTCCTTTGCCTTTCTATACAAATTTTATGTTCAGTTTGCCTCTATCTACAAACTAGCTTACTGGGATGTTTATTGGAATTGTTTTGAATTTATAGATTAAGTTGGGAAGAATTGGCATCTTAACAATACTGACTCTTGCAATCCACAAGCATGGAATGTCTCTCTATTATTTAGATCTTCTTTGATTTCCCTCATCAGTTTTGTAGTTTTCCAGTTAAAGATCCTATACCTATTTTGTTAGGTTTATACCTAATTTTGTCTGTCTGTTTTTTTCTCTCTTCCTTTCTTCCTTCCTTCCTTTCTATCTTTCTTTCTTCCTTTCTTTCCTATTACGAATTGTTTTTGTTTTCATTTCAAATTCTTGTTGTTTGTTGCTGGTATATAGGAAAGCAGCTGACTCTTCTTTTGTTTTCATTAAAGGTATAAATTTTTATTTCCTTCCATTAAATTGTTGATTACATTCCATAAAAGTTAAACTGTAGTCTTCAAGAGTCGGCCAAAGTAGGCAGAATGCCATGATTCTGACTTCCTATTGAAGGCAGTTAACTTTCGTGTACTCACCTGGTATTCTGCAAACTTGCTGCTCTTGCTTATTAATTCCAGGATTTTTTTTAATAGATTCTTTGGGGGTTTTAAACAAAGACAATTGCATCCTCTGTAAACAAAGACAATTCATTTCTTCCTTCCCAAGCCATATACTTTTTCTTTTACTTGTCTTATTGCACTAGCGAAGATTTCCAATGCCATGTTGAATAGAAGGCAGAAGCATTCAGTCTTTCACTATTAAGTATAATATGAGCTCCAAGTTCTTCTTATACTCCCTTCATTAAAGTTATGATAGTCTCTTCTATCCCTAGTTTTTTTATAGCTTTTATTATGAATGGACATTGAATTTGGTCAAATACTGTTTTATTTTTAATAGATCACTGTAGGGGCGCCTGGGTGGCTCAGTGGGTTAAAGCCTCCGCCTTCGGCTCAGGTCATGATCTCAGGGTCCTGGGATCGAGCCCCGCATCGGGCTCTCTGCTCAGCAGGGAGCCTGCTTCCCCCTCTCTCTTTGCCTGCCTCTCTGCCTACTTGTGACCTCTCTCTCTCTCTCTGTGTCAAATAAATAAATAACATCTTTAAAAATAAATAAATAAAATAAAAAAAAAATAAAAGGTCACTGTAGCTGCCATGCAAGACATGAAATTTTAGGGAGCAAGAAAAGAAGCAGAGAGATGGGTTGGGAAGACCAAGACAAGGGCCTGCACAAGAGTTGATGGTGGCTTGAACTGGATGTTGGCAGTGGAGAGAAGCGAACAGATTCTAAATGTATTCTGGATCAAGAGCCAATAGGACTTGCTGGCATGTCGAATGTGGCGGGAGAAGGAAAGGGAGGAATCAAGAGGCTTGAGCAGTTGAATGGATGGTATTGAAATGTACCAACATGCCTAAGACTTGGGGGGGAGAGGTTAAAAGTCTTTTTGGACATGTTACAGTTTTCAATAAATATCAGACCTCCCAAAAAGGATTCAAAATGGCAGTTTGAACATACAAATCTGGAGCTCAGAAGATAGGTGCATGCTGGATTTATAATTTAAAAATCACTTATATATCCATGGTATAAAACCTTGGGATTTCATGCAATTACCTTGGGAGGAAAAACATGAAGTGGAGAAGAAGGGAAAACCCGCAGCTGAGTTTTCCTGGAGTCCTCCAAAGTTTGCTGCTGGTTGTGTAATCTGAGTCACAGGAGGGCTTGAATGAGTCAACCACAAGGCTAGCAAGTATTCAGTGTGTGCTGCTGAGATCTATGGCCGTATGCTGGAAAAGATGGATTAATTCCAAACCAGGAGTTAAAAATCTCACCATCCACAATTAACAGAGGAGTCCCTAAATGCACCTAGCTAATATAAGAATTAATAAAAGACACGGAAAGATGGGGAAATAGGCTAGTGAGTTAAAAATAGCTGGAGTTCAATAGGGAAATACTACCAGAGGAGGTGGTCCAAGATCTGAAAGGAGAGGCAAGACCCTGAGAAGGGGAAAGACCTCGTAAGTGTTTGAAACGACCCAGGGGGGACCTTGCTTTAGGACCAGGACACTAGATCTAGAGGCTCCTTTTACTTACATCTGTATAATGGGTCTATCAACTTCCTATAGTCATCAAAAAAGGAAAAGCCTGGGGCGCCTGGGTGACACAGTACATTACGCGTCTGCCATCAGCTCAGGTCATGATCTCGGGGTCCTTGGATCGAGCCCCGCATCGGGCTCTCTGCTCAACAGGGAGTTTGCTTCTCCCTCTCTTTGCTCATGCTCTCTGTCTCTCTCAAATAAATTTTTTAAAAATCTTAAAAAAAAAAAGGAAAATCCTGCCAAAACAAACAAGAGAAAGATCCACGTGGCCATACAGGAGAAGAAAAAGAACAAAGAGCCCGCGCGTTGGGGTCATGAAGCATTTCTAGTTAGCTTCATACCAGAAAACTTTTTGCAGGAGTAGAGATGGCAAGTCCTGACTTTCCTGGCAACCGCCCCTCCACCCCTCTTCATCTAGAACCTTCTTGCTCTCGGTGGACGCAACCTCAACCATGGGCAAGAAGGAAAGGGGGAAACTTTCCTTGACTCTACAATAACCCGACGCCCACAGGAATAGATTTTTAGCGGCACTCTCGGGGCTAGGGGTTTCAAATGGAGCTGAAAGTTATTAACAACCCAGGTGAGCACCTGGGGGAATTAAATTTTAAAAAAAATGAATGGCCTGCCAACAGCTCTTTATAGATTGGCGCCTGCAAATGGCACGTCGCTGGTTGACTCTCCGCCATAATGAAAACCAAGAAGGCATCCTTCTGTCATCCTGGGGAGTCGGGAGAAAACTAATGAGGAAGAGCAGGAGGAAAGGCCTCCACGCTACTGGTTGACAGGGCTCTTCTCGCCCTGGGGAGGCTCCCCAAGCTTGGACAGCCAGTCAGACCATGGGGGTGGGAAAAGCAGTCTGGGGAGAGGAGAGCTCAACCTGCTTCCGTGCCAAGCATTCTACTATCCACCCTTCTTGAGGTGCTGAGGTTGCTCAGGGACAAGATTGCTGGCATCCGTGATCACTAAGGAGTGTGACCCACCAGCCTAGAGAACAGAAGCTACAGGGTTCCTCTCCAGGAAACAGGGGTTCCAGGATTTTAGCTGCTTTGTCCCAAGATCAGGAAACACCAACATCCCCCGACCAGCAGGACTTTTGTGAGATATTCGCAGGGTCACCGCACCTGCCAAAAGTGAGAAGGTTTCCCTAAATATCCTCAGCCTGGGGGTGCCTGGGTGGCTCAGTCATTAAGCGTCTGCCTTCGGCTCAGGTCGTGATCCCAGGGTCCTGAGATCGAGCCTCACATCCGGCTCCCTGCTCAGCAGGAAGCCTGCTTCTCCCTCTCTCCTTCTCCCTCTGTGTGCTCGCTCGCTCTTTGTCTGTCTGTCAAATAAATAAAATCTTAAAAGTATATATATACTCAGGCTAGGTTGTTCTCTGAAATAAATGCCCCCACACACACACACACATGCATACTCACACTCTTCTCAGAAATGTCAGCTGTGAATATGCTAAATGAGGCCCCCAGGAGGGGTCTCGGACCGGGGAGGATGCCCCTCCATACAGCTGCGCCTGCTTGAGCTCAGATTCTCTTTGGGAACAGGAGCATGTTTGCTGGGTCTGTCCCAGCAAAGGAGAAGTCATGATAGCTGTGGTCCCTCCAGGAAAAGCAGGTTCTGAAGAGGCCGCCCTTCTCTATTCTCCCCTAATCTTCCTGCCACCTCGCTTCAGGCGTTGAAAATTCATCCTTTAAAAACCTGCTGCTTTCCGGGCAATTCCCATCTGCAAAATTCCGTTAAACACATAAGCTACAACTATGTGCAAACAATGGGACTCTCTGCAGCCACATTATTGCTCTTCCAGCAGCCAATTCTAGGCAGGCAGTTTGGATCTGAAATGTTTGTCAAGCAACTTAATATCCAACCTTGTGCATACAGTACTTCTGAAAGATATTTGCAACTCGAAATTGTTTGTCTAGAATTCAAGGGAACAGAAATGGACTTTTGCTGTGATTGAATTCATTAGAGGCACATTCTCTGATTTTTTTTTTTAAATTTCCTCTAACTCTCGACTTTCAAAAGTTATTTCCCTGAGCTGCTCCATCAGGGAGTGGCTGGAGCTTTTTTTCTCTTTGTTTTTTTTGTTTTGGTTTTTTTTTTTAATCCAAAGTGAGATCTTTCCGTGAAATAAATTGAATCAAAAGATGCAGAGCTATTGACAAATGAAAGTGCCTTATTCAACAAGCTTCTCACTGACGGCAACAGCATTTTCTAGGATTGACATCAGGGATCGGAATCGTGTAGGACTTGGGGGGACCCTGACCCTGAGGCTGTCAGTCAGGACCTCTCCCTCCCCAGGAATCTTTCAGTAGATGTTTTTACATTGCAAACCTAAAATGCACATACCCACACCAGCATGGCCCATTGAGCAACGCATAACCTCAGTGACTGGCTCTTTTTTTTATCCTTCTGATGCGAGACCTCACAGTCAATACAAATAAAAATGGGAAAAGCAAAAACTCACCAGAGAGAAGAGAGCCACATTCAGCCCTAAGCGTTCATATCTCGCAGCTAGAAAATAAGCCAAGTTGGTAAAGAGACTGGATAACCAGGCAGCACAAATCACTGATATTGTTTTCCTTGTGCCATGGAAGTGAGAAAAATGTTTCTTCATTGTTTCTAAGTGAAGGAAATGGGTTATTGTCCAATAAGCTGTGCTGTGACTTTCTGCTCATTAGATTTGTCCCATCTTGGTAAACCCCTGGAAGGCTCAGCAGCCCCCAGAGCGCTAACGACCGTCGGCCCACTGTTTCTCAGTAGCTGGTTATGCAGTAGGTGGATTGCATGCTCACTTCCCTTCCTCCCTTCCCCTGTCTCTCGAGCACGTCCTTGCACAGCCTCACCCCTGCGGGAAGAGGAGCTGATGCTCGGACAGGAGGTGAGACCGAAGGCTGTTAGCGAGGTGGGGAGGAGGAAGATGGTGAGCTAACCTCAACTCATTTGCCAGTGAGCCTTGGATCCCAGGAATCTGCGCTCTTCCTGGCTAACCAAGCTCCCTCTGCACTTCCTGTTTTCTCCACGCCTGTGAAACTGACAAGCCAACAGTCAGTTGGTTCGGAGCTAAGGGTGCAAATCAGAATCTCCTAAGCAGTTCTTTGTAAACAAAAACGTCCAGATCATACCACCAAGGATTCTGATTCAGTAATAACAACCATAAAGACAATAGGAGCTTATACTTACATAGCCTACACAGAAACTATTGTAAATCCATATAAATTACCTCGTGTAATCTTCATAAGAGCCCTGGATGGTAGCTTCTGTTATGATCCCATTTTACAAACGAAGAAATGGATCCATACGGAATTTAAGAACTCTTCCCAGGGTCACGCGACTGGTTAGTGTTGGAGGCGGGTCTCAAACCCATGTATGTTTCCAAACTCTGCATTCTCTATCACGAGGGCTTGATCACTAAAATATCTCCTGAAATGCATACCTGGCTGAGAGCTACCATACCAAAATTTATTTTTAAATATTCTCCGAGTCTTGAGACTCACGCGTGGCACAAACAGGACGCGTCCTCGCACATACGCCAGTTGCGGACTGGATTAGCTGTGTTGGGGTTTTCTTGTTAATACACATCAGTCGGTTTGTCGGTACCAGCGATGAGGCCCGCCTCAGACGGGGGCAGGGAAATGTATAACAATTCAACGAAATTTGACGAGCAACTAGCAGTGGCATTATAAAGCCTGCCAGTTAACATGAGGATACAGGCTGAATAAAATACGGTCTCTGCTCGTAGTGTGAAGGGAATGGAGACACACCCCCGAAGAGTCATAATGTCATCAATAACATGTTGAAGGTTATGGAAACCTAGAGTAAGTTCACAGTTGATTCTTCCCGGAGGGCACAGGGTGACAGCTTTCCCACTGGCCCCTGAGGGACGAGCCCCAGGATTTGTGGGTGAAGCCGGGAGGGCATTCCTGTCTAAGAGCAGAGAGCGTTCACAGATTAGGAAGCAGTTTCGTGCGGCTGCAGCTAAGGGTAAAAAGGGATGCCATGCTATTCAACAAGGTGTCACTGAGCCGACCTCTGAGGGATCTGGAACAGGTGCATCTGTTTCCAAGATAACCCACCACTCAGGGAGCGACAGCGGGCATCTCCAAGCGATGAGCGGCATTGGGGGTGTTGGAAGGGCACAGCAGAACTACAAGACATGGAGATACTCTGGATAGCTCCAATACAGAAATGACCCCAAGAGGGGGAGGCCTGAGCTCCTTGAACCTTTCAGCATCCCCGGCCCCAGCAGAAGACCTGCTGGTTTCCCTCCCTCCGGGATGTCTGCAGCCCAGTCTCATTTACAGTAGGCGGAGGGCATGTGGAGCAGCTCATCTCAAGGCTGAAGAGTGACGTCCGTTCCATGAGCTCTCACTGTACTTCACTCCACACCTCTGCAAGCCTCCTCTTTCATTCATTTCCTGACTGTCACACCAGACAAGGGTGGGTTCTGTGGGGTCCTCTCTGGGCTTTGCCAGCTGTGTATAATAGGTGCAGGGGATGAGGATAATAATGTTGGGGAAACTAGAAATGGCCTCAGCAAAAGTATACAACCTAACCTCTCCCTGATCCTCAGACTGGTAATAGAGGGGGGAAGGTGCATAATGGATATTCCCACTCAACTTGCTCTAAACAGCTCCAGTATTAATGGAAATTTTAATGAAAAACTAAGCCTTGATTAGGTTGCCATGCAGAATTCCCACACAGGCAGAGTCTGGTTAATTTCCCTTGTGCCGGGGGCAGAGGCTCAAATGCACACACAGACACATGCACGTACATACACACACAAATCTCTCAGCAAATTCCCTCCAATCTCCAGGCCAGTGACCCTCGTGTTTTCTTCTGCCAGCCTGCTCCAGGGTTTTATACGGGGCCACGGGGGCTCCCTCATGTTTATAATCAGAGCAGGCTCAGAGGTTAGGAATTGCCAGAGAGCTCCAAAGGGAGGGTCCAAGTCCTCGCAGCCTCCTCTAGCTGCTCAGATGAAATCTGCAACTAGTTACAGGGAGCGATACGTTCAGAAGTGGAAATGCAAGAGGCTAGGGGCTGCGCCTCTCCCATGCTGGGCAGCTTGGTGCTCCCCACTCCCTTGGGAACCCGCTAATTGTACAACTTCCAAGAAAGAACACAGAGGCATCCACTCCCCTGAGAGGTTTTAATTATGACAAGCAACTCCGTCTATCCCTGTGTAGTAGAAACCAGCACCTCCCTAGGGAGAACCAGGAGTTGTAGGAGAGAAGCAGTCAACGGCTTTGTCTTGTGAGAGCCAGCAGAGATAGGGAGACCTCCCCCGCAGCAGGTCCCTCCTCCGCGTCCCCATCCATCGCGCAGGTAGACTCACTGGCACTCTTCCCGCCGCTCCTCCCTGGGCCAAGCCTGCTCTTTCAAGCCTCTCTGCCGAGGAGAGGTCGGCGAAGGGAGAGGAGATCCCTGGCTCCTGTTCTGAGTATAAATAAATGAGCAAGAAGAGAAATGAAACAAAGAAAAAAGAAAGAAAGAACCAGAAAAAGTCATGGTCCGCTTTGCCTTAATTTCTAACATCACCCTTCTCCAGGGGCCTGCCCCAATTCCTGGGTTCTCAGATGGTCAAGAAGTCACTTTCAGTGGGTAGGGTAATGGGCTGTCGGTCAGAGCCATGCATTTTTTTGTCGTCTGAGTCCCCGAGGCTACTGTCCACCAGTTGCCTGCCTCCTCTGTGATGGGCACGGGAACACTTCAGTCACTACGAGGCAATAACACTTTCTAGGGGGTGAAGTGAGCACAGCTTTCACCTTTCAGACCCTGGTTGCCAAAAACTCTTCAGGGAAAGTCAACCTTCTTTCTCTCCTCTCAATAGGCTTTTGGCTCTCTCTCTGTGTTGCTCTCTTCCCCTCTTCCCTTCCCATCTGCACCTCTGCCCCCCCACTGCCGTTTATTTCCTGGCACCCTGTAAAGATGAAGAGTGCGAGTTCAAAGGCTGGGTTTGATCCTCAGCTTTGTGAAGTGAGCCAGGCCCTCCCGGTTCACTCATATCACAGTAGAGCCTCTTGCTAAGACTTTCTCACCCTGCTGGCACATAGAATCTTCTAGGTACTTT
Source organism: Potos flavus (assembly GCA_028534135.1). Taxonomy (NCBI): domain Eukaryota; kingdom Metazoa; phylum Chordata; class Mammalia; order Carnivora; family Procyonidae; genus Potos; species Potos flavus. The sequence goes on along the minus strand of CM052884.1, from coordinate 18,659,081 downwards.
TTTTTTTTTAAGATTTATTTATTTATTTGACAGAGAGAGAGAGATCACAAGTAGGCAGAGAGGCAGGTAGAGAGAGAGAGGGAAGCAGGCTCCCCGCTGAGCAGAGAGCCTGGTGTGGGACTCGATCCCAGGACCCTGAGATCATGACCTGAGCTGAAGGCAGAGGCTTAACCCACTGAGCCACCCAGGCGCCCCACTAGGTACTTTTTAAAAATTATCCTCATTGGGGGCCCACCTCAGGCCAATTAAATCAGAATCTTTGGAGGTAGAGCCTGGGTATATGTATTTTTTGTGCTCGCCCAGGGGATCCTGGTAATCTTCCCAGCTCCCATCCTCTGGTTCTGATAGGGGGCAGGGCTAGGGGGTGACCTGAAAGAAATAGAGTCAGTGGAGCCTCGGGCTACCAGGGGACCTACTGAAAAGACCCTATGGGTCCAGAGTAACCCCAGACATGAGCTTTCTAACCCTCCTGAGTAACGTATCACCTCCTTCAATTACCTGTCAGCCCAGGTGATTCATTCCTAGTTATTATTTGGGACAGAACACAGGATTGTAAAAGTTGGAGGGGACTTCTCTCATTCTTCTCACAAAAAGCAGCTCGTGAGCCCGTCTGACAATAGTATCTGTTCTCTTTGTGATAAACAGCCTACAACCGAACAATACTTATCAGAAACCCACAGGAGGCATGACCCACTGCTAGTTGCTATTTATTCTAAGAGACAGCGTCTGTGCCATTTGGGAGTTTATGTCATAAGAAAAATGACACTATCCAAAACACAGTTACCCAGAAGGCAGTTACAACTTTGTGCTGTCTTTTGTCTTTTTCCTTTTTTCTTAGTATGTTTTGGTTTTGAGATCTATTTGGGGTATTTCACCAAGGTATTAAATGACGGAAGAGCATGTCTATGGCACATAAACGTTGGTGGTTTCTTTAGAGTCTGGGTTTCTGTAGAGGCTTAATCCTTCCACGCCTTTTGTCTGGTCTCAGATGATCTCCCCACTGGCCTCTATCTCATCCTCGCTATGCAAAAGTCAAAGCAAAAGCAGAGTCATTTGCCAAGCTCCCATCCCCTGTAGCTTCCTGGACGGTGTGAATACACAGCCCAGGGAGAAAACCATATTGCATATTCTATTGGTTCTTGGAATAGCTTCATCCTTTACTAACCAAACCTCATCTTTCTCAGAGTCAGTGCATGTTCTAGCTGTGGGACAGTTTTATGGTTTACTGCTTTGGCAATCAATGTAACATGCTGAACAAGATTGCTTTCTCTGGCCTGGTAATAGTCAGGTCATCCTTAAAAGTTTGCTCCTCCTCCGATGGGCATCAAGCTCACGTTTCCAGCCATTTATTTGGCACTCTCGAGGAACTCTTATCATCCAGGCAATGGGTTCCCTTCTTGGAAACAGTCCAAGACACACAGTCAGTTCTCAATTAGCCATGCTAACGGAGATGAGCAGTGGTGCAGATAATCCAAAATAGCAGATTATCTGGAAATCACTTTTATTGGCTTTGGAATAAAGGTAGTGATGCAGTGCGTGTAAGTGTGTACGTATGAGTGTGTGTTCCAGCAGTACCACATTTTCTGTGGATTGTCTGTTTTATATGCACCAGAGTTTGCATTCTGTGAGATAACATCGTTGGAAAGTGGGAGTAAATATCCCAACTGTATCATGAGTAATGGAGGGAAGCCAACATAGAGTTAAAAATGGGCCCTGAGGTATTTATAGAGGCAGTGAAGATGGCCACATACCTCTGTTTCAGCAGTTTTGTGGGCACTGCAAGGGTTGTCCCTTTCCACCAGGGACCCCACTTGGCCCTGTATGCTCCTGGTGGTGGCTAGTTCCCACGATCTGCCCCAATGGTAGGGTTGTCAGGAGGACCTCCAAGCCACAATCTCTCTAGAGGCTGCAGGGTTGCCCCTGCTTTTTGGCCACACTTAATTTGTATTGCTCCCCCCTTAACACCAGGAGGTGTGGTGAGAGGTGGAAGCTGTCAGGTGTTCCTGCAGAGCAGGCATCTCACAATCTCCAGACTTTCTTAGAAGTTGATTGCAAGCTCTTGAGGGTGGCCTTGAAAGGAGACTCTTGGTGGAAAGTGGTTCTCAAACTTTACTGAGCATAAGATTCATCCAGAGAGCTTGTTTGAGTTGTGAATACCTGGGCCCTACTCACAGACATTCTAGTTCAAATGTCCGGGGTAGGTCCTCTGGTTTGCATTGTTGTCAAGCGTGCCACCCTTTGGGAGATATCCTTTAAGAATCTTTGTTTAGAGAACCATTCTGACTGCTTCTGATCTGACGTTGGGCAGTGGCTTAAGTGGAGATGAACATTGACCTTTTCAGGCCTGTTTCCACCACAAACTACTGTATCTGGGTTCAAGCCTAATTTATGATGAGCCAGTAGGGGTTGTAGATGGGGGTGGGGGGTGGAGTCTTCATCAGGTGGGCTTGGCAAAGTGTACAGACACTTGGACCTGGGTACGTTCTTCCCAGCCTGACCATGTCCAGAAATGCATAACCCACCCATAAATCACAAAGCTTTCTTAGGTGACACAATAATAATAATAATAGCTGCTATTTATTGAGCACTTACTAGGTGGCCAGCATTACTGTAAGTGTTCCACATGAATTTTCTGATAGAATTCTCTTAAATCCTATGAGGTGTTGTTCTCATTTTGGGAGGCCCTGTGGAGAAGCTATCTCAGCCTTTGTAGAGCCAATTTTAAAATAAGAGGAAAAAAAAAATAAACAAACCCAGCATGTTCGAGATTCTTGAAGAAAAGACAGCATGTAAATCAACTAATTATTATTAACATTCATGACTATATCCTTGCAGGCAAAAGGAAAGTATGATTCTCTGTAGTTTTCAAAGAGGTGGTTCAGACTAGAGCAATTAGTTAACTAATTGACCAGTTGAAATGGTTTTCTGTGATCCTCTCAATTTTTGCCCACTGGCCTATTCTCCTTGTGAAATATAAGGGTAGGTCAATCCTACAGCTGTGACCCACTGCCTAAAATGAGGTTGTCACTCCAGACAATTTCCCATGTCCCAAAGATCAGAGTGGACAAAGTAATAATAAGTCCAGTTGTTTATGTGATCAACGATTTTCAAAAATAAGCAATAGGATTCATGGTCACTTAAAGGATCCTACTCCTGGTAGATTAACCAAATGTTGTCGGGCTTCAGGCAGAATCAGGCAGGGTCTAGCAAAAGAGAAGCAAGTGGAATAGGGCCTAGAGGCAACAAGAAGAGAAAGCTGTTGACAGTGAAGCCCTAAAGACAAAGAAAAGATCTTAATGAGATGCAAATCCCATTCAGGAAAGCTCTCCAAGTCAGTAATTAAAGTACATCCAGAAATGTAGGTCTGGCGAGGTATAAGAGATCAATAGGTTAAATACTTTATGTTGTTTAATCAGATACTTAGCACAGATCAAATATTACCTTATTGAGGTTATTAGGCTAAATGAGGGCACTGTGGTGGTGAGCATTCATTACTGAGATGCCAATGGATCATGAAAATAGCAAGGTACAATCCTGAGTCACCTCCAGCCCCAAGATGAGGAATAAGGAGGCCAGAAAGGCTGCACAGGACAAAGCTGGTATCTGAGCTCCTCTTTGGGAGTAGCTTAGGAAGTTGGGATTATGAGTTTCCCCCCAGAGAATTAAGGTACCAAGTCCTGAAATGCACAAAAATAATGATTTCATTGAAGCTGGGTATACCTACTGATGTGCAAAAGCGAAGTAGGGAGCCACATTATTCAGGACCATGGAAAGTTCCCTCGTTCTTGTAAGACCGTGCCCTCTTACTCTGTGTATTTCTGTAACAGACATGGCTGCGTTGGGGGGATTAAAGCTGCAAATCTTAAAAATACTTCCCTGAAAAGGGACCACATGGCAAAAGGAGCCTACTAGACTCCTGATCTGGGAGCACTGAGACTGAGCCGCAAGGGACCGGTGACCCTCGGGCTTTAGCAATGCCCATCTTCTCCACTAAACTAGTGGGTATCCAGGGGGAGATCTTTGTGAATTGACCGTTAATTACATTCTGCCAGCTTTGCTGGCCTTGATCTGGTCAAACTATTTCCAGTAGATAGAAGTAAAGCCAGATTTGGAATTTTGCTGAAAACTAAGAGGAAGCGAAAGGAAAAAATGCAATAAACTTACGAAAGTATCATCAAGACATCATCAACATGATCCACCTGACCCCACCTGCAGAAACCCCAACTGACTCTCACTCCTCTCCAGAGCCCACTTAGAGTCCCCATTCTGCAGCCCGCTGACAATGTCCGGGGCACAGCCTTCATGGAACTCTCCAGGGTAGACCAGCACACCCTGCTCCCAAGCCCATGATAGTGCTATGAAAATTGCAGAGCCACTCTTCTCAGAGTGGCTTCTGGTCCCCAGAGACATAACATAGTAGCTTCTTTCCCTGGGTAGGGAGTGAAACAACTTGACAGGAGGAGGGAAAGTATTTGAGTTGACAAGTGAAGTGATTTTTTTAACCTTCCAAATTCAGTTGTTTGTGGGGGGAGTGCAAGGGTGAAGGAGAGAAGAGGCAGGCGTGAAGGCTTCAGCAAGTCAGACTTTTCAGGGGAACAAAGAAGGCATTTGTCAGAGCAGAGAGCTGTGTAAACCCACCGAGAATTCAGGCTGTTAGCACCTTGGCGGGCCCCTGCCTTTGCAAGCTGTGACCTAATTTTGAGAGATGCTGCTCATATTGTTTTCCAGATAAAAGCAAGCAACAGCAAAAGCTCTCCGGGATGAGGCTTTGACATCAGGAAAAATCATCCTGACTCAAATGACTAATCCCCCTCTTTGCCCTCTTCGCATACCCCAACCCTGCACCCTTCCCTCTCCCTTTCATTTCCCAAATCTTTGGCAGAACTGCTAGATCCCAAGCCATCAGCACAAAGAGACAGACAGATGTGCGCCATCACCACCGGTCTGCTGGGGGTGAGACCCATGGTTAGCACGGTCTTGGCCAGTGGGCGAGCTAGAAACTTCTCGCGGGGCCTTCTCCCATCCCAATTAAAATCCAGCCATTTAGCTGCCTTTTTCAAAAGGCCAGGAAAGAGCAAAGGGTTACCTCTGGGATAAATGAATGGCCCTCTGCAAACCCCTGTCCTTTTACATAATAGGTCAGTAATAACATGTAGGGAGAGGAGGCAAAAGCTTTGGAGAAGCAAATCCTTAAAACACTCAAGAGGTGAAATAAAATCGAAAGCACCGAAGCAGAGTGCAAGGCGAAGGGCGGAGAGATTCTCCTGAAGTTCAAGAGTTAAGAGTCTGTGCTTCTGAGGGGCTCAGACCTCCCACGATGTCAGGCTCCGTGGCTGTCCAGTTGGAGGGACTATGCGGTCCAAGGTAATCCCCCCTCCAGACAGAAGTAGAGTGGGGAGGGGGGCTCTCGTGTGCTTAGGTGGGGCAGGAGAAGGGCATCCCTCCAAAGCAATGGCGCCTCCTAGATTCGACGAGCTCCTCTTCATCTTTAAGTTACCATAGATAGTCTCTCCTCAGTGGACATTCCTTTCTCAGAGGTCTGCCCAGAAAGACCCATCCTCTAACCATATTGAACATTTTAGAGACAAATATGCAGAGGTCGGAAAAAAGGACACGTCCCTCACTTAAAATTCCTTTTGGTTTACATATTTTGGCTTCATCTACCTGGGATTGGTTCCTCCTCCTAGCTCTGAAGTGGAAAAAATCTTGGATGCTAAGGAGAAAACATCCTTCGGCAGCTTCAAGTGAAACCCTCAGGGATCCCAGTAGAGAAGGTGCCCCCACTCCCCACCCCCCGCCAGGGATCCCAACCACGAGCCTCACTCAGCAGCCTAATGAAACCGAATGCAGAGATCCAAAGACGAAGAGATTCTCCCAGGAGAAATTAATAGGTCCTCGTTCCCCTGGGAACCAGAGGCCCATGATAGGAAGATTCAAGTACGTTAAACTCTAGAATGGGGGGTTATGGCCTCCCTGTGACTGAGGTTGAGATGCATGCGGGGCTTTGGGCCTGGTGTGGCAGGTAATAAACACATAGGGGCCCTTACCCTGAAGGAGGTTCCCCTACGGGGAGACACTGTGGGATCTCCCCCTGGATCCCCAGATAGGCATTTAAAAGATGCCTTTTCAACTACCATTTTCAGTTGACTTATTGTGGCTATAGCAGAACAAAGGAGTCATTTTCCATTGGATAGCACAAGAGACGAGAGAAACGTCAAGGACCTCCCTGCCCTGACTACTTCCCATTTCCAGGTCTCATCAAGCACCCCCCCACCCACCCCATCAAGTTGGTAAACCTGCAGGATCAGGCCTTGGTCTTATCACACTCGCCCAGCTTCTCCCACTGATCAGATGGGCTCTGCTCAGGGCCCTGGCCGGCGACGTGGCGCCCTGCCTGCTGCCGGGACAGAGCTGGGCCTCAGCGTCCAGTGATCTTGCAAAGAACTCCGTTGTGTCACTTGGAGACGCACGTGCCCCTGGGGTTGATTTCTACAGAGCGCTCTCCGGCCTTTGCACCACACTTTACATCTATTGAAGTAGTTTCGTATCCATTTCCCTCCTTGAATTTCATGGCACCCCTGTGAGCTGTCATTATCTCCGTCTTCCAGGAAGAAACGAGGCACCAGAGAGCGACTCCCCCAGTCAGACACCTCGTCACTAATGGAGACCAGGAGCTTGGCTTCCTGGCTGGCTGAAGCTGGGGCCCCTTCTGTCACCCTGGCCCTGCCCGCCCTTCCGTGAGCACTCCACATCCCGCTTCCTCCCAGAAGCCTTCGCGGGCAAGGCCCCAGGGCTGTCTCCTCTGTTGGACCATAGAAAGCTCACTGCATCTCTCAGTTGCCTGGTTATTCAATCACTCTCTTGTTTACTTAACTTCTCAGGTGTGCACATATATCCTTTGCAAGAAAATTATAAACAAGGTGTCTGGCATGAGCTTTATTATACCTCCTCCCTTTCTCCCCTCCCCCAACAAAACCCAATTAAGAATGTAGGAGACATTTAACAAATACTGCTGCTGGATGCATGAATGAATGACTTTTTTAATCAAATATAAATTAAACTGGTATCTCATCCAAAGCAGAACTTCTTTTCGCCATTAACCCCTGTAGAGCTTTTTCTGATGGCAGGAGGAGACCCGCAAGGCAGTGGGTCCTTCTGTCACTGTTCCACAGAAGAGCATCCTGGGAAATCTAAACACCTCTTACCTGGTGGATTGCCCACGGAGTGAAAATTGTTTGAGATTTCAATTTTTGAGAAATGTGCAATTGGAGAAAATTAAGATTTCGAAAAAGAGGAACTATTCTAAGTTCCCCCATTTGGAGTCGTAATAACAAGGATCAGCATCAGTGGGGTTATAGGAAGAGCCTGGATGTTTAGGAGACATAGACGAGGCTGTATGGCATAAGGAGCCTGTGCAGAGCTTCAGAATCAGAGATCCCCAGAGTTCCGTCCCCACTGTGTCCTGACCGAATGGATGACTTTGGTCAAGTAAGTTACATGAGCTCTCGTCCACACTCCCCTGACTTGTGAAGTAGAGGCCATGGGAGCATCCACACCATAGTGCGGCAGGGGGATGGAATGATACGAGGCATGGAAAGTGCCTAACACGGTGCCTGACATTTACATCGTCCCCGAAGTATGGTAGTGATTGCGACTACAGCCATAGATTCCTGAGGAAGCGTGACCCAGGCCCCCTCTCCTGCCCTGGTTCCTCCTCATGCCCTAAGGAAAGAAGTTTCCTGCCCATCAACCCACAGAGACTCCAGCCCCGGCTCATTGGCCAGAGGGTGTCAATTCCACATAAAGAACCAAAAGTCCTCAAAAATACTGAGGCCCCAATGAGGCCCCAATCTGAACAAGTCCATCTTTTCATTCTGAGGAACTGAAATCCCAGCTTGCCAGTGACCCCCAGAAGCTTCGGTTCTTCTTATAGGATTTCTCCAGACAGATCAGAAGCCACGCACGCCCGCCTTCCTCCTGGCCCAGAGTAAATAAGGCCTTGCCGTTCGAACTTTCCCTTTCGGCTTCATTCTCCCGATGGCACAATGACTTCCTCCACCTTCTTTGAAATATCTGAATTCAAAAACGTTAATTAGGGACTTCCCACGACTTTATGAAGGTGTCATGATTAGACCTATTATTACCACCCCAAATGGGGAAATTGAACATCTACTGCTTTATGAACCCTTTATCACAATTAATGCTGCCTCCAAAGCTTCCCATTTATTGGGTTCTCCGGTATAATCATCCGTTATATGTGTTTCAGGACCTTGTACAAGTACAAATAATTTAAACTAATTAGCTTATTATAAAAAAGGAATGAAAACAAATGGCACATGAATGAATTGTGAGGTTTCATATGGAATTAATATCTCCCTAATACCCACAAATTTGGTAAATTCATTATGCATCTATAATCAAACCTGATGAATCCCCTAGATAATTCAGAAGTAATTATGCATGAACTGCTGCTACTTATTTTAAAGCACTCCCAAAATAAGAGATTTATCCTCAAGATCTAGTTAGGCTCCAGGATCACTAGCACTAACCTGACATGTCCTGTCAGAATCAGCCATTAGAAATTACACTGCCTTTGTCTCCCCCTGAAACCTCCCCTGAAATCTGTAAGAACAGCGCAGCCCGAGAAACATTCCCTGCTTGAAACATCCAGTTGAGCTTGCCCTGAGGTTTGTCTGTGAGATTTGGGGAGGGGCAGAAAAGGATCTCCCGTTGGAAGAGCCAGCAAGACCCAGGGAGACCTCGCCCAACGTGAACAGTCACCAATTCTAAAAGCCATCCTTAGTCTAGGGGAGGGGTCCCGTGGCAAGGGAGCATTTCGTCCTTGCAACGTGGATCTTTTCCAATAATACACACCTGTAGTAAAATCAGGGCCATAATCTTAGCAGGCTCATTCAGCCAGGCGACGTGAAATTTCCTCCCCTCTGAGCTACCATAACTTTTGATCTCTAGCTCTCTGAAAATATAACTCCCTATTTATTTTCAGATACAGCTCCTATTTGATCAGATGTTTCTTCAAGACTATGACACTGCTATTTATTACTTATGTTTATTATACATATGTATCTATATATAACAAGTATTTATTAAATATTTGTGTGTCAGACATTGATACACCGGTAAATAAAACAGACAAGTATCTAAGTCTTCGTGGAGTTGATATTCTAGGGGAGGAGACAAAACGGTAACAAATAAGTAAGATAAATAATATATCAGATGGGAATAAGCACTGTAGAGAAAAATAAAGCAGGTAAAAGGAAATGGGAACAGGGATACAATACAGGAGTGGGAGGTAATTTTAAAGAAGGTGGTTAGTTCCTGAGAAACTGATGACTGGGCAATGGCCTGAGGAAGTGAGGAACTGACCCATGTGGATAACGAAGGGCAGCTCGTCTCAGACAGAGGGACCAGCAAGTGCAAAGGCCCTGAGGCAGGAGTAGGCCTGCTATGTTTGAGGAACAACACAGAGGCCAGAGTGACCGGAGCAGAGGCACCAAAGGAAGAGTAGGGGATGAAGTTGAAGAGGGAACCAGACCATGGAGGGTGCTAGAAATCATGAAAAGGGTTTTGGCTTTTACCCTGAGATGAGAAACCTCTGGACGCTTTTGAACAGAGAAATGACACCATTGGACTTGATTTAAGGCATCACTCAGACTGCTTTTTGGGGAAGAGAGTATCGGGAGGCAAGTGTAGAACTGGGAAGATCAGTTAGGAAGTTCTGGCAATAATTCGGGTGCAGGATCGTCATAACTTGGCCCAGTATGTAGCAGTGGGGGGTGTGAAAGATCAGGTTCTGAGTTTACTTTAAAAGAAGAGCCAACAGGATTTGCTGACAGATTAGATTTTTTTCTGTAAATGTTTCAGCTCCCAGAAGAGCCCCTTAAACCTAGAAGGGGCCTGGTAAGTGTTTGCTGAATGAGTGGGGTAAACATGTGCATAAATGAAGTATTCAAATAAGTTGGGCCTCACTTAGAGGGTTGGGGTTGAATTTGATTAGAGGAAAAGGAGCATGCCTCATACAACTCAGTCTCTCTCCGGGGGCTGAGTTTCCTTACTTAGTAGAAATTCATTAAATATTTGTTGAATAAGTGAATAAACGAGTTAATTAAAATAGGTGTGCAAGACCCGGGACTTTGTTCTAACTTCCAACTGAAACCCCAGCAGATCGGCCCTGGGTCTGGGGGATTTTCTTTCTCTAGCAGAGTTGCAGGGGTAAGTCTGGGTTCCATAATTATTGCAAAATGGTGCCAAGGCTGAGGTCCCCATTGGATCCGCATGGAAAAGTGTCTAAAATGATCATCTGGCCTGTTTGTCAGTGGTGGGAAGATGAGAAATACTTTCTAAGTGCTTAAATGTCATCATCATTACTAAATTGCTGTAGGAATAAAAATTCAGTTTATACTATTGAGAATCATTAAACCCTCTTCTGAATCTGATGCCAAAATTGAAATAATTGGCTCGTCGATGGTACAACACGGAATATAACTACAGCGGCTGGTGGGAAATGTGTTGTTCCAACATGAAGAATGGAGCGGGAACTTGGGTAGCTAGACGGGTTTGGTTGGCACGGTGTTTCTGTGTTGCAATCACAATCGACAGCGTAGATCATGATTAAAAATACTTGGAGCGCAAATTTAGAGTTACGGGAAAATGAATGGATTTTGCAATTACGCAAGCGTTTTAGGTCCATTGGATTTTTCAAGGCATGGCTAAATTCCGTTGGGGGAGGTCAACGGCATATCAGACATACTGATAGTCGGCACAGGGAAGGTCCTAAACGAGAGCAAAATAAATAACGGACATAATAGATGGAGCGACGGTCCGGGAACAAAGATGTGTTTTAAATGAAAATCATTACTCACAGATGCTGGAGCTCAAACCTAGATGGATTCAGTGCTGATTCCAAGGTACAGGGGGACCCACTGGGTGATCGTATCACTCACCTGCAGATGCTAATGCTGACCTAGGGAGTTGGGGGTGGGGGGCGGGTTAATTAGCTGCCGGTTGTAAAGCATTATTGCTTTGCTGAGTATTATTATTTTAATAAAAGAGGCTCATGAAAACGTCTCTGGTGGTAACTCATGAGGAATCATTTTGAGGACAAGAGCCCTCGTACATCATCCTGAGTGCCGCCTATGTATTTGAGTATCAACAAAAAATTTACTGTTTAAACATAAATCTCTGGAAGAAGTTGAAGTTAATTAAAAAGGTTTAACAGCATATGCATTAGTATTAGTCCTGGCCCTCTTTAGCATGGAAGAAAGGAAAGGAAATAAAACAAGGTATGTGAGGAAGCAGTCAATGTAGGCATTTAATTAAATGTGGTCCAAAGCATAGGCAAAGACACCACCTTATCTGCCATTCAGTGCAAGGAGAGAGAATGGGAGGCAGGGAACGTTCCCTGAAGAGCTGTTCGTGTTTTTAATTAACAAAGGCTCTGAGAGTCCTTCCTATATTCTTTTCTTTAGAAACCCAGAATTTCACCTCGTGCCATGATGCTTTCTGTTCAGATGTGGGAGGCCCCTGGCTAAGCACCGTAGTCCAGTTTAAGTGCATAGCTTCTGATTTATGCTCAATAGTTATTCATTGATTGGTTCATCCACGCCACAAATATTTGTAGAGCTCGCTGCAGGGTGCTCGGGGCCCTGTAGGCTGAGGGGGGTGCCAGGTTGGTGGTCCTGCAGTGGCTGGCTGTGGAGCGAGAAAGACGGGCTTACCAGCCAGCCCCACCCCATGGCAAGTACTAGGAGACAGATATGTATTCAGGATCTGGGGATTGTAGATGAGGATGTTTGGGGCCCATGTAAACACTAAATGCCTTGGGGTGCCCAGGTGGCTCAGCCGGTTAAGCATCTGTCTTCGGCTCAGGTTCATGATCTCAGGGTCCTAAAATCGAGCCCCATGTCAGGCTCTGCTTCTCCCTCTCGCTCTGCCCCTCTCCCTCACCCATGCTTGCTTTCTCTCTCTCTCTCTCTCTCTCTCTCTCTCTCGCTCTCTCTCAAATAAATTAAAAAAACCTTAAAAAAAAAAAACTAAACTAAACTAAATGCTTCAATTGGCCCAAGCCTGTGACCACAGGAAAACCAACCTGGG
>CM052884.1:18593814-18646470 GCA_028534135.1 Potos flavus | reverse complement strand
CTTCATTTTTACTATCACTAGTTTTGTCAAGATCCTCATTTAAGCTCACTGAGATTATTGTGACCTCCAAACTCATTTCCCCTTCTCCAGTTAATCTCTAGTATAATCCTACTCTTTAATTGCCACATTGAACTTTCTAAAACATGGCCAATCCTTTCACTAATGATTCACTGTCACCTGAGGATCAAGCACATACTCTTTAGCATAGTAATCAAGACTTGCCCCAGTATAGTCTCCACTCGTATCTTCAGTCTTATTTCCCACTACTTGCCTCTCCAAGAAGTGCGCCCCACTCTTTTCCACTTCAGTGCGCATGCTGTTCTCTCTGTCTGAAATAGCTTTCATCCACACTTGTCAGGATTTTCTTCACCCTTCAAGACCATCTCAAATATTGTCCCTCCCAACTGTGGACCTCTCTGCTACGTTTCTCTAACGTTTCTTTATTTATAATTCATTTGTTCAATGAATAGTTACTGATTATCTACTATATGTGAAGAAACTTAATATATATTATTTTATTTAATCCTCACACTAACCCTATCATGAATAGGTATCATGAATGTTCTTGTTATATAAGTAAGAAAATTTAAGTTAAGTGAGTTTAAATTTCCTGCCCAATATCATAGAGTTTGTAACTGGCAGAACCAGTTTGAAAACCTAATTCATGTGCTCTTCACCTCAGCCCAGGGATACCCCTCCTTTAGTACAATCTGCCTTGCCTTGGATGGAAAAGAAAAAGGGAAGGCAGGAGGAAGGGAGAAAGGGAGGGAAGGAGAGGGGGAGAAAGGGAAGGAGGGGAGGAGGGAGGGAGGGAGGGAGCGGGAGAGGGAGGGATGCCCAAATGCCTTTTTACTCCTCTAGATTATAGGGTCTTTGAACTCAGAACCATACTTAGTTCACTTTTGAATTCTTCACTTAGATCATGACACAGAGGAAATGTTTATACCTAATAAATGATGGATGTACTGTTTAGAATTTTTCACATACAAAATCATCAGCCTGGAAGGGACATAAAGACTCTATGTCATCAATCCCCTTTCTCAGGAAGACTGTAACCATGCTGCTTTTTGGTCCCATCCTACCGCCTTCTATGTCATCACTCCCTAAAACTCCAATATGTCCATAATTACTTTTCCTGTCTGGAGCTCTTGACTTTTTGAGGCTTCCTGTGTGCTTATGGCCTATTCCCAAATGTTAGCTTGGAGATAGTGGTCACCCAAGGAAGTCAGACCTCTTCTTCTTAGACTGAGAGTTTGCTTGGGAAAGGCAGAGGAGAGGGAAGGGATAGAAAGAGGAGGGCTCTGCCTTCACATTCTTTGAGTTTAGCTCAAGCGGGGCCACATGGTGGGTGATCTGCTTTCACAGAGAGGCAATTTCATCCTCCCCCTTTTCCCTGTTGGAGTCCTAAAGCAAACTCAGTGCTGTCTCCCAGGAATGCTTTGCCTGGACGGGCATAGCCACAGTATCCACAGGGAGGCTTGGCAAAAACAGAGCCTCTTGCTGGTCTCAGAAGAGGTAACAGTGAGAACTAATCACCAACCTCAGGGAGATCGGCACAGGGAGGATTTTGAAGTTGGTACTAGAAAGCAGGGAAGTTATCTGTCAAAATCTGTTCCTTGACATGCTAACAAGATTGCTGGCACTCCCTCTGCTCCCATGGGCTATGGAGATCTTCCCTTTCCAAAAGGGCCTTTGGCTGTCCGTGAATGGCCCAGCAGCTGCCCGCTGAGACCTGGGCTCTATCTGAAGCATCCAAGGACATCTGCACATTTTGCAGGGAGACTTCTCCCCACCGGACACCTTTTGTGTGACAGAGCCCTTTCAGGGTTGTCACTCAGAATTGCAGAATTGACATTCTAGCCCTAAAAAAGAGTGGAAGCTGGGGATATGCAAGTCCAAGCAAGGGGACTTGTGGGGAGAAATTCAGTGAGCATCGCATGGTTTTATATAGATTGGACTTATTCTGAGTTCTAAAATATCATGTAAATTAATATTTAAATGGAATCCACCATTTAAATATGGTAGGCATTCTGGATATTGGAAGAAGGAGAGAGGGAGGGGAGAGAAGAAGACAAAGAGAGACAGAGAGAAAGAGATCCTTGTTATATAATAGGAAAATGGAGCTAGCTGCAAGGATGGGGTGGATCATCACGCAGTCTCAATGTTCCCATAAGAAACCAAGAGGCCCTTGTTGAGTATAATCTTGGTGAGATATATCCCACTGGCTAGAACTTTCTTCGCTTGCAGTCTAGATGGGAATAGCAATTTCCTACTTGCCTACTATGACTAATATCAAAGGTATCCTTTACCTCAGATTTTTGTGACCAAAACTTGTAAAACACTACATGAGACCCTGAATCCTGTTCTGATGAGAGTGGTAGAGAATAACGTTGTGACCACCAAGAGGCTTCTCTGAGGCAAGGTCTGGAGTAGATGTCCTGCTCAACCCAGAACCATGAGGAGACTCTAGCACCAATCTGACAAGAATAATGGTAGCTTGGACTGGTAGTAGTAGGAAGGTGGTAGTAGAGGAAGTGGTGAGAGGTGGTTGGTCTATGTATGTATTTTGAGACAATGGTCTATGTTGACAGACTGGAAACATTGGAAAGAGAAGAGTTGAAGACCACTCCAAGGTTTCTGGCCTGAGTAACTGGAATGACAAAACCATCATCTAAAAGATAAGGAAGACTCTGAGAGGGGCAGGTCTGTGGGAGAAGATCAGTTCTCTTTGGGACATGTCAAATTTGAGGTGCCCACTAGACATCCAAGTGGAGATGAGAAGTAGGCAGTTGGATATGTGAGTCAGGTTAAGGGGAGTGGTCTAGGCTGTAGATATAAATGTGAGAGACATCAGAGCAGAGTTGGTGTTTAAAACTCTGAGACTGAATAGAGGCCAAGAGAAGAGATCCAAGGACGGAGCCTGGGGACTATGCTGTGAAGGTCAAGGGGAGGAGAAGCCAGCAAGGAAGAGAGGTCTGTAACGTAGGAAAAATGACCAGAATAAGGAACTCAGAAATATTTTTTCATACTTGCCTCTTTCATGGGTTACTCCTCACATAGTTAGGCACAGTCCTAAATAAAAAGGTCCCCATGGTGCACCCTGAGATTCAGAATGAGCCTATGTGAAATAGCACCACGAGAAGGTATACCTTTAAGACTAAGATTGTGTGGTTTTCAGACCAAGTGCTATGGGGACTACTGGACTTTTCTTAGCCATACTTTTCAGGTGCAGACAGCCCAGGAGGAAAAGCTGACTTAATTCAGAGGCCAAATTCTTCCCTCAGATCTATGCATGTAATATATGCAGGGAGCAGATTGGAATGCTTTTGATGTTGCTAATCTGAACTGACAGTCTGTTTGCTAGTTCCAGATGAGGACGACTGTGTGTGTGTGTGTGTGTGTGTGTGTGTGTGTGTGTGGTGTTCAGTTAGCCTTGAAAGCCTTCTTTCCCACACCAAAGTGGGACCCTAGGACCCCCACCTTTCCACTGTTCGTGGCTATTCCTCAGGGTGGCCCAAGCCAGTCTCCACTCCACAAATGATAGGAGCTCACAGGGACCCCTCAGCCGCTGAAGGGAAGTGATGGTCTCAGAAAATCACAGAGCTTCTATGCCTTATTTTTCTTAGTACAGTGCAAGGAAAAATAAAACAGTAATGGCTTGGGAAGGTGGGAGATTAATTGTCTTCTCTGGGCACGTTCATTTCATATTCATTGTCACAGTACCGATCGTAATGAACTTATTTAGTATTCATGCAGATGTCACATCAAGTTCCTCCATAGATGTTTTACTGTAATTTAGCATAAGTTAATGGATATCTATATTAAAGTGTTCCCAATTAAGCAGGCGGCCTTTCTATTCTACAGGCCAGATTGGATTGGATGGCCATGAAGTGTAAGCAAACTAAGCCTTCTCAGATCCCAGCCTCAGAGGTCAAAACTGAAATGAGTTTAGCTCCTTCTTGTGTCTATTCCACAAGAATCCTAGTGGCTCAAAAATAACTTTGTAATTGACTGATCCAGACAGATGAGTTGGAAAGTGGGTGATTGATGGGCCCAATATATTTGAACAAAATCAACACTAGGGAGAATACTAATTGCCCAAGGCAGGCGAGCTAGCACAGCGGACATGAGAATAGAGTCGGGATTAGCTGATCACATCTCCAGCTTGCAGAACTCTGAGACTTGCCGGCAACTGTCTTGGGATACAATTGGTGGTTGTTTAGCATCTGCCTCCTGAACTGTCCTGGATTAGAAGCTGCCACATTGGAAATGGTTTATTGAGCTCAGTGGAGGTTACTTTTCAAGGCTTAAGGGATTGGGCTCCATTAAAAAAAAAAATACAAACAACTTTTAAATTAGGTTTGGTCAAGCAAAGGAATTATTTTTCCTTCATCCTTACCCAGAAGTGGAAAAAGAAAAGGAAAAGGACCAAAAAACTCAAACAGAAATACAAATAGCTACCAGGCTTTCATTGGAGATAGAACTGATTCAGTCAATACATAAGGTTTCTTTTTTTTAAATGTTATCAAAAGGTCAGAGCCAGTGGCCTTTGAAGGCAAATCTCATCTGACAGAGGTGGCCCTCCAGAGCTTTAGTCTCCAGATCCATTAGCACTGGAGTGTTGCGTTTGACTGGGCTTCAGGATGATTGGGGGCTGGCCAAGTCACAAAGAAATTGCAGATTTGAACAACACAGCCCAGGAATGAAAGACACCAGCAGGACAAATAGAGATTCCTCTTCTATTACTTGAGAATCTTAATCCTTCCAACAAAAAAAATCATTAAACTGCATTGTTCCAGGCCCTGGGGATAACCGTAGTGAGCAAAACAGAGCTTATATATTCTAGAAAAGGAGATGGGTAATAAATCAATATCCAAACACTGTGCCTTCTGTCACTGGGGCTGTGGGAGACTGGATGATGCTTCAGGCACCACCGACTCTTCTCTTGTACAGCAGTCCCTACACACACACACACACACACACACACACACACACCAGCAGCCTTCTCACCAAGGTTCCTACAATGAATGAATTTCAAGCCCTTAGCCTAGGCTTCCACTCACCACGGTGGATCCATGACCACAACTGGCCATCAAATGACTGTGGTGATGAGAAAGTATAGGATAAGTGAGGGGAAAATAAGGAGGAGGGACTTATCCACAGAATAGATATCTCTCTAGTTCATCCAAAACAAAATGGCTTCCTCTCACCTGAGTACCTCCACTTTTTGCTAACATTGCCCAATATCCATACAGTAATCATTTGTCTTGTGTAGACGCTGTGAGCCCAGGTCAGACCCACTATAGAATATAGAACAACTCTCATAGTTTTAAGCTTAGCTGAAAAGGAGGGTTGGTGAAACTTGAGAGTCCCTGGCTCTCCTGAGGAGATGGACTTTAGTCACAGGCAGAACACAGACAAGGTTTTCCAACAGGACGTGATGGAATGAAAGAGGAAAGTGGTGGAACTTTGGATTCTTCAAGAATAAGCAAGGTGTTTCTATTCCAATCTCTCTGGCACATTTTAGGAAAATCTTGTCAAGAGGAAGTGATATTACCTCAATGTTCTGAGTTCTGTGATTCTGAGAAGTCAATGTTGAATTCCAAAGCAGAGTCAGTTATCATTCCTGTTCTGATCTCCCCATTCATTACAATTCTCCCCACACACCGGAGCAGGTATAGACTTTATAAAGATTCTGGACCTTATTGATCTTGGTACCACACATGTGCTAGGGAACGGGGACTCTGCCAAGCTAAATTCTCTTCATTCCTTAATTTTATTTCAAGTGTCCCCTTCCTCAGAGAAGCCATCCCTCTCTGCCCACTGACTCAGATGTCTCTCCTCATGCTCCCAGTGCACTCATAACATGTGTCACACTCTGCAGTGATCATCGATTTACTTGTCAGTCTTCCCAGCTACCATCTGTGTGTCCCAAAAGCCCAGTGCTAAACTTGGCAAATTGTAGACGCTCTGTAAATATTTATTGAACATATGGATGGGTGGATGGGTGGTTGGGTCGATGGATGGATGGATGGATGGACAGATGTTGGAGCCACTGATTATTAGTTTTTGCTAAGGAAAATCCTTCTCCGCCTTTTTATCCTTTTTTAAGTGACCCCACTCAGGGGTAGCCAGCCCTAGAGAGAGAAATAGGTCCCCATTCTCCAAGTAGGATTTTGTCAGCCCAGACACCACTAAGCCATATTTTTATCAGGATTTAGACATGACTCATTTTTTTCCTTTCTTCTAGCACTAAGAACTGAAATAAACCCATAGGTGGCATTTGCAAGAGGACAAACTAGCTAAGTGTGCCTGCTGGGTTCCAGGCAAACAAGTAGGCAGAGGCTTGGGCAAGAGGTTAGAGAAGAGAAGGGAGAAGGCTGACAGAGACCGGCCCATTGTGCTAAGCAGGAAATGGTATCTGCAGTGGGAACATGAGGCCAAGGGCCAGAGGAGGCTAAGACAGTCTTAGCAAAGGCATTCTGAACATGCAAAAGAGAGCAGTGAGCAGAGAGTGGCTCAACATGATTCACTAATGCTGCTACTGCTAATTACTGAAATTTCCCAGTTACTCTGAAATCAGCCCATATGGAAATCAACACAGCACATCCATGAGGAAGCTCTGTTTTCCGCTCCTAAAAATAGGTCCAGCTAAAAAATCCTACTTTAGGCTGGATCTAGGTTATCCAGAGTATAATGAGGAGATGAGAGTGATGCTGTAAGGGATGAAGAGTAGGGTCTGAGTCCTCTTAGAGGAAAGGCAAGCTCCCTACCTTTACCCCTCCCTTAAGCAGGCTTCTGGAGGAATGAGAAGAGGAAGGAGGGAGGTAACCTAGGATTTACTAAGTACCTACCCTCCTAGGTTCTTTCACATGTCATCTCTTTTTTCCCTCAATAATGCAATGAAAAAGGTGTATATGTAAGGTCATCTAGTAAGTGCTTAAGCCATGATTTAAATCCAAGCCCAGATTATTTGGACTCCCACTGTGGTGTTATCCCCATACTTCCCCACTCTTGGGAGGCACAAAGAGCTCAGCCCATCAGGCCAAGACCATAACCAGCAGCAAAAAAGGATCCTTGGCAGGTACTAAGACCAAGAGAGCACTTATAAGAGAGTACTGGTAAGGGAACACTGGTAAGGGGTGTAGAAGCACAGCAGGCAGAAATTCTGGGTCCGGGATGGCAACACAAAAGACAAAAAGCCAATAGAAGAATCAGAGGGCCATGAGATCTGGGAGGCAGGATGAGGCACGCTCAACATTCTGCAGTGTGAGCCCAATATTAAGACAGAGCTTCCACACATCCCATGGCTTCATACAACTTCTTTTTGGGGCCAATTCCAAGGTCTGGGCAGTACTGAGCCTTCAAGAGAACAAGTACAGTAAGGGAGAAAGAGAAAGACAACTCATTTATAGGACACATGGGTGCTGCTTACATGGCTTCTCATTTTAGTCCTCCAACTCTTTGAAATGGGTATTTTCTCCGTATTCAGCAAAGATAATTAGCTCAAGAATAACTAACAATAATGATCCACATTTATTGAGTACTTAGTACAGGCCATGCCCTATGTGTACCTGTATATCCCTATGTCATAACTCTATGGATATCTAAAGATAGTGCTATTCTCATTTTTATAAAAAATTTGGAGTTTTATGTGATTTTCCCAAGGTCATAAAAATAAGTAGCAGAGCTGAAATTCCTTTGTCTGCCACACGAGGGGGGCTGGCTTTTGAGAGCAGACTTTGACTTAAAGATACCTGAGTCTTATAGGAGACACATCACTTCCTATAATGACCCCTCTCACTACCTACAGGCCTGTTGGCCCCTCCTGTGACTTAAAAATATTTAAGTTATTCCCCAGAATTCTTCATTGTTTTCACATTCTTTATCGTTCTCATTGGAGATGAGAAACAAAGGAGGACGTCTCACAGAAGGGCAGGACCTCTCTTGTACATCTCATGCCTGGGCCACACTCTGCTCTTTACAAGGTGCTTTTCACACTCATTGGCTCTTCAGACTCTCCCAACAACCTCTTGCGATGGGTAGAGCAGGTATTTCTATCTACATTTTACAGTGAGGAAGCAGAATCCCCAAGAGGTTTCACAACCTGACGAAATATCTAGTTGGTGTCAAAGCCATGTCTCAAAACCTGGGTCTGTCTGACTCCTGACCCAGAATCTCTGCTCTCTGTGATCTGGCAGGAATGCCAATCCCTGAGGATACACAATGGCCAGCTGAGAAGGCATTCCAGCCTCTAGCTTTCTCTACCCCCCCCCCCCCCAGTCTCATCTCTTCCAACTATCTCCTGCACCAGACCTCTGGTCACTGATTATCCTTCCAGCCCCACTCTCCTATGGCTCTTGAAACCACCCAACACCCCAATCCCTTTTTTAAAAACATTTTATTTATTTATTTGAGAGAGAGAGCACGAGTGGTGAGGAGGGACAGAGGGAGAGGGAGAAGCAAACACCCTGCTCAGCGGGGAGCCTAACACAGGGCTTGATCCCAGGACCTTGAGATCATGACCTGAGCCAAAGGCAGATGCTTACCCAGCTGAGCCACTCAGGTGCCCCACCAATCCCTTTTAATGAGGAAGCTGCTCTAACCCTAAAGTAATGCTCAAAATCCAACTTCTATGGAGAAGGGAGGGAAAAAGCTGGAGATAGTGATTTACTCTGGACTTCTGAACAGGGATATGCCCCTGTCTTTGAGATTTAGAACTTCTTTCAAGGTGAGAAAAAGTGTTCTTTGTGCTCATTCTCAAATCTAGCATTTTTCTGATGTATTTCAGAACAAGTAGCCCAAAACCTGGAAACATCCCTACTTCTTAACTAAGTGTAGCAACTATAATTAGGGGCTGCATGAGGGGCTGCTGGCTTTATTTCCTGAGTGCATAGATCTTCTCCCCTTTGCTCCTCATAGAAAAATAAGCCCCTCTTGAGAACTAGAGAGGCAAGAGACATAATGGAAAGAACACGATCAAGGGTCACCGTAACCAAGAGGGTCCAAACCTGTAGCCCATGGCTGAGTGTGGCTTTTTTGGGAAATCTGATTCTCTCCTGAACAGAGAGCAAGTGGTCCCAGCTGGCTGGAAATGTGGTGTGAAGAGGGCTGAATAAGGGAAAGCTTTGACCCGCCAAATTTGATTGGCAGGAACTTTGATTCCTACCAGGTATGCCCAGGGCAAGGCTAACCAAAGATGCCTGGTTCCCTGTAGTACTTTTTTGAGAAGAAAGGCAAACTTTAAAACCTTGGGATGCAAGGGTCAAGCCTCATTTCCTACATGAAGTCCCCCAGCCTCTCTCACTCAAATGGTCCTTCCTTTCAACTCCACAGAGTTGTTCTACCCTACCCATTTGACCCACCCTCTGAGATGATCATCTGCTTCAGCTTGATTAGACCCACAGTTGTCCCAAGCATAGGAGTGAAGCCAGATATTCACCCAGAGAGGCCATCAACTATGATGAGTACATACTTTGGAGTGAAGACTCCTGGCTCTGTCCCTGGCCAGCTATAAAGCAGGGAGAGAAAAGAGGCACCTTCCTCATTCCATTATTGTGAGGACTAAATGGAGTAA
This sequence comes from Potos flavus, assembly GCA_028534135.1. Classification (NCBI taxonomy): domain Eukaryota; kingdom Metazoa; phylum Chordata; class Mammalia; order Carnivora; family Procyonidae; genus Potos; species Potos flavus. The sequence goes on along the minus strand of CM052884.1, from coordinate 18,636,893 downwards.
TTCATGTCAAGTGCTTATCACAGAGTCTGATACAAAGTTCATGCTCAACTGGTGGCTCTCACCACTCAGTAAGGGAAGGTAAGCCAGGTCTAATCCTGCCCTACCAGTTGATAGAACAGTATAAGCAACACACACAGTCTGCATGCAGATTGGCCTTCTACACTGGATCATTCCTGAAAAAGAGACTGTTTTCCTTTGAATGTGAGCTTTGGAGGAAGCTCCAGTTCACTAAACTAGACCTCCAAAGCAAGAGAGAGAGATTCTCCTCTGGCTGGGTCTCATTCACATGGAGTAGATTGTACTTCCTGACAAGGTGGAAGAAGGCTAGAAATGGTGTCTGAATAAGAACCTTGCAGCAGGAATATGACTCAACCATGGGAAACAGATCTCTATTGAATACACCCATCCTTTCTGTCCTTTCTATGTCTACACTACAGATAAGTTGTCAGCACCCAAGTTCTACTTATATAAATATATTTGCTGGTACAAAAATATGTACTGATGGATAATTAAAAAAAGACAAGATAGTGTCTAAACTGAAATTTAACAGCTAAAGAGTGATTTAAAAAACACACACACACAAAATGTTTAGATCCCAGTAGCATAGAGAAAGAAGGACCAATGGGGATTCATAAGTATATTCCTCACACCTATAATATGCAGTTGAGGAGGCTGGGAGCTGTCCAAGGTTCTGACAACATAGCCTGCATAGCCTGAGTGCCCAGAGCCACTGAGAGCAGAAATGAGGGGCTCGGATGAGTACTATGTTTTTCCGGAACTGGCCAGCTAGAGACAGAAGCTAGACTCAGAAATATTGAGAAGGGATACAAAATAAGAGAACACAGATAATCCCATATTTGGCAGGTTGCCACAACACTCCAACAGTCACCACTCTGCCTAGTGTGTGCCCAGGTCAGCTCACATTTGTCGTGAACAGCTAAGCTGTAATGCACTGCCCCTGAGTGGACATACAAGGGACTTGGGAGAAATGGAAAGTGCGGAAGAAGTACACATAAGTAGGCCTTACAAGATGTTCCACCAGTTTGACCAAGGGGCCTGGATGTGGTGCTCCCCCATGTCTCCTGGGACCCGCTCACTATATCACTTCCTCCACAACCCCACTTTGTAAGCAGAACAGAAAAGCAGAAGCACAGGGAAAGGGGCTGGGAGCATGGAGGGGGTTAGCAAGAAAGGATGCAGATAAGAAAGTAAATGCTCAGTGCTGAGAGTAGGGAGAGGGGAGGGTAAGAAGATAATCTCTGTTATTGCCAATGTGTCAGTCACAATTACTCACTAGCGAGAGAAGTAATAAAGTTACATTATTCACACATTACGTGGAACAAGCTATTCAATGCTGCTTTCCTCCCAGCCAAATATTGTGATAATTTTAGAGATCATAACTTAATTGAACAATGAATTAATAATCTCATGTGTGGACAGTTTCCTTTTGTGCGTATGAACCAAAAAGCCTGAGGTTTTCTTCCCATTCTCTGGGCCACACAGCAGTCAGTCAGTGAAGCAAGACACACAAAAATTTCTCACCTCAGCCAGAGACTCACAGGGGCAATTCTTTCTTTGTCTGAGATTTCTTTAGCCCACAATATGAGCGTAGGTGAGAGAAATCCAGTTAAATATCCATAAGGCATTGCTTGGTATCAGTGGTTCTCAAAGTGTGTGGTCCCAAGACCAGCAACAGCAGCAGCACTTGGGAACTTGTTAGGAATGCAGATTCTTGGGACACCTGGGTGGCTCAGTTGGTTAAGCATCCAACTCTTGATTTTGACTCAGGTCATGGTCTCAGGATCATGAGATCAAGCCCTGCATCGGGTCTTGTGCTGGGCATGGAGCCTGCTTGATATTCTCTCTCTCCTTCTCCTTCTGCTCCTCCCCAACTCTCTTTCCCTCTCTAAAGAAGAAGAAAAGAAATGCAGATTCTTGGGCATCTGGGTGAGACCCAGAAATCTGTAATAGCCTTCTAGGTAATTCTGATGCCTAGTAGGATGTGAGAAGCACTGCTTTATATAGTCTCACTGGCATAGAATCCAGGAAGGAGGGGTTTCTGGGAGTCTAGGAAGCCAGCCCTTCCTCCAGATGGTTCAAAATCAGAACATGATGAAGGAGAAATTGAGGCCCAGACCATAAGACCAGGAGTCAGCGATCAAGGTTTTCACCCACGATCCCCGACTTGGGAAAAACTACATAACCTCACTGAGCCTGTTTCTCTGCAAATAAGGATAATAATTCTTGCCTCTTTGCAAGACAGTTGTGGGGATAAAATGAGCTAATGGGTTTGAAAGTGCTGTGAAAACTACAAAGTGCTACACAAAAGTAAGAGATTGTTATTATGTCAATATAGGGAAAGCCTGTGACAGCGTGACATGTACTCCCTTCCGCTACGGATGCAAATCATCTCAGGGCGAAGTGGCTCCACCTGCACCTCCCCCCACCCCCGGTTCTCTCTCAGAGCTTCTCTCCTCATCTCTCTCATTTCTCTTCGTGTGCACACAGTTATACCTGCCCTGAGCAGAGCCAATGGCAGTGTGGCTTAGGGAAGAAGGAGGAATGGAATCAGCCCGGTAGCTTTACTCGTACATAGGAGAAATTTCACATTGTCGATAAGTAGAAACCTCTTCCGGTGTCGGACTATCTGCTTCAAATCCTGCTTTCAACCCTCGCCAGCAGGCCACTCCTGACTCCCTTCCCAACTGTGCAAAATGGCAGTAAGAAAAGAGCCTACATGATACAGATAGGTGAGGATTCAACGAGATGACGTTCGCAAATTCGGGCACCTAGAGGTTGTTCCGTAGCAAAAAAATAAGTGAATAAGTAGATGAGTGAATGTTGTCCGCTGAGGCATGGTGGGCAGGAAGAAAGAGTCATTCCATATTTTGGTGTAGCAAATACTGGGCAGAGTTGGAGTTAACATTTTAGGCAGGACACATCAAGGAGAAAGTGCATCTCCCAGTCAGTCAGGGAATCCCTCTTGGGTGACGTGGAGTGGAAGGAGATATGTCGAGGGATGAACAGACCCCCAGGACAACTGGTCACAGTGTCAGGTCGGGGACAGGCTCACCTTGTTGGGTCACCGTGGATGGTAGTGGTAACTCGAGTCCTGGACCTGCGGGGTCAAGAATACCAACCCAAACCCCTGGGCAGAAGGGTCAGTCAGGAGTCAAAGATGAGTCCCTTGATTGAGGGCAGGGCATGCTTCTAAAAGTTCAAGGCCCTGGAATGAGGCAAACAGTCAGCTAACCCAAGATCAGAAACCCTACTCAGGAGCTGGCTCCAGAGCAAGGTATGGAGGTAAACCATCCCTGGATGAGAAGAATCCTGGAAGCCTGGCTAAGATGCTCTATCTCAGTGGAGCCTTTCTTACCCCAGGATCAATGCCCTTACTCACTTCCCCACAAAATCCTTGAAATCAGTCTTCATAGTCAACAGGGAGCAAACAAAAGAAAACTGGAATGAAAGGAGAGATTCCCACCAATTGCTAGACTGCCCGCTTTAGTTCTTTGCTAAATATTTGTAAGCCAGAGCATGCCCCTCAAATTCTTGTCAAGTCACTCAACTGCGGTGGCCTTATCTATAAATAAGAATGGTACCATAGCCTGCATAAAACATCCTGGGGAAGAATGAACCCCATTCCCACCCAGCTCACTCATACACACACACACACACACACACACACACACTTCTCTTCTACACTACAACAGCCTTTGGGTAAGTTTGAGGAACAAAGATTGGGTCCTGGGAAAGCAAACTCATTAGCATTTTTACAAATCCGATTCACTTATCTCCCCGGAAATAGGGACCTTTAACACCAACAAGACTTGGCATCCTGCTCCACATCAAAACTGACATCCCAGGAATAAGCTGAAGCCAACAGGTACCTCTAACCATGTGTCCAGTGCAAAGGAGCGGCCTGGAAGAGAAGTGATTCTGTCAGGATCCTGGCAGAAAACAGGTGACACTCGTGAAGTGGGCAATCTGGAGAGAGTTTAATAAAGGAACTGTTTCCAAACTTGTGCTCAGGGAGCACACAAGGAATGACAGAGGACCCTGGGGTTAGAAAGAGAAGAAGCCCCTACCGCTCCATGCCTATGAGGTTGAGGGAAGAGAGTGGTTAATAGAATCAGGAAAGAGAGCATCTCACAGGGTAACCACCTTAACAAGAAATTATGAACTTCAGGAAAGATCCAGGGGAACCAATAGTCTAGCCTCATTGTCTTGCTTCTCTCCGATGTCCTCGTTGGCCAGACTCAATCCAAAGCCCCTGGCAAGGAATTATACTGATGGAGTCCACACAGCTGAGATTCCCAGGGCACAGGACAGGGTAAGTGAATCAGGAGAAGCAAACAGAAGGTATTTTTCAACGCAGAGAAAGCAATGCAAAGCCTTTTTCTCACAGCTGTTTTGTTCCCCACTCCATTTAGGCTTTTGGAAAGAAAAGTATCACGATAGGCCCAAGAAACACCCCTTTGGCCCAGAAGTCCCTCAGCTGGTCCCTCGGCCCTCACCCCACAGCTTCACCCCAGGAAGCTCACGAGGCTGGCAGCTGCCACTTATTCATGAGCCGCTTGGATCCCCACTGTGCTTCCTGGGGTACAGACATCTGCTTGGCTCCAGCCAGCACAGTGAACTCCTGGTCTGCCTCCACCCATGTGTGCATCGCCTCTGTCAAACCAAGCCCACACTGTGGGCCCAGACTAAAGAAGAGCTCTAAATCCCCCAGTGAGCAACTTCGTCAAAGGAAATACGAGACACACTCTTTTTGCACAGGCCTGATCCAGGAGCAAGAAATGTGCACCATGGGGGTTTGGGGACAAAGGGGAAGAAAGGAGAAAACTAAAGGGACGGAGGCATTTTAATTAAAATCTTTAGCTTGCATTCATGGCCAGTCATTCTCAGCTCCCTGTAAATGCTCATTATCAAAAATTTACAAATTGTGTAGGTTGGGTGCCTCTGCTAGGTTGAGAAAGTCTCCCTCCCTGCCACAACCAGACACGTTCACGACATCCTCTATTGCTCAGACTTTACCCAGGATAGACTCTGCACGGGAGCAAGGAGCCAGGGCTGGGGGCAAGGAACTGGCACCAGATTATAGTCTCGACTCAGGGAATCGAAAGTTTAGGCGAAGATGGAGGCTCAGTGTCACCTTTCCAGTGTAGGAGGAAAGGATGGCAATCCAGTGTCTATTTTCTGGTAGGGACAGACAAAGAGGAAACAGATAGGCACTGCCCTAAGGGAGACATAAATTAGACCTCAGAAGGAGGTCTATAGAAAGGTCAACAATAGAACAAATTGTTGAAAAAAATTGTGAGATCACCCACCATTGTTTATGAGAGCTGCAAGAATGAGGTATATTGCTTTTCCTGTTCAACGCCCATTGATCAGCTGCCTACTATGTGCTCTCATGGTTCGGAGGCTAGACATGTGCTCAAAATCCAGGGTGGGGGTGCTGAGTATGTCCACACAGTCACTGGAAGGTGGGCTACATGGCCACAAAGCCCAGGGTAGTACTCCAGCAGCAGAAGGAGAGCATTTCCTTCTGGGATCTTCTCACATTCTTTGTCATGGAGAAAGTGAGAGTGGATCGGGCCTCCAAGGAGGGAAAGGGTCTGGCAGGATTCAAGAGGGAGAGCAAGGGCCTGATACAGTGAGTGATGAGATGATGCAGGCAGGAGGCCCTGGAAAGATAGGTGAGGTATGTTCAGAGAAATACCGTAGGACTGATCTCGCCTGAGCCAAGAATGATCCCAGAGATCCCCAAATTAGAACCATGCTTTGGACTTGTTAATTCATAGTATTTAGGGTTTATAACCTTCAGAATGTCTGTTTTCTCATTAGAGCCACTCAGCAAGCCTACAAGGTAGGTTGGGCTGGGATCATCCCCATTTTTCCAATGAGAAGACTGATTTTTGTCTCATCCATTCAGTCTGCTCTAACAATTTACCGTAGATTATGTGGCTGAAGCAACAGACATGGTCCTGGCGGTTGGAAGTCCGAGATTAGGGTACCATTAAGAGGATTCTCGGTGAGGACCCTCCGTCTTCCTGGTTATGTCTTTGTGTGACCTTTCCTTTGTGTGTGTACAGAGAGCTTGTTTCCTCCTCTTCTTAGAAGGGCTTTAATCCCAACACAGAGCTCCACGTCATGACCTTAACTAAACGTCTCCCCTCCAAACCTCCACCTCTAATACCGCTACATTGAAGGACAGGGCTGCAACATACGGACGTAAGGGGACACCTAGGGCAGCTAGGTAGCGGGAGAGACAGACTGAAGATCCAGGCCTCCCAATTCCCGCCCTAGCCTTCTGACGACACTGCCACCCTCCTATCCCATCATACACCAGGGAAAGGAGAAGCCCACGGTGCTCTGAGTTATAACCTCCACTGGGCCCCATGAGCTCTCTCCGAGCATCTGCCATCCCTCTAAGCCTGTCAACACCCCCCGCACAAAGAACATCCCTCTCCCTCCACCCTGCTGTCCGTGCTATCTCCCTTCTCTCGAGCTAATGAGGCAGCAGGCCCCACGCAGGGTCCCAGTGACAGCTGCTAGGAGCATGTTTACTGAAGCCAACCGCTGGACCTGACAAGACGTGTTAATTAGGAGATGATGTACCGTGGTCGGACACACGGGCCACATGGCAGCCGGATGGGCAGCATCAGTCACCGTGGAGCCAGGGAGGCTGCCATGACATTCCTAATTAAGGAGAAGCTTGTCGCCCTCACCAGGTGACAGCCCCAGACTGGGTGAAGACAGTACCACCGGTGGTCCCAGCAAGGGCCACCCTGAAGCCTGCCCGACGATAAGGTTTGGCCAGAGGGCCCTGGGGGAACAGAGGTGAGCTAATATGGCTGCTGCGTGGCTCTCAAGTTCCTCCCCAACCTGGGCTCCTTCTACTTCTCCTTCCCAGTAGCCCCCAGCAATCGCAGGCATCACACGATCACTTTTCCCAAACACACGTTTGCACTTCTGTGAACTCATCCAGTTCCCTAGGCCTGAAATTCCTTTCTCTCCACCCCCTTCTCCTCCTATTGAAATAATATATCATTTAAAAGTTCAGTTCAAATGCTTCCTTTTTATAAAAGCTTTGCCTCGCTCCTTCCTATGCACATATGTACACACACACACGCGTTCCGTCGAGGGTGGGTTCAATACTTCGCTATTCCTTCATTGTATTTATCAACAGGCTAGCATGCACCAATATGACCATAACAGGACTAATTCTTACAATACTAAAATATTTTTACACTGACTGGTAAGGAGTGACTTCACGCCCTTTCACCCAACATGCTTCCACTAGTCCCAGACCTTCCTGGAAAACGCCCCCTACTATCCAGCACCTAAAGAGCTACGCTTGCCAAAAGGACTTCTCTATGATTGGCCAACCCACACACCATGCCAGTGACTGGATATTTGCCTGCCAATCTTGCTCCTCGGTCTGGTGTCTATCAAAGCGAGGTGTGCTATTTCCTTTGTTAGAACGTCTGCCTCTGTTCCCCCGAGGGGTTGGTGGTTGCACATTAAACTCTGGCCCGTTGTTTTCAAAGAACTTGGTAGTGAGAGGGCACAGCCCCAAAGCCCTCCCATATGATATGGAGTTGAGGCACTGCTTTTCTGCCTCTCGGTCTCAATCCCATGAGGGCCCATCTCGGACCTAGGACTACCGAAATGTTTCACAAGGGCCAACCAACATGTGCGTCCTAAACCATACTGATAGTTCCTGCCCCCAAAGCTTTCTATGCCAATATACCTTGCCCTATTCATTGAATAAGTACACAGAGTATACCTACTATGTGCTGCATACACCGAGTATACCTACTATGTGCCAAGAAGTGGAATACAGAAATGAGAAAGGCACAACCCCCACCACAGGAATTCACACTGTAATGGAAGTAGATAAGAAAACAAATAAATATCGTCCAGCAGGAAAACTGTTCTAAAGAAGATAGAATAAAGGATGAGCTGAGCTCTGTGGGATCTCAGAGGAGATGCTACTCCTAACTACGCAGAAGAGGCAGTGTGGTTCTTTGTTTTAAAGATTTTATTTATTTGAGAGAGAGAGAGAGCATGAGCAGAGGGGAGGGGCAGAGGGAGAGCGAGAAACAGGCTCCCCGCTGAGCAAGGACATGGGGCTCAATCCCAGGACCCCGGGATCATGACCTGAGCCAAAGGCAGATGCTTAACAGACTGAGCCACCCAGGCACCTGAGGCAGGGTGGTTCCCAGGGGCAGGATGTAACTGGCTCTTTTTAAGGATGGATGAGAGTTTCCCGGGTAGCAGACGGGGGCAAGCCGCTGAAGACGGAATTTCATGTATAAAACATGCAGCGGTTAAGAGGGGCATAGAATGGGGGCGCCTGGATGGCTCAGTGGGTTAAAGCCCCTGCCTTCTGCTCAGGTCATGATCTCAGGGTCCTGGGATCGAGCCCCGCATCAGGCTCTCTGCTCAGCAGGGAGCCTGCTTCCCCCTCTCCCTCTGCCTACTTGTGATCTCTTTCTCTCTGTCAAACAAATAAATGAAATTTTAAAAAATAATAATAAAATGTGTATTTTAAAAAAGGGGGGTTGCATAGAATGGTCGGCACTGTCCAGGGTGGCCAGGAACAGGAGGAGAAGGACATCAAACTGAAGATGGGCAATATCGTGAGGATCATGCCAAGGAGTTTACCCTGTCAGTAGAGCGGGGCTGATGGAGGTCTTTATGCCAGAAGTGACAAGATCGGATTTGTCTTGCAGCCAGATAATGTGAGTGGCAGGATGGATACTGAATTGGAATGTTAGGAAAGATCGGGCAGCCGGCAGAATTTGACTGAAATGGGTTTTGTTTATAATTGATTTCTTATGATTACTAACCCCGAGGTTTTTACAGAGCTGTTTTGGAAGAAAATATCACTTATTTCAGGTCATACTCATATTCATATTCAAACAGTTTTCAGAGATCCTATCTAAAGGTGACGGAATAGACCTGGATTCTAGCCCAGTCCGTGACTGTCTTGCTGTGTGACCTTGAGTAAGAAAATGAACTTCTCTGAAGGCAGTCACTGGAATGGTGCGCTAAAATAGTCCTATGCTCAGATCAAGCAGGGCAGGGGGTAGGAGCTGTTGTCGGAGGGCCCACTCCTGCAGGAGCAGAGGAGTCCCCTTCATTATCATCAGGGACACGTAGTGTTTCTGGTCGAAGGAAGGAGGGGAACATTCGCCCTATTCTCTGCAACAGGGGAGGGTCTGACTTCCCAGGGCCTGGCAAGCTTTCATGATAAGAGTGTAGGTTGCCCGTGCTTTCTAATCATCAGGGACCTTTGTGATGAGTCACTAGGAAATGCTGTGGACAGTGACCTCTGCTTTGACCGCCACCACCCTGCCCCACCCCAGTGCCCACCATCCTTACCTTGGGAGGTCTTGAAAGAGGGCAGGCTACCTCCCCAAGCCCAGGGTCAGCATCCGAGGGCCCCTTCCCGCAGCCCCGCCCTCACGGTTGGCCTCAAGTCAAGCATCTTGAGGTCGCCCCATATTACATCATGACAGACGTTATTGATGCTTGGGAATTACTCAGCCCTTTGAAAAATCACAGCCACAATATTTGTCTCCATTAACATCCATGGCAGCACTTCAGTGAATCAATAGGATACTTAATGCTGAATTACACGACATGCCCAGGCAGCCTGCCTCTGTGGGGTATAATCTGTCAGGTGAATAACAGGAGGGAGCGTTCCAAGCCCACCGTGAAGACACCCGGACTGGGAAGGGGAGACCCGGGTTTTCACACCCGTATAAACATGCATTTGTTTACCTGCTAGGAATGAACCACAAATGCTTGGGCTTTCCAATTACAATTGCCTTTGTAAAGGCACCTGATGGTGCTTTCCTCGTCTTTCTGGTGTGATTCCTGCTTCGTGGTCTAAGACAGACCTGGGGTTTTGTTTTTCTCCTAGTGGAAATGGGAGGAGAAGAAAAGAATAATTTATTCAGTGAGAATAACAGATGATCTCAGCCGCACAAACTTGTCACCATTCTCTGACCCTCCTATCTTTCATTCTGGCTTTTCCCCTTTACAGGGCCTTGTCTTTCATTCCTATTGATTTGACCCAAAATGCCATTTTCCTTGTTAGGAGCCTGACCTGTCCTCCCGGGATCTCAAAGCACTAAATCAACATCCATCACTAGTGAGGATGGTCCTCCCTCTAACCAGGCCACAGGCGAAAAAGCAGTCATTGCAGATAAAGAAGAAACTAGGTCCTCTGTTCTCCTCCTGTGAGCTTCTGCCTCTGATTCTGACCAGTACAAGCATTTATTTACTGGATTCAGACAGCTTCTGACTACTAATTTCTGAACGGACTGAAATATCTTACCTCCCAGCCCTTCTGGGCTGGGGGGGTAGGGGTTCGACCCACGCCCAAATACATGGAAAAGGGCTTTACTGGTTGGTTGGTTCTTTTTCTCAAGGACCTAGAATTTCACCCTATGTCCTTGTCTTTCAGCTTGACTCTTTAGTCAGTGAGCTTCCCCTTACCTCCTTTGGCCGCTATGATTTTAAGAAAGCAAGAGGGGATGCCTTGCACGCCGCCCAGCCCTGACCCCAGGTACCCATCTTCCGAGGCCCCTTTTTACCTTCCTTGTCACTCTTGGCTAATTCCTCTTCCTTCTTCCTCGTTCAAGATTCACACAGATGCTCTTCTGATTATTCCGCTGGCTGCGAAATCTCATCAGCACATCAAGCAGTCAACATCAAAAAATACTAACATAGTTCCTTCCTTCAAAGACCTTGGAATTCCAGTGAAGGAGCAACAAGCTGAGAAAAGCACATTTGGAGGGGATGCCCATGGAGATGCAGGAGAACTAAGAGCCCCCCCGGCCCTTGATCCATTTGTTCACAATCCGGACCATTTCCTGCTCCGGTGCTGCTCCCCAGGGGGCTTGTCTCATACACCATTAAGGAGGGATGTGATTTCTGGTGAAGCAGACGGCGCACGTGCAGAGGCCCTTGGCTTCCCTTTTAAATGACATGTGGGTATGTCTTTCTCCCTTGTGCATATGTTGAAGAGAGGGAGAGAGGAAAAAAACTGTCCCGCCCGCTGGTTTTGGTGTGTTTCTGTAGACAGAAGACTGCCTATTTCTGTTATCTTACCTCTAAAATGGAACCAAAGGTTGTCAGGAAGATCAAATAACATCATTAGTGGGTAATACTTTGTAAACTATCCATGTGACATAAATGCAATTCATTAAGAGCCTAGACTTTGGATGTCCAATGGCCTGGATTTGAATTCTGGATCCACCACTCCCTTAGTTGTACGAACTTGTACAAAATCCTTGCACTCTTGGTGCCTCTGTTTCCTCCTTGTAAAATGAGACGCAAATATCATCTGCCTTATGAGATCCATGGTCAAGATTAAAAGAATGAATATAGATCAATTATTTAGAACAGTATCTAGCAAACAGTATCTAGCACATAGTCAGCACTATAAAAAGTGTGGCTGTTGTGATTATGTCCCACTTTCAGAATTTGAGGTCCTGGGAGTCAGGAAGGTAGTCTCCCCTCTAGTGTAATAAAGGTGCCGCCTTCATTGCATTGGTTCCTGATGGGAGTGTTTGACACCTTGCTATGATCGTGGGGGCCTCTCATTGCTGCCCTGCAGAGGGTGATCCATAGCTGTCCTCTCCCCAGGGAGATCAGTAGCATCATCACTCCGGGGCCGGAACCAGCCCCTCTGTTCCCACCTGCAGCAAAACTTTGGCCCACAGAATGGGTACTCAAAGTTTAGCACGTGATAAAATTTGTCACCATTGTTGCCATTTTCAGCAGCGTTGAGAAGGCCCCTTTCAGAAGAGTAATTAAAACCATATCCACGGGGAGTAACTTTCTTTAAGAACACCAGGTTCTTCGCTGGAAGGTTTAGCACATGAAAAATTACTATCTGCAAAGTACCTTGAAGATGGAGTAGGAGCCATGAACCCCAAAAAGATTAGCAGCTAGAGCAAAATAGGGACATAAACGAGATCCCGGATGTCGCCTCTAATCTACCCCCGGGCCGGGTCCCCACACCCGCCAGCGCCCAGCCGGCACTCGGATAGTACCTCAGAGCTCCCCATTCCAGAAATAACACAACTGACAGTCCCAAGCACTACAAACTACTTCCCTCGCCGCCCCACCCCCGGGTCCCCAAGTTTGTCAGTAGCCAACCATGAGCATTTTTCACCCATGTTGGACAAGATAATTATCTTCATAAGGTTTGAGAAACGGGATGATGTATCTCATTTTATATAGCACATTAAGGTTAGAATTTAGTGCGAGGCAGTAAGACAAATCTAAAAATGTAAGGTAATATGGTAAAATCAATAGGGATTATTAGGAGCAAAATGTTCTATCTGAAGCGATAAAGCCTTGGAAATGCAAGAAAACAATGTTCTGGTAAAACTATAACAAATGACTATGATTTAATCACTTGGCAAATAACTTGGTATTTTGATGGGTTTTATAGTTTCACGGTGTAAAAAAAAAATGCACGTTAGAGATTCATCCAACACGGTTCTTACAAAGAGTATATCCAAGAGTAGTATCATTTTGGCAATTTATGCTTTTAAATAATAGTATATTATTTTCTACGTAGATCTACTTTTTAAGGCTCTCACATGCTTTTAAGATTTCATTTGCCATTAGGCTATCATTCTGCAGATTCAAGTCTTTGAGCACAGGAAATTATATTATTCACTACCTTCTCCCACTTCATAGAACAGGCAGGCTCAGGAATTCCTAGAGGAACGTGATTTTCCTAACTCTTTTTCCTTTAGCTGGGTACTAATTCCAAATGTTGGTTTAGAAACTAGGAAGCCAATTTACTCGAAGTTCCCATCCCCTATTTAAATAACCCAAATCAAAAGGGGCTCTCCCCCTCCCCCACTCAGAGCTATCCTGAATAGTCAAATGAAGATTAAACTCTTGATTTAAGTAGCTACATCTTGGCAGTAATTAACATGTACATCAAATATTTTTTCCCCTTTGATATGATATGATACTAGAATTTAAACCCTGATGAAGGTGCCAAAATTAACTGCAATGGGAAATGAATAATAATTCTTTCAAGATGACTTTGCCCTTTGCATGAGCTCACATTCAAGCCCTTTACCAGACTCTGTACTCCGTTCTTAAGAAGTCTGCAAGCCAGGCACACAGGTCAGTTCCAAAGATCTAGGAGTCCAGGAAAAAATAAATAAATAAAGAATCTTCGGCCATATGTCCATTTCTCTATATGTTCTCAATCTGTTCCTTGGACACATCTTTCATCGCTAGTCTCTTCTCTAAGAAAAAAAGCAGAGCTTGTCTTCTCTGGGTTTGGGTGATTTATAAGAAGCTAGAGAAGGAATTTAAAGTGGGGTATGAGGCAGGAAGAAGAGATCAAGAGACCTGCAAAGGCATTTGAAACAGGCAGGAGGAGAATGAGTGTGGGACTAGAGAAGTGAATTGTAGTTTCTCCTTCGTGTAACAATCCCTCGATTTAACTTTCTAAAGCAGTGGTTCTCTGTTTTTGAGAGTGATAAAAGCTGGAGGCATGAATGAAAGCTATGGCCTCTCTTCCCAGAAATGCATACATAACACACATGAGCGTGCATGTACGTACACCAATGTGTATGGGGTGTGTGGATCTCTCCATGGGCCCAGAAGTCCCACGTGAAGAACTGCTGTCCCTTAAAGATTTGGTCTACTACTCTTCATCAGCGGATGTCCATGGAATTAACAATCCCTCTGAATCCTGTCCTGGTCAAATGTGTGTTTGATCCTGGGTACCACATTTTTTTTTTCTAGGATTTTATTTATTTTTATTTGAGAGAGAGAGAGAGAGAGAGCACGAGCAGGGGTGGGGCAGAGGCAGAGGGAGAAGCAGACTCCCCGCTGAGCAGAGAGCCCGACTCGGGGCTTGATCCCAGGACCCTGAGATCACAACCAGACCCTTCACTGGCTGAGCCACCCGGGTGCCTTGGGTACCACATTTTTAAAAGGATGTGGACAAACAAGAGACTGGTGAATGAGGAAGGATCAAGGTGGCGATGAATCTGGAATCCAAGCACCAGTTGAAATACCAGGGGAAGTAGAGAACTGAAAGGAAGTATGATAGCTGATAAAAATTTCAAGAGCCTCGTTTGGATTTCCGTTTTAGTTTAGTATAGGAGTCATTACTAGAGAAACCACGTTTGGTCAGTAGGAGAAGGAATAATCTCCCCAACAGGTAGAAGTGCCTTTTTGCAATCCAGTCTTCACAGAGCATCTTTCTAAATTACCAATCGAATTGTGTCACTTTCCCATTCGGACCCACCCAGTGGCTTCCCACCACTTAGGATAAGAGCCCAAGTCTACACCACGGCAGGGGGCGGGGGACGGAGCCTAGATGTGTGGCCTGGGTCTTCCTCTCCAAGCTCGGCTCCTCCCATCCTCCTCCTGCTTGACTTTAGTCCAAGCCTTCTTTAATGTTATGAATTTAGGCTCACCTCAAAGCCTTGCCATGTCCTGTTTCCTCTGCTTCCAGTGCTCTTCCCTAGACATTTGGAGGATGGATCCTTCTCGGCTGAGTTGTCACCTCTTCAACAAGGCCTCCCCTAACCCTTCAGTCTAAAGCGGTCGCCGTGCCCAGGCTCCCTCCACTGGTCTGTTCCATCACTTCCAGTGCTATTTATCACCACCTGAAACGCTTGCTTGCTTACCTTTTAAATGTCTGATACTTGCTCCCCCGAGTAGAAATCAAGATCCGTGAGAGCCGGGCCCTTCCCTGGCTTGCTAGCTTCCAGAATAGGGCCTAAGACATAGTAGGTGTTTATGAAATATTCCTTGGGTGGCCAAATGAATGCTCAGACAGTGGCACTTCTGCCTCATGGGGTAATGAATGAGTCTCCCACCAGGAGAGGCAGGCGGACCAACTCCTGGCCCTTTTTGGGAACACTCTGGGAAGGTTCCTTGCACTGGATAGATAAGTCAAAGTGAATGCTAGTTTTTAGTTTCTGAGATTTGCATATTTCACAGCCTTACACCGCAGACTGGTAAGAGCGTGTCAGACGGTCCTGGGTTTAAACCTGGGTTTTGCTACTTAGACATGGTAGACATGTGGGCGGGTCATTCATTGCTCTGGATTTCAGAACTCCTCCTCTAAAAACGGGGAATAAAAATATCTGTCTTGCTGGGTTGTAAGGCATATTTAAGAAGAGACTGCGTGTAACGTACCTGACACGGTACCGCACGTCGAGTGGGGACCCCATAGTGGCAGACCAGGTTGTGTGTCCTCATTTGCGTGACAACCCATAAACGTTTGATAAGAAGGCCGATTTGTTGGCAAGAGTCAAGCTAGAAGAACTTTAGAGGGTGTCTTAGTTTCCCGAGAAAATAATATGCCTCTGCAAATTCTTTTTGAAAGCAGGTAAGTGTAAGTTCTGAAAAACAGAAATCAAAATGAGTGTCCGGCCTTGTATTTCTATTCTAAACATCAGCTTACCCATGCCCTAGACAAAGCCCTGGACTTCTCTGCAGTAAATCTAGGGCCCCTTCTCCTCCCCCGTCCCCTCCCTCAGAGTTAAATGAGAGAAGGGGCTGTGTTCCTTGAATGACCTACGTCTAATTTCATGGCATGCCCGCCGACCAAATCCGCGTCTGTTTGGTGACGAGAGCACCTTTCCATCCTGCAGTTGCCCCCAGATTCACCTAGCCTGTGAGCCCAGAGTATGGCCTTGGCCTGGCTGGGCTGGGCAGACCTCCTCCCGGGGCTCACTTGGAAGATCCACCAGGCTCTTGGCCGGCGAGAGCCTCCACAGAAAGCACCCTCCCGAATCCCCCAGCTTCAGTCCAGGCTGCCTGGAGCGGATCTCGTCTGGAAGAGATATGATATTGTGAAATGAACACAAGGGTTTAAGTCATGTTAAGATAAGACTCTCACTCTAGTTTCTGATTTAATCTTCAAACCGCCCTGATCCTCAGTTTTGTCCTCCATAAAATGGCAGTCCTATCATGTACCCCATCCATTTGGGATTGGCAATAAATGGGACAGTGAGTTTTAGGCGCCTGATTCTCCTATGCTCACTGCCTTCCACGTCCTTACCACCTCATTACTGCCGCTCCTGGCTCCTCCGGAGAAGGGGTTCTCTGGGACCCCTCTCTGCCTAGCCAATCTAACAGGAGGGTCACCGCTGTCTCTAACAAATTCCATCTTTCTGCATAAGGCTTGATGTCGGCCGTGTGAAAGAAGAATGCCACAACCTTTAAAGCAGCATACATCGTGTGAAGGAGGCCCCCATCCCGGCAGCTCTTTCTCCCCCTTTCTCTCCCTCGTCTCCCCTCGCCCCGTGCTAGCCCCTCTCCCGCCCATTCTCTCAAGCCTCCAGCTCCCGTAGCTTTCCACTCGTTGGCAGTGCCATCTGAGGGATATTGTTTCTGTGCCTTCAGCTACACCATCACTTTGATGGAAGACTCCCTTGGAGCACTCCCTCCTTCAGCAGCCGCCTCCACCCTCTGCCTTGTACCCTGAGCCACACGGCGATGCAAGGATCAGAGATGTGAAGGCAATGTCTCACAGCCAAAGCAGTCGTGCATCTTCCCCCCTACACCCCGCCTCCACTCCCCACTCTGTCCCATCGCCGGGGGCACACGAAGGAGTCTGCTCCCCCGACTTGTGACCACGGGGCTTATTAAGGAGTGCAGGCAGGTGGCTAGAGGGGAACAGGATACCCGTTATCTGAAGATGACCATGGGGGACCAAAGGCAGTGAGGCTCTGCCTCTGGGCCAGGCCAACACCTCGCTTGCTGGTGGGGCCAGAGTAGGGGCTGATGGGAGCAGGTACGAGAAGACCCAGGATTTTAAAAATCTGCCCAGCTTCTGGAGCCGTCATAAACCGTGTCCATTTTAATTCCATCCATATTCAGCCACGGCAGGTCAGGTCACCCGAATAGTTGGGTACCCTCAACCCGAATCCATCCAGGGTTGGAGAACCCTCCACCTGCACAGACCGCCCCCTCTGCGTCCAGGCAGGCAGGGTAGCCCATCGGTTAGGAGCACGGGCTTTAAGTCAGACAGGCTCACATTCACAGCCCCCCTCTGCTCCAAGCTAGCTGTGATTTTGCACATTACTTAGTCTCCCCGGTTAGGAGTCTCCGGTTTCCTGGACTGTAGAGTGGGGTAGTAAATATACCCACTGCTTCAAGCATTGGAAGGGTCAAAGGAAATAAGCAAGAAAAGTGCTTTGCAGAAGTGGATGTTAACGACGATCGTGGAAATGACTATAATAAACACTTGTTGAGGACTATGCCAGGAACTGGATTAGGTACTGGGAACACAGAGATGGAAAAGATAGTCTCAAGGTGGAGAAGATGGTCATAAAAGCAGGTAACCGGGAATATGGGAACACAGCTCTGTATTACAACAATTCTTCCTTCTAATGCAACGGAATCCGTTTCCCAGCTCTGCACTCCCTGCCCCAAGTTCAGCCCCCTAGAGCATCGAAAATCACTCCAATCCCTCTTCCACATGACAGCCTTTCAGCCTCTTGAAGACCGCAAACCATGTCCTCGGAAGTCCCCCTTTTCCTGGCTAAACAGTCCCCGTTCCACTCTAAAAGTAAAAAGCCTGCCTTATCTTTCTACGTGCCTTTCTCCAAGGAACAAAAGGGATTTTAGCAGCCCCGGCTCATCCATCTGCTCAGTACCATGGGCCCACAAAGAAAGAAAGATTCTCCTGCCCCAACCCAGGCCTGATACCGAGAGAAATTCAGTTCCATTCAAGATCCCTCCAGGGCCCCCAGCTCAGAATCACGAGCCAGCGACTGTGGCCCATTTGTCTGTGAGCACACCTCGCCAACTGAGACGGGTGAGGCATCACTGGCCAACTCCTAGCGTCCGGCAACCAGAAATGCAGGGGAAACGTTGAGAACCTCTGAACCGGGGGTTCTCAGTGCTGGCTTCCTGATAGAATCCCCCGAGAAGTGTTTCATAGAGACGGCAAGGTCCAGGCCCATTCGCCCACCCACAAGAAATTCTGGTTTAATTGATCTAAGGGCCTGAGTATCAAAAGAGTCTTCGGAGCTCCCCTAGGTATCATAATATACAGCCAGGATGAAAAACCCATCGGTCTAGCTCACCGATTCCTTTTGCACTTGCAAAAATAACCCAAAGAACAGAAGGGATCTGTCCAAGGTCACAAAGCTAGTTAGAGGGCAAAGTGGGATTAGAAGTCGTGGCTCCTGCCTTACAATCCGGCATCTTTTTCACTAGGCTATCTGGAGGTTAACCTCCTGACTTCAGACTAGAATCCCCAGTGTGTGCCATCAGATGTTAAAGACAAATAGATCATTGGATCTAGCTCTCCCAACCCTTAAGCCCCCCGTGTTACCCCCTCTCCTCTTCCTAGGTCTGCCCTACTCTTCCCTCACCGCTGTACCCCAAGTCTTAAAACGTGGCGTCAGAAATGCCATCCTCAAAGAGAGAGCTCTCTTCAGTTTTCAGCCACAAGAATTACACAGGAAAGAACCTCATTGTAAATCAAGAACCAAAAGCAATTCTTAAAGCCAAATTAAGATCCTGAATATTCAGCAATGCCTCTTTGGAAATTAAGGCTTCAGGTCCACTGTCCTGCTAGATAAAGGCTAGGGGGAAGGGGTTGGGGGGGAGGGGAAGGAATGGTATTAAAACTCCAGAAATATAATCTGAAATAAATAAGTGATATTTTCTGGCCAAGGTAATGCAGGGTTTTAGTTTTAGTTCTCAATGTGATGGAGCTACTTTACATTTTAATAAATGCACATTGGGAAAATAATATTATTGCTCTGATATTGGAAGATTATTTGTGAACATAAATATTAGAACTTGTCAGGAAGGCATTTATTTTCTTTTTCCTTCTTTCTCTACTGCAATATTCTTTCACCTAATAGAAAATGATTGCAAAAATAATTATATCAAACAGTGGCCAACACACACAAAATAAATGGGAAAAAATGAAGGTTATCTGGCATGAGATTGCAAACAGGAGAAGGGGAAGCAAGTGTCGGAGCAGGGGAGATAATTGCGCATCAATCAGATGATTAGAGAGTGGGTGGAAAAAATTAAGGGGACTGATTGGCTGCCGAATGTTCCGATCCCAGATGGAAATCAGAACATGGATCGGAACTCGTTAGTCAAATTATCCATTTCCTATATTCGTGTGGAAAAGCCAAAAATGCGGCTGAAGTTCTGTGTTTGAGAAAATAATCTAACCTTGAGATGCTGTCATGTGTGAGCCTGTTATCGCAGAACACTGGGATCCATCACCAGTTTCTGAGGTTTCTTAGACCTCTGGAATTGCGTCTCCACGTATATACGTGAAAAGGGATTCCGTGGTTTTTCATGTATTTCTAAAAGAGCTGCTTATCAAAAATAAGTAAAAAATAAGATATGAAGAACCAGTAAACTGGTCTGTCCCCTTCATTTAAAAAATTAAAATAAATAAGCCAAACTATTCCCAGAAAACAATTTGGCATTTCCGCCGAAAAGTTAAACATCGAGGTAACCCTGTGACCCAGCAATTCCACTACGACATGTGACCCAGCAATTCCCTCCTGAGCGTATACCCAAGAGAAATGAAAACCTTTCAGGGGAAAACTCTACACAAATGTTCACAGCAGCTTGAGTCGTGATAGCCAAAAAGTAGGAGCTCAAGTGTCTATCTCATGATGAGCAGATAAGCAAGATGTGGTCTATGCATGTAATGGAACACCATTCAGCTGTTAAAAAGGAATGGAGTATTGATACTAGGATATGGATGGGTCTTGAAACCCTTATGTTCACTGACAGAAGGCAATCACAGAAGAGCCACATAATGTAGGATCCCATTTCTACAAAATGCCCGGAAGAGTCAAATCCATGAAGACAGAACGTAGATTAGCATTTGCCCACAGTGGGGTGGGAACTGGGAGCGAGTGCTAATGCGTACGGGCTTATTTTTAGGGTGCGGAAAATATTCCGGAATTAGCTAGTGGCGATGGTTGCAAAATGTTGTAAATATACTTAAAACCCACGGATCCATACATTTTAAATGAGCGAATTTTATGTTATGTGAACTATATCTCATCTTTAAAATGAGCATACTAAAAAAAAAAAAAGAACTATCTGCAATAATATACTCCCACATTCACCAGACAGTAGCTGAGCTGGATAAATAAGGGAGCATAGTGAGAGCCAGTATAAGATGGAGGGAATTAATCCAAATTAATGTCACATGTATTTATCCATTCAAAGATTGCTGGAACCCTTATTATATGCCTGGCATGCCTGGGTCCCGGTGACACTGTAGTGAACACATAGGCATACTCTTGCTCTCTTGGACTGACATTCCGGGGGAGGGGAAAGTTCACCAGATACACAACAGTTGTATAATTACAAGAGCAATGAGAGAAATGAAGGCAAAGCACAAGTGAAATGAGAATGTATGACGGGGCCTGAGTCAGGGGGGCCTTCCTGGAGGAGGTGGCACTGAGTGGGGGTAGGTCAGGCATGTTAAGGAACTGAAGAGCCATGTTGCCACAGGCACCAGAGAATTCTAGAGAGGCAACAGGGGCTTGTAGGCAGGTTAAGGACTCGGGTCTTTAGCTGAGGCTGATGTCAGACTGAGGTGTGATCTATTCGGGGAGCATCCAGCTGACTGATCTTCGGAGAATGGGGGTGGGGGGGAGAGGCAGGTCTGGCGTGTGTGCTGACAGCATGGGAGGCTCCCACAGTCACGTAGGCAGAAAAGCAGCCCGGGGACAAAGTGTACCCAACATGCATACAGCCCAGCCCGGAAAGCAGCCAAGTGTGGGATACTTGGGGGAAGGACACAGGAAGGCAAATCTGTGCTAATTCTACGACAACATCTGGACTCACGCATGTCATTCTGTCGGCCTCAGCTTCAAGAGAGCTAGGGGAGCCAGAGCACGGGCAAGCGAGAATAAAGACAGCGAGGTGAGGCACAGGAAGACGGCCTGCCATCCTGAGAATCGGGTTTCAAGACACATGGCTGAGAGGGAGAGCAGCTTCCGTGTCTGTGCTCAGCAAGGACATGCGCAGAGCGAACACGGCGGGTGGAATCAATCACACCGAGAACTTCTTTTGAAGTTCGAAAGAAACCTAAACCTACAAAAGCCATTATCCCTCAGAGGTGTTAGAAGCCGAACACGTCAACGGGTTATAAAAGGAAAATAACGGAGAAGCTTTTCACGACGCTGATAATAACAGCCAGTGTTCCTTGAGTGTTGGGACCTAAGAACTGGGCTAAGTATGCGACATGTGCTACCTCATTTAATTTTCCCCTGACCCTTCGAGGGAGGCTGTATTGGTATTGCCACCTCTCAGGCCAGGCCACCTGGACTTCGGTTAAGGCACTCTCCCAAGTTCACAGGGCAAGGAAGAAGTGGAGCCAGACCTTCCCATGGGCAGTCCCCACCCCGACCCCGAGCCCTACCCCCACCCCTCCCGCACCTGCACTCAGCCCTCCGGCAGCCGGCCTGTCCTTCCGAGTACCTCCATCACATGTTGTCTGTGGCTCTCAGATGTGTCTGGGTTCTTCCTGAATCTTGGAACTCGGTGGCCTGAAGTACCAGCCTTCAAATCCCTGCCCAAGTCACTTTGTGAAATCCAAGAGCATCTTGGGCTCTGCAAGGAGCTGATATTCTCTTCTCTCTGAGGGCGAAGCTCCTTCCATGCCTACAAGAGCCAGGGAGCCCGCCCACTGAGGCAGCTTCGAATGGCCATAAAGGAAAGGGCTCCAAGAGAGATGAAGAACCCACTGGGTGACCTCAGGGACAGCTGCTTCCTCTTCTCCTTGGCCTCGTCTGTAGTCCAGCAGCCTCCAGACTCTGGTTGGCTCCTTCATCTCCCGTTTAATGGTAACACGAAAGCTTTATATCGGTCGGGGGGGGGCTTTATAGCCCACAGGGCATCGCCAATATCCTCTCCTAGTGAGTAGACGGAGGTCAGGGAAGGGAAGGAAAAAATTCCTCCCTACCCTTAAGGTCTTCCAGCTGGACTAGGAATTAAATCTGCATGAGACAGATGAGCAGAAGGGGGAAAAAAACAAAAACGAACTTTTATTATGTGCACTTAACGATTATGAAATCGAGAGAAAGAAACGACCAACACGGGCAATTTTTGTACATTTTAGACAGAGCGGCAATACATTTATGAGGAATTTACAGGATAAGGAAAACGGGTGTTTGGGCTCAGGTAGTAGATTAGTAAAAAGTAACAAGGTTGGGGCACGTGGGTGCCTTGGTTGGTTAAGCCTCTGACTTGTGATTTCGGTTCGGGTCATGATCTCAGGGTTGGTCCTGGGATGGAGCCCGGCATCAGGCTCCAGGATCAGTGGGGAGTCTGCTTCTCTCTCTCTCTCTCCCTCTGCCTTTCTCCGCCCCCTAAAATAAATAAAAACTTTTTTTTAAGTAACAAGGTTATTTCTGCAGTTTTTGACTTTGAAGTCATTATCTCTTGATAAGGATGTCTTTTTTACTTCTTAGTCTAGGAAGGATATTTTCACGTGGGACATTTGTTTCCTGCTTTCCGGGGCCCCCGAGGAGGGTCTGAGTGTCCTTGCACCAGGATTCTCTTAAGTAAACTTTCATTTAAAATAATCACCATGGCAAAGTAGAACATTGGGGGAACCTGCCCTTGACCCCTACGTCAGTACCTCATCTCACCAAGCCTACTCTGTTATCCAAGGCATGTCCCTTTTGTCCTCGAGCCCGAAGGACCATCTGTTGACATGAAGTGTCGCTCAGGAAAGTGCTTAACCAGATCCTCTTACAGACGGGGCATGGGAAATACCCCTCACCCTCTTGCCAGTGTCCCAATGCTCTCAAGTGGGAGGCAGTGTTGTGTCAATGTTTAGGCGCACTGGAAGCCTAGCTTTGCAGCTGAATAAATGCATGACCTTGGGCCGGGTTACTTCTTCTTCTATAAAACAGAAATGATAATAGTTGGGGCGCCTGGGTGGCTCAGTGGGTTAAAGCCTCTGCCTTCGGCTCAGGTCATGATCTCAGGGTCCTGGGGTCGAGCCCCCCATCGGGCTCTCTGCTTGGCAGGGAGCCTGCTTCCCCCCCCACCCCGCCTGCCTCTCTGCCTAGTTGTGATCTCTCTCTCTGTCAAATAAATAAATAAAATCTTTAAGAAAAAAAAAAAGAAAAGAAAAGAAATGATAATAGCATCTGCCAACCACACTGGATTCTGAGGATTCGCCAAAACTACCTCTGTAAAAATCTTATCTCGATGCGTGTCACGCCGTAATATTTAGTTAATATCAGCTGCTATTATTAGTAATGATTAACAGGAAATGGTCACAATAAGAGGGAGTTGGAACAGTGGTTCGCAATCTTGGCTACAATTTCGAATCACCTGCGGAGCTTCTAAAATCCTCATCGGGTGCCAGCCGCATTCCAATTCAATCGAATCTCGGTGAGAGAAGCCGGGGTCAGTATTTGTCAAAGCTCTCAGACGATTCCAACAGGCAGCCGAAGTCGAGGACCGCCGGAACAGGCTAACCCAGATTCCAGGTCCTTCCCCAGCCCCACCCGGCCGAACTTGACACCAGTGAGCCTTCCTCGAGGTTCCCCTAGCGGAGCTAGACGTGAGGCTGCCTCCTCAATGTCAGGCACCTTCTGACACATCCACTCCTCTCTCCAAGCATCTGCCTTGCAGGGAGCCACTCTCGGCCTCAAGGTCACTTTCGGGTAGGATGAGAAGGAAACCCTCCTCAGGGAAGGTAGGAGCGGTCAGCTAGCCACGCTGTCACACTCAGGATAGACGAAAGGAAATCCTGGGTAATGGGTGCTCCGGAAATATGCAGTGAACCCAGCCCCCAGCCCCAGGGGAAGACACCCATGAGCATTCCCGGCCAGAGGCCAAACTGAGACGGAAAGGAAGCCGCCCCCTTCCTCCCAGCCCCCCTCCTGGGGTCCCAGCCTCAGCGGGAGTGATACACACCAAGGAGGGTGGAGGGTCCTCAATTTAGCACAATGAAATGTAGAGTTAGCTTTGGCAGTAACTTAGCCTTGTCTCCGTGGGAGATTTTTCCAGTTCTCCTATGATACTAATTGCATTTCTCATCCCATAAGGACCCGCTGGCCTGAGTGTTTCCTCTGAGTACCCCAGCAGTGATCGTTTGTTTATCCGGGGCTCTGAACATCCTTAGCCTGGCTCGGGAGCTGCTAGGCCTGCGCCCCCTCCTGCCCCAGGTGCCCCAGGTTTTGGTCTCTCCACTGTGCCTCCCCACGGCCCTATCCCTGCATAGGAAGCACGCTCCGTGCACCATTGCTGTTAGGCCCCAGGAAACTGCAAATCACACGCGCTAGTTACCCTCTTGCAAGTGCGCTCAGCATCTCCCCTCCCGGCCGGCCGAGTTCCCTGTACCACCCAGGACCACCAACGCCTGAGGCCGGGAGGGGTAAGTAGGAACCAAGAGGCTGTGTGGATGGACTAGCTCAGAAAAAAGTAGCCGTGATTAAGAAGGCCATTCTGGGGAGGGGAGAGGTATGTTCCCAGAGCACCTGGCGGAGAACGCGCTCCGGTAAAGCCAGACGTGCACTGCCCACCGACAGAGGAAGGGCACCAGGGGCTAAACGCAGCGAAAGGCAAGGTTAGTGAATTTAATGAGGCGATCTTAGGCAGCTTGATTCAGCTGGGTAGCTCGGGGCTAGAGGCGGAGCCCTGTACGGGAAGTGAGAAGTTAAGGCTATGCTAATTAGATTTCCCAAATACCTTTGTTATTCAGCCTGCCCGGTGGAGGGGGGGTGGGGGGGGGCTCCTGAGACACCCCCCCCCCCCATGCAGTTGCTTCCAGCCTTTCTCTCCCACCTGCCCGGATCAGCCTCGCCCACCCCCACCCCAGGCTGAGACTCCACATAGCCTGCCCGGACCCATGGGGTGGTCTGAAGGCCACCCAGCCTTCTCTCCTGCTTGGGAAGACACTGGCCTGGCAGGCAAAGGGGTTGGCAAGAAAGGCTCAGGAGAGATCTCAGTGGCTTATCCTCGTGGTGCTGGGGTGCTGGGGCCGGGTCCCTTTCCCCAGCGGTGGCTTTTGTCCTGCAGTGAGTGATGACCTTGACGGTCTGTCTTAGGGCCCCTATCGGTTGCAAGCTCTCGAGGGCAGCACCCCTCTCCCTTCACCTCTGCACCCAGCAGGGCTAGGACTCAAAGAGGAAGAGGTCCTGAAGGAACAGGAGGGCTGACCCATCCAGATGGATTCGGCCCCTAATTATGCAAGTCACGGAAGACTCAGTTTCTCCATCTGGAAAATGGCTAATCGCAGAAGCCCCTCAGGGAGCAACACGAGCTCACACTCTTGCAGGAGCAAAGCCTTGCTTTGACCTTGCTGCTTGAGTGTCACTCCTCCAAGGACAGGGGAAGCCACTTAATGCCTACATGATAATAACAGGGAGCAATTAATAATGACAATACTAGTCATTTGGACACGGCGGGGGGGGGGGGGTGCTGCTTATCTGCAGGCGTGCGAGCCGGAGCCCAGTTCCTGCTCCCGAGGGACAGCCCCACCTGTGGGGAGGCTGCTCCCTCCAGTGGAAGGCGACGGTTATGGTCAGCAAACTCCCGCCTCCCGGCCTCCCCTTCCTGCTCTGGCCTTGGGTTCCTTCTCTCCCAGCCAACAGCGCTCAGGATCACATCAGAAAACAGTGCGGACCATCACAAACTCACTGGGTGTGACACCAAAATGTGATAAAGCGGATTGACCACCAGCCTTGGTTTCCTTTCCTGCAAAAGGAGGGGATGGTCCAGTCTCAGCCCGAACCCCTGGCTGGCCCCCTGCCCACTCCGATGGTCTCTCCCGGGAGGTGTCCACTACCCCTAAGCCCAGGACAAGCCCTGCGGCTGGCTTACGGCTGCCCGGGAGAGCCCCTTGGAAGCACGCCGCGGGCCCTTACAGAGACCTGGAATGGCAGGTTGTGTGGCACGCAGGTTCTACAATTGCTTACTTCTGCTACAAATTACCTGCCTGCTGTGTGGGTCTGAGCTCCCTCCTCCCACCACACTCAGGGTCCCCGCCCCCACACCCCCACCCCCAATCCCGCCCTTCTTTGCAAGGTCTAAGCATTTAGAGGGGGAGAAACAGTGCAGAGGAAAGCAAGCCTTTTGATGCGTGGCAGCTCAGGGAAGCTTTAAGGCCCCTGCCGAGCTGGAGGAGAATGTCCCCAGAATGTTAAATGTGCCCCCTGGGTTCCCTCCCCGCGCTGCCAACCTTGAACCCAGTCACTGGGCTTGGGAACTCAGCCTGGAGTTCTCTGGTCCCAGCTCTGCAGCAGCCTCACCCGGCTCCCCCACACTTCAGTGTCTAGGGTCTCGGTCTTGATCCCCTCTGTCATGTGGAGGGCCACCTAGGATGTGACCCGGTGACTGCCGCTAGGGAGGTGAAGTGGGGAAGGCAGTGCTCAGGGAGCCCGGATTCTCCTTCCCGTGGCCCTGGGAAATCAGCAATGATAATAAGAATCATTCCTAAAGTGTTGGGGCGCCTGGGTGGCTCGGTCGGTTAGACGTCCGACTCTTGATTTTGGCTCAGGTCATGATCTCAGGGTTGTGGGATCGAGCCTCACATGGGCTCTGCGCTGGGCATGGAGCCTGCTTGAGATTCTCTCTCTCCCTCTCCCTCTACTCCTCCCCAGCTTGCTCGCGCGCGCTCTCTCTCTCTCATACAAATAAATTAATTAATCTTTCAAAAAAAAAAAAAAAACAAAACCAGAGTTTCATTAGGATGTCCCAGGCCTGTTCTAGGGGATTCACACATCTAACTTATTCAATCTCCACAACAACCCTAGGAGAAGGGTATTACTTCTTTCCTGCCTTTTACAGACTGGGAGAAACGGGGACACAGAAGGGGGAAGTAACTTGTCTAATATCACAGAGCTGGTAAGTGATAGAGCCGAAACCCCAGGGAGTCTGGCTCCAGAGCTCACACTCCAGAGCTGTTCCTTCTTAAAAATAATATTTTAAAACTCATATCGCTGTCTCTGCCTTGAGTGCTTCAGACGGTGGGTGCTGTGCTAAGAAGTCTGCCTGCGCCTTACCGGGGAGTGCTCGCGGGTCCGGGCGGGGCAGACGTCGTCCTTGCCTCCGTCCCACAGTGGAAGCAGTGCGGGCTCAGAGAGGTTGAGCAACGAGCCCACAGAGATGGTGAGCAGCCGACTGGGATGCCTTCCCAAGTCGGCCTGAGTCCAATGCCGGAGCCCGCTTGTGACTTTAGCCCCCGATGCTCCCCGATGTTCCCCTCCAAAGGGCACTCAGTCCCAGTGCCTACTTTCCCTGAGCCAAAGGACGGATGCAAGCTTCTCCGACGGCTCCCCTCTGCCCGTGGGCCTCTGATTTGACCCTGGAGGAAAGGGGCAGGGAGAGGAAATGCTCTGCGTAACTCCCAGGGAGGACTCTGTCTTCCTGCTGCCCCACACCTTAGCTCTCCACTAATGCATCCCATGTTTGGCCCCCCCACACCGCTCCCCTCCTCCCCCCAGCTCCCAACATGCCTGCTTCCCCGGGCAGGGATGCACAACTCCAGCCCCAGCGTGACGGATATGTATGGCCAAGAATGGTGATGTATCTATTAAGTGAAAGCGACAACTTTCATTAACCCAAGTAGACATTATTAAAACGCGCTGGTTGTCCCCGGGAAATGAAGCGCCTGGCTCGGGCCGGAGCAGAGCCCCTGCTTGTATGCTGCAAGCTGCCGAGTGTGGGCCGGGCCTCCCTCTGGCACCCTGCGTCTCATCCATCATTTCCCAGGAAGCGGGCCCAAACCTAAGCGCCCCCACATCGCTCCCCTGACAGCACTCGACACACGACTTCTCCCTCTGGCATCCCTCTGAATCAGGAATCCCAAGCCCAGGTGACCCGAGGCCTGGAGGCCAGGGGCGCTCCGTGACTCGCCCTGCCTGCACCTGCGGCCGGAGCCGCCTGCTGGGGCGCTGATTGACTCCGTTAAATGCAGCACCCTAAACCTGAACGGAATCCCGGCTGCGGCCGAGGGGGCACCACTGGAGATGTGGCTTGGTGGGGTCCCACCTTTCGGGGCCACTGGAGTCAGAGACTAGGTAGAGTCATATCCCCGGGGACTCCGGTCGGAGCTGTTGGGAGCCCAAGGGATGCAGGAGAGGCCAGAGGATGGGAGGGACGGAGTGGAAAGGGTAGGACCGGGGAGGGTGGGAGACAGGGCCGACGGGGCAGGACGACCCCTGCCTGGTGTCTGTGACCGCGGGGCTTGGCTGAGGTCGGGGAAGCAGCAATAGTAATCACATCTACCACTTTGCAATTTACAAAGCGCTTTTACGTAGAACCATCCCGTTCGCTCCTCCTAAGTCCTGCTGTGAGGGAGCTGCTGCTTTCCCTTTTGTACGGGTGATGAGAGGAGGCTCAGAGAGGTCGGGTCACACAAGGGAGGTTGGTAAGCAGCAGCTCCCGGCGAAGTGCCGGGGCCGCCGACTCTGCGTCTGGTGTTGCCTCCAGACTTCTCCTCATCTCGAAATTCTTTTATTAAGTTCCAAACCCGGATGCCTGGTGAAGTTGAGATGCTCTCGTTTGGAGGGTGCCCCCCATTCTGTGCAACGCCACACCCATGCCCAGGTGCGCTGCGGGCGCAAGCGGTGTTCTGTGCGCACCTGCCGGCCGGCCGCTTATGGCCGCGGGTCGCACACCTGTGGCCGCAGACGTAGCCCAGAGGAGGGCAGGTGTCCCAGCTGGCATGTCCCCTCCTTATCTGTACAGGGAATTCTCCGTGGGCCCGTGGGGGAGACCAGACAAATCCTCTGGTGCAGGCCTGGCACATAGTAGGTGTTCAACCAAAAGGGCTCGAAACCACGCGCCCAGACTGCGGCGTGCCCGATATTTACTGACCGCTCTGGTTTCGTCCCAGGTGGGGGTCAGCTCGTCTCCTACTTTCACAGATGGCCTCCACGCCTGCTCCCCGGTGCGTGCTCACCCTCGTCACCTCTGTGTCCTCGTTTGGGGTTCAGAAATACAGCTGTCGTCATCCCGGACACCCCGAGGAGACAGAGCAAGGACAGGGGCTGTAGCTCGGTCACCTCTTACTTCCACGGCCTGGCATCTTGCCTGATGGGATGGGTTATCAATAAATGTTAATGGGTGGATAGAAGGGGGGGAAGGGGAGGGAGGGAAAAGAGCAAATAAACAAAAAAGTGGGCAGGTGATAAAATCATGACACTTTGGCCAAGTGGCCATCTCAACAGATTCCAGCTCCTCGGCAAGGCAGGGCTGTGCGGCTGGTCTCGGGGCCAGCGGGAGGAGGGGGGTCTATTCGGGGGACGCGGGTAGGAGCCCTGTGCTGGGGGACTGCGGGACCTATGCCTACTCCCTGGCCTGTACCTCTCTTCTCTTCCCTGCAGCAGCCTGGCCAATCCAGAGCTGCCAGCCTCTGGGGCCGGGAGAGGGAACAGCCCCAGCTCACCTGCCGGGCCCAGACCCCGTGTCCTCTCTTCCCGTCATGTCTGTGGACAGGTGGGGACCATCTGCGGAGATCTCAGCACCTTCCTCTCTCTTCCCGCGTCCCCCTCTGCTTCCTTTCGGCAAGGCCCCCTGCGCTGAGCACGCTTCATCGCTCGGCCCTAGCGCCCCCCCTTCCCCGTGACCTCTCCTTCCCCAGGCTCCAGGGCGGTTACTGCCCCCTTACTCGTCAGGAATGAGGGCTCTCCCCACAGGGGAGGAAGGTATTTCTCTCCAAACCAGCTGCTAGGAGAGGAGAGGATGCCAGGAAGGAGCGGGAGCTGGCAGAAGCCCCCCTCTCCGCCTGCCCCTCGGTATTCAGTGTGAAATTATTGCTTTAATCAAAGCACTAAGCTAAATAGGGAGCCCCAGTCTCCTCACCCTGGCATGGGGGCTCAGCAGCTTTGGAAATCTGTAGAGGATTCTCAAGGTGACAGCTTAGCCGATGCAAAATGGATCCCTTCTCAGAATGTAGCCAGACCCCCTCCCCCACTGGGTGGCCCGGAGTAGGTTCCTCCGGCGGCTGAGCCCATAGAGAAAGTATCTCATGCCGGTCCCTACACCTCACCCAGTCAGACCTTCAGTAATCATTTACTGAGCCCTGCCGACATGGCTGAGTGAGAGAGGCCTGCCCCACACTGGGCCTTTTTTCCTACGGTTGACTTTCACCCTGGCCTTAAACCTTGCCAGAGCAGCTCCTGAGAAGCTCAGTGAACGGCCCCAGACAGAGCAAAAAGCTCACGGTAAATGAGCTGATCAAGGTTATCGTTCTCCAGGGTGCAAGTGAGGGTCATAAGTGGGTACCCAGCCCCAGTGACTGAGACCCAAAGCTAAGACGAAGCTTGCACACTGATCGCAGCCTCACTCCCTCCTTTCTGCAAGGCAGCTGTGAGAGAATGAAGAGATCAGAGGCATGAAGTCGAAAGACCTGGATACTGCTCTCCATTCCGTCATTACAAGCTGTGTGACCTGAGGCAAAGAGCTTGACCTCTCTGAGCCCATCCCTCATCTATCTGTGGGGGATGTTTTCGCTGGCTGGTAGTGAGGATCAAATGAGATAATGTATGTAGACTTCTCTATAATCCACAAGGCACTTGACAAAGGCAAGTTTGCAATTACGGCACCAGCGGCCCAGGCAGAAAAGTACAGAGGGCCAGGGGCCAGGCCTGGGGAGAGGAATTGGAAGGAGTGCTGCCTCCTGAATAACCCCACACAACCCTAAAGAGCTCCAAGGGCGAAGGTCTCCCCGCAGGAGCAGCCTCTGACAGTGCACACACAATGAGCTCTTCTTCAGAGCCCCATCAAAAGGCAAACAGAAACTCCGCCTGCAGGGACTGACCTCCTGGTCACCGCTCCAGGGGAAAGACTTTGTTTTGTGAAGAGGGAGGGGAGCCATCCCTCATCTCGGTAAACAAACTCAGCCATTCCATTAGCTCCCGCGAGGTGTTGACCGTGGCCGCAGCTGTGCACGTCCTTGCGCACATCCTGGAGAATCAAAGGGGCAGCCCTGGGGGACCTTATTTCATCTCAGACGCTCCCCAGATCCCTTGTCTCCTGAGACTCCTGCTGGCCAGTGTGCACGGCTCTCTGGCCAACGTGTCCACTTCTAATGCACAGTCCTTGAAGGGGGAGGGGCAGATGCCGAGGAAGGAGGGAGGGGCGTGGGAGGGAAGGCACCGGCTTTTATTGGGCACCTACTGTGTGCCAGGTTGGATGGGGATATAGAGAGCGCAGACAAGGGTTCCTGGGTGGCTCAGTCAGTTAAGCATCTGTCTTCGGTTCAGGTCATGGTCTCAGGGTCCTGGGATCGAATCCAGCATCCAGCTCCCCGCTCAGCCGAGAACCTGCTGCTCCCCCTGCTTGTGCGCACGCCCTCGCTCTCTCTCTGTCAAATAAATAAAATCTTTTTAGGAGAGAGAAAGAACGCAGACAGAAAAAGGGAGCCGGGCTTTGTGGCGGCGCTGAGGGGGAAGGTGCTGGCCACTCACTGGGGAGGACTTGCTCGCCATTCTTTCCTCTGAATTGGGTCGCATTTGGAGGGGAGCTAGGCGTGAGGGGACAGGAGTCCACAAAGGGAGCGCAGCAGGGGGAGTTGTGATTTGGGGATTTGCAGAAGGCGGATGAAGCCGCCAACAGGCGGGAGGACGCATGGCATCGAGGTGACAGAGAAGACCGGACATGCACGGGTGGCCCAGGCCAGGTGGGAAGGCAGGGAACATATCAGGTTCCGTTAGGTGCCCCAGGGAGAGGGACTGGCTGAGTGGTGAAGGAGAAGGCTTCTGTTTACAGCCATCTATCTCCCATAATTAGCCATTTAGGAAGAAAATAGCCTTCAAATTCAAAGGTAAATTGACTTACATTGGGATAATAATGTTTGATTGAGCACAGGAAGTTCATCTTTAGAGTATGAGAGCAAACAAATTGCTTTTCTTCCCCGGTGCTGGGGAAGAAACAAGATGAGATTGCAGGTGCTCCCGGAGCTGTGTGCCCATGGCCTCGGGACATTAGCAGGCTCGGGGCTCAGCCACCGAACTCAAGGTGGGCTGGGCTCAGTCTCTGCCCGTTGATTCCTGATCTTTGTTTTAGAGAGTTTTTAAATTATACTGTATCACATTGATGCAGCAATCAGTTATTATTGTCAACAAGAGCGTGAAGAGACATAAATTCCCTCCCTTAGATAGAGACTGGTTCATAAATATATTTCTTTATTGCTTCCTAGATTGGAGAAATTGCTCAGACTTGGCTTCTTCAAATGTGGGGGTGGGGCCGGGGGTGCCAAGGGGCTTAGATTTTGCTTCTAATTAAGGTTGTGAAATCCTGGATGATTTCCTCTAGAAGGCACTGCATTCTGAGCTTCCTGGACTAGGGGGCAGGTGGAGGGGTGGGAGAGGGAAGAGGGAACACACCAATAATTAAAATATAACATGATATGTGCTGTGATAGAAATACGAACGGATGCGGGACTCAGATAGGGAAGTCACTCTCACCAGAGAAGTCAGGCCATTCTCTCGCAGAGGAGGGAAGTTGGAGTCAAGCTTTGAAAGCTAAAATACGGAAGTGGATTATCAGAGACACCCAGAGACCCCCACGGTCTCCTTGGTCGAGCCCCTTCTGGCGCTTTGGGTTCTGACAGAAATTCAGATTTTACTTAGGTTACTAGTAGAAACCAAGAATCGCCTCCATAGAGCTTTATCTCAGCTATGTCTTTCTTCCATTTATTCTGATAATGTATTTTTGGAATAGGGGTGAAGAGACTCGGGCCGTCACGGATTTGAGCATGTGTGTGCGTGTGTGCATGTGTGCGCATGTGCCTGTGCGCACAAACCCACCACCTAGGTGGCTCACGGATGTGGAAGGTTTAAGTCCTCGAGTCTGAATATAAAGGAGCAAATCAAAGTCAGGCTTTTTTGAAGCTAAGAAGGACCTGTATTAGTTATCTACGGCTGTGTGACAAATTACCCCCAAATTAGCCACTTAAGACCGTACACATTTATCATCTCAAAATCTCTGTGGGTCAGGAATGTGGGGGTGGCTCGGCTGGGTCCCCAGCTTCGACCTCAGTCGCTCTGAGGGCCGCAGCCAACGTGCTACAGTCATCTCAAGGCTCACCGAGGGGACGGGCCGGCTTGGGAGATTCCCACACGTGGCAGTTGGCTGGATTCGGTTCCTTGCAGGCTGTCGGACTGGGGGGCCTCGGCTCCTCCCTGGATGTTGGCCCCACCCCCCGTTCTTGCCCCATGGGTCTCTCCAACGCAGCAACTTTCTTCTTCAAAGTTAGCAGCCCGGAAGACAGGAGAAAGAGTGTGGGTGGCAACAAGACCGAATTCAGAAGTCACTGTCTTTCGGAACTTAATTCCAGATGTACCATCTCATCACTCGGGCTGTATTCTATTCACTAGAAACAAGCCAGGAGGTCCAACCCATGCTCCAGAGAGGGGAGTACACACACACACACACACACACACACACACACACACACACACGTGTTTGAAAACCAGGAGAGAGAGCACGAGGAAGCTGCCTACCGCTGGACCTTGGCCATCAAGTCAAATCCCCCGAAGGTAGACTAAGACCATGGAAACCCAGCTGAGAGCTGAGGCCGGGCACAGAGCTCTGGCTCTCTCCCCAGAGCCCCCCCTTCAACCACAGAGAAGGTAGCATATCAGAAGGGTGGTCATCGGAGGGCATAGATGCCGGGAGAGGAAGGGCAAAGCAGAGAGCCCCCCGGGGGGGTCAGGGGAACAAACGGCCCAAGAAGAGCGGTCACCTCTCCACTTCAAGAGCTAAAAGCAACAGAGAAGAACAAGAAAAGAGTCAGGGGCCGAAATCGCAGGCACAGCCAAAAGCATGCCTGCCTCAGAGAGAGTCCACGGGGGGCTAAGACAGCGCTGGGAACAATGCAGCGGAGGCAGCCGAAGCAGCCAGAAAGCCCCTGGAAATAGGGTGCCCAGACTCCCGCTCTGGGACATCGTCACAGATTAATAAGGCTTTTGAGGATTTCCAGAAATGTTTCTATGAGTCAGAGCCTAAGAGGGGCCAACGTGGGGCTCTTTGAAACCTCCTTTTCAGCAGCTTGAAACAGCGGCTGTCTCTACACCCAGCAAGGAGGGGCGAGGCCCGGGCGAGCCAGGAAAAGCTATTGTGTCTCTAGAAAATGGGAGCCCACAAGGGGACTTTCTAACAGCCCTGAGCAAGCCATTGAAGTTGGAAGGCAGGCACCTGCCTTAGTCCAGGAACAATTATCCGGCCCAACAATGGCAGGGAGGCGGCCACAGCTCAGATGCAAAAACCACCTGATCTTCGAACTGAGGTGGAGGGCATTCTCAGAAGCCCTGTGAGGAGGCCCTAGAAGGCAGAGATAACATTTAAGAGGCAAAACAAGAATTATTATTCCCTTGTGGAGGGAAGGAAACCAAAGCTCAAAGACATTTAATGACTTACCCAAAGTCTCTCAGCAACAAATGGTAGAGTGGGTGGTCATTCTCTAACAGTTTGGCATTCCCTTGTTAGCAGCAGAGATCCAGAGTACCAGTGGTGGAAACAAGCAAGGGGTTAACTCTTCTCTCACATAACACGAAGTCTAGAGGTAGGCAGGCAGCCCGTCCTGAGCACTGGCTTCCATGCTCAGGTCATGGTACCTCATGGTCACAAAATGGCTGCCAAAGCCCTCAAGGCATCAGCTCCACACTTCAAGCAAGAAGAAGAGGAAAGAGCCAAAGTCGTGCACCCTCCCGGGGGAACCTGCCATTGTTAAAGAAGCCCACGCAATGGTTTCTAGTTATATCTCAGTAGCCGCCCTTTCACTTTTCAAGGGAAGCTGGGAATTCATATTTTGTTAACTTACTTCAACAATATAAGGATTCTGAGGGCAAATAAATGGGAGAATGTATATTACGTAGGCAAACAGTACTTTTTGCCACAAGACTCAGATTTCCTGAATTTAAACCCAAACTCTTCCCACTCTCTAGACTGCCTATGGCAAGCATGGACAGAATGGCCCAGACTACTGTCCACTACCCTGTGCCCTGGCCTAACACAGAGTCCCTGGCCAAGCTGAATTATCCAGCATCCAGGGGGCCCTGCTGCCCAAGCATCGGTGCCAGGCCAAGGGCCCCAGGAAAACATTATTGCATCTGCTCGATCTTGAGTCCCGTTCGCTACCAGCAGGCCCAAATTGCATCTCCGGCAGGTGCTGTCTGCTTTGCTAGAATACACACCGAGTCTCCACTTCTCTTAGGGCTTCGTAGAACCAGCCATGGGTCTTTGCTTTTATTGTAGGATCATGATGGGATGTGGGAATTCAATGGCTATTGTGCTCCATTCCAGACACAACAGTGTTTCCCGGGGATACAGTGTTGGTCAAGTTAGGTTTAAAAAAAAAGTGCATGCGGGACTCGGAACAGCAGAAGGATAGTCAGTTACGTACTTGTGTTCATTCCCCGGCGATCAGAAACAAGGGGCCACATTCTGCCCCACTGATATCAATGTTTATTCCACATCGAGGAACACAAGGGTCCCTTTTTTCACTGGTGCAGAAAAGAACCCCGAAACCAGCCGCGGGGGGAGGTACTCGAGAGAGCAGCGTGGGGCCACTTGCCCTTTGAGAACAAAATAGTTTGGAGCTCCAAATGGAAACTGTGAATCCGATGACAGAGCAGCCTGATAGGGCCATCCTTTTCACCAGCTTCCTGTTGCCCCATTTCCAGATTTCTTCCTGTGACATTTCAAGTTACAAGGCTCCCATCTCAGAACTTTGACTTTGAATGTCTTTTCATATTGGCCTTAAAGAAGATGGTGTCATCAGTGACCTTTTTAAAAGACCACGGGGGCTTAATTAAAAACTAAACTTGGCCACTTAATTCCGACGATCCTGTCGAGTCCTCGGCACTGAAGTGAACTCAGCCTTGTCAGCTTGCAGCGAGCGGGCTGCCGGCGCTGCCCTTCGGTGTCCCGGCACCCCCGAGCCGCAGAGCGCCAGGCGGGTGCTGGCCTGGGCCCCGGGACCGCTAATGCTGCTCTTGGCAAGACGGGGGCCCGGCCACTGAAAGCCCGGGGGCTCTGCGGAGAGCAGAGGAGCCCATCGGGGAGACCGAGGCATCTGTGCAGGGAAGGTCACCAAAGGAAGAGAATGGGGACCACACAGGTTTCTGGCGATGGCGAGTCTAGAGCGAGGGAATTTCTCAGGTGTCCCTGTCACCATCACCCCCAGCCACGGGGAAACGATGCTGTCAGTAGCCAAGGGGAACTCTGCATCCACAGTCGGTGCCGCCTGAGGAAGGGGGCTGCATTCACGACAACCAGGATGACCCTGCTGGGCCCAAGGTCCCAGGCAGCAAAGTGCAAAGTGGCTTTTGCCAGGAAGTGTCGCTGGCACCGAGGACCAAGAAATGCATGACAGGAGGCTTGCAGAAAACACTAGATGACTCCTGAACACAGCTTCCTTCTCTGTGCCCTCGGAATTTTGTATCTGTAGGACAGAGCCTTTTTCTATGTCCTTGAATAGGACCCATGGCCAGACAGAGAAGAGAATTGGCCAGGAGTGTGCATTAGAAATCAGAGAATTTTCGAGCTGGCAGAGGTCTTAAAGAGTTTCTACTGCTGTGCCTTTGTACCCTTGAAGGCCCCACTCCTCAGGCCTCTGAGGCCCAGAGTGTTAAATGACTGGTCTTTCGGTTCTAGCAGTGGTTAGCCGCCCTGCCTGGGAGGAAAGGAGGTGGTCCCCGCCCCCACCCCCACACCTGCACCCCACCCAGGACCAAGCCCTGTCCTTCCCGCATCCTCCTACAGATCGGCACCACACAGGCCCTATGACCAGTGTGGGGGATGAGGTCTTGAGAGTGGAAGGGAGGGAACCAAACGATCTGCTTTCCCTCCCCCATCCAGGCAGAAAGGAGAGGAGGCAGGAGGCTCTGCCAATGCAAAGTGGTTTGTCAGTCAGTCGACAAACATTCACCCATCCAGGGAGCACCGCTGAGCAAAGCACGGGCCTGGCCCCTCCCCTGGGGGAGGACCATCAGATCACATTGCTGCATGAGCTCAGTACCAGCGCAGTAATGGCCACAATCAGTGGGTTAACGTGCCGAGCTTCCTGGGGAGGTGGTAGGAGAAGTCGGACTTCCCAGCTTTGGGGACAAAGGAAGGGGAAGTCACAAGTCCTCTTGAGAATCTTCTGGAAGCTATGACGGCTCTGAACATTCTCCTTCCTTAGACGTTGCATGCATGTTCACTCTAGTTTAGGGAATTGCACACCGCCCTACTATGCGCACACCGCGCTACTAGGCACACACCACCCCAGCGGAGGACACGGTTCTAGATAGTTCCGCACGTATAGGGCAAAGTGGTCCCGAGGAAACCACCAGCAGCAGGCCAGCGAGTCGGCTGATCTGTCAGCGGGGAGTGCGGCCAGGAGGGTGTTCCATCACCTACCCCGAACCCGGAGGGGAGGTGGCACTCTGGCCAGGGCGGGCCTGCACGCTGCGCCCGCTTAGCACGCTGCCCTGTGCCCCCGCGGTGAGCCGGCAAGAGTAGGCTGGGGGCGGGGGACCGGATGACAAGCCTGCTTGCCGCCGTCAGCCAGAGAGAGCCAGTGGCGTGGAAATGCGGCGCCCCTGCAGCCTCCTGATAAAAGTGCTAAATAAAGGTAATTTTCGAGTTCCCAGTTAACAATGGCTGAGCGCACGAGTGGTGACCGAAGAGTCAGTCAATTACCGGGCGAACTGTCGGGGCCCCGCTCTAGGAACCACCGGGCCCGTGGTCTGCATCCACACAAGGATGACCTCCGGAAAACAGCGTCTTGGCTCCGTGGGAAGCCAAACCCACATTTGTTTCTCCAAAGCCGAGGCGTTTTTTCCTATTGAAGAGCCATTCAGATGAGCCGCATGTCTGCAGAAAGGGTGCTTTCCATGGGCTTCTGGCTGAGAAGCTCTTTGTGCAGTTCTCCTAACGGGGCCCTGCGCAGGGCCTCCTCCCCTCGAGCCCCTCCCAGCCCCAGCCTGCCCCAGGCCTCTCTGCCCTCTGCTTCCCTGAAACAGGCCTCTCCCCCTCTGAGCTGAGATTCTCTTTCTTCCGGCCCCCTTCCCTGGTGGCCTCACCCAGCTCGGCACAGTAGCTTTCGCTTCCCATGGACACGCAGCCTAACCGGGAACTTGTTCCACACTCACTTCCTCCCCGAGGCCTCCCCCAGTGGCCCTGCCAGGCCCATTCCCCTGGCTTTCTTGGCCCTGACCTGAACAGAAGGAGCTATCCAGCTGCTCACTCGTGCAAGGAGGCTTACAGGAGGTACTGTGTTTTCTTTGCCATGGTCCTTTTTACCCTGATGTGGTCTGTCCTCCCCACCGGACCAGACTCCTCAAGGACACTGCCTCCTCTGGACCCCTCTCTCCCTTGGGAGGCTACCTGCTGTAGGAGAAAGAACTTGGGCTCGGGAATCCGTTGAAATTGCCAAATCTTGACTTCCCCCTCCAAACACATACACACCAGTTCCTAACTGTGTGACTTCGGACTTTGCTCAGTCTTGGTTGTCTCATCCATATAAAGGGAATGAGGTTTACAATAACATTAGAAAAATACCTACGACAGAGCCCGAGACTTCACACGCACCCAGTGCACTTAAGTCCCCATCAGAGGGGCCCGGTGGAAGGTTCTGGAATTTTATTTCACGGCCCATTGGGGGCTGTGAACAAGGCCTTAGATCTATCTCAGAGACTCATCTCTGAGCACCCAGCCCGAGCACGGCAGGCCCCCAGAACGTCGGGGCTCTGAGGGGTGGCCTGGGGCTGCTTAGAGTCCAGGAGTAGTGAGCTGTGTGACCATGGGCTAGACACAAAACCTCTCTGAGCTTCCATGTCCTCATCATAAGGGAAGTCTCCACCCAGCCGGTTCCCTCGAGCATTACGGTGAGGAGCAGTGGGAGCACCTTCCCGGACAGCAGAACCCAAACTACCTCCCTGCCCAAACACGTGAAGCTTCACCCTAGGATTTCTGCCTTTAGGCTAAGGGCTTCTTTTGTTTAAGTATTTGTACCCTTGGGTTAGGGCTGGCTCCAAGCATTGAGCCAATGGTTGACTTTAACACCTTAATACCGCATGAATGCTTTGGATCACTTGCTAATGAGACAAGTTCTCAGGGGATTGGGGGCGAAATGAGACCCACTGGACAGATAAATGGTGGTGAAAGAAGGAAGGACGACCTGGGTGGGGTGCCCCGGAGGGCAGGGTCCTAGGAAGTCTGAGCTCCTGGATAGCAAGGTGGGGCGAAGGAACGAGGCAGAAGCAAAGCCAGGAAAACGAGAGTGTAACACAGAAAGCTTCGTTCCCTTCCCAGCTTTCCTGGGGCTATTTCCTACCTCACTTCATCCCTCTCCTTATACCCCATCCCCACCCCCACCCTCACACTGCCAGGAATGGTCAGGGACTCGTAGTTACCAGGTCGAAGAGCCTCCCACGCTATTCCCCCTCGCCCTGGACAGGCTGGCGCGCTCCTCCCCCCCACCCAGGAGGACAGAGACTACTGTCTGTGTCCCCAGCCTCCTTGAGCCGGGGACAGCAGCCCCCACAGGCATCGCTCAGGCCCTAATTACACCCTCCATCACTTTCCCACTGAGGCTGAAATGGGGACAGATCGCTCACCAAGCAGTGGCAGTGACCTTCACAGACCGTTTCACCTCCATTCAGCCCCCTCCTTGTCGGAGACCATGTTCTCTTTCATCTGGAACCTTCACCGAATGCCACAGCAGAGCCTAGGGCAGCCATCGGAGACATAACCTGCAGGATCGTGGAGGGGGGCGGTGGGCTTCAGCCCTTGGCCGCACGAGGGGGCGACAAGAACAGGTTTGCCCACAGTGGCTAATTTCTGGAAGATTTGGAGCCTCAGGACTGGCGGAAAAGCCTAACAGTTGCCGACCCTGGGACTTGGGGACCCCCCAAAAAAAGTCCGTGCCATCATCGACTGCATCATTTGCAAAAAGATGTTCGAAACAGGGACGTAATGTCCCTTTAAGCTTAGCTTAGTCGGGCCACATCTGGAGTCTTGCATTCAGTTCTGGAAGTCTGTTTGGAAAGGGATATTAAGGAAGCAGAGAACACCAGGGCGGTTTAGGAAAAGAACTGTGCCAGAGGAGGAAGAGGCTGGACATACGATGCTTAAGGACACGGGATCTCAAGAATCCGCTGCCTGGGTTCACATCTGAGACTCAGCTAAGCTGATATTTGTATTCATCTTCGTCCTCGTGTTAATCTGGGTGCCCGGAGGATATGCTCTGGTGCAGTCGGGCCCTGGTTGGTATTCAGAGGGTGAGCTCCCATTCCTAAGGGGGAGACTCAGTAGAAAGTGTGGAGCTCAGGTGGTAAATGAAACAGGCGGCAGCGGGG
Source organism: Potos flavus (assembly GCA_028534135.1). Classification (NCBI taxonomy): domain Eukaryota; kingdom Metazoa; phylum Chordata; class Mammalia; order Carnivora; family Procyonidae; genus Potos; species Potos flavus. The sequence goes on along the minus strand of CM052884.1, from coordinate 18,596,559 downwards.
GCACCAGGACGGGCCCAGCCCAGACCTGGCAGGGGCAAGGATGCTAGCAAGGTGAGGCCAGGTGGCAGGGCACAGCGGGGTGAGCTTCAGGGCATACTCACAGAACCTGAGCCGGGAGGTAGGAAGCCACACTCACCCCGGATAGGGAGTGTCAGCACCGCACAGGCCCCAGGGCCCTGACACATGCTTTGGGTTCAGAAACACGGTGTTCTGCCCCCCTTCCCCCCCCCCCTGGCACTGCCACTTAAGGAGCCGCGTGCCCAAGGGCACATGACTCCACTTCCCTAAATTTGTTTCATTTGCAAACAGCGGTAGCTGCTTCCCAGGGCAGGAAGAAGGGGAAAAGCACTGAGCAGCGCCAGCCCCCTAGACCCCGAAGGAATGCCAGCTGCCTCTCCGTGCCGCTTATCAGCTTCCCAAGGACGCCGAGCCCTCAGCCATAGAGCTGGTGCCAGCCCTGCCTGCAGGTGGGTGGGCGGCCGGCTGGCCGCCACGGCCCTGCTCCCTTGGCTGAGAGTGATGATCATCATGGATGAAGCGGCCAGAGCCCAAATTCTAGAAGATTCAGAGGATGGCTGTGCCCCATTTCAGGGAGTCGTTTTTCTTCCCCTCCCTGCAGACGCAGAGATAGCCCGGACCCCTCCAGCTCCGGAGGGTTCGGAGGGCCCTTCATCTGCCGTCCCGTTATTTGTTGTCTCTGTTGTCATGAGGAACAGAAGAGAAATATTGTCTCCAGCCAGAGCCGCAGGAGGCAGACACCTTGAGAGGCAGCGGCTCAGGGCTGCAGTAATTGCTCTGATTGGAGCATTTTGTCAGGTTGCTGGGAGGGATCTGGGCAGCGCGGCAAGTTGCTGGTGCCCAGGGGTTCCGGGAAGATCCTGGGGGCTTGTGGCTCCCTTGAAGAATGGGTGCCGGGTTCCACGCACCAAATTGCTGTTATCTCTCTCTCCCTGCAGCAAGCCCCCTGCTGGGGTGATGGGTGCCCTCCGTTTTCCCTGGTTCTCCCACTGTCTCCCCAACCTCACCTCAGCTGCTCTCAGGGGACAGAATTCTAGCCTCGCTCGTAAATCCATTCACTGGACATGAATTTTCGGGGTGCCTACTAACTGCCAGGCTGTGTTCTAGGTGCTTGGGGACTATGGTGGGGGGGGAAGACCCCTGAACTAGGGGAAACAGAGCCTAAATAAAATCATAATACAGAAATTAGTTAGGGGCACCTGGATGGCTCAGTCGGCTGGGCGTCTGTCTTCAGCTCAGGTCATGATCCCGGGGTCCTGGGATCGAGCCCCGCATCGGGCTCCCTGCTCGGTGGGGAGTCTGCTTCTCCCCTCTCTCTCTGCCTGCCGCTGTCCCTGCTCGTGCTCACTCTCTCTGTCAGATAAATTTTTTAAAAATATTAAAAAGAAAAGTTTCTTATACGGAATGCCACAGTGTGCCTCTTAGGGGAGGAGAGTGGGTAGAGCAAGGTAAGCAGGGCTGGGGGTGCCCGGGGCCAAGGCAGGCCTTTGAACTCCAAGAGAAACCGGCCCTGAAGGCTTCTCTCCTTCCCCTCCCTGCCAAGGGCCCCCCAGCAAGGTTCCACCAAACCACTCCAGGTTGTTATTTCAGCGAAGGAAACCCCAGCCCGCCCCGGACTCCTGTTCCCATACCTCCCAGCCCAAGCAGCCCTTCCAGGCGCCCAGCATTGGGCAAGTCACCTTTTTTTCTTTTCCTTTCAAAGATCCATCCACTTATTTTAGAGAGAGAGTGAACGTCTGAGCAGGGGGAGGAGCAGAGGGAGAAGGAGACCAGCGGACTCCCGCTGAGCGGGGAGCCCAGCGAAGGGCTCTATCCCCGGACCCTGGGATCACAACCTGAGCCAAAACCAAGAGCCGGATGCTCAATTGACTGAGCCACCCACGTGTCCCTGCAAGTCACTTTTAACACGGAAATTCCCATTTCATCCTCTCCCCAAGGATATGCATGTCCAAGTACACTTAACTCCCATTCTGGAAACTGGGGCTCTGGGAGGCTGAGCAATGAAGGCCAAGGTCACATGGTTCTAGTAAGTGTGGTTAAGAGTCTAGTCTAGTAAGTGGTAGAGCTGGAACTTGGCCAGGACTTTGGTTCCCCATCTGCATTCTGGGCCGTGATACAGTGTTGCTTTCACATCCCTGATCACAGTCCATCCCATGAGCCAGAAACGATAAAGCCCGTTTTGCTCACGAAGAACCAAGATTCAGAGAGTGTAAGTAACCTGCCTCAAGTCACACAGCTAGCAAATAGCAAAGCCTGGACTTCTCCCAGAGATGCCTCCTGGGCCAGTGCTCTCTCCCTGTGCCCCAGATCGCACATCTTCTCAGGTCAGCTTCTCCCTCCTTCTCGAAGCCCTCCAGAGACAGACCTCGGCCCCTCTCCGCACCCAGCCCCTGGCTCTCCTTCCTTCATTCGTCCCTCGCAGTCAGTGCCCCCCATGAATATGAACAAAAGAGAGAAGATAGACGGCAATGAGGATTGTGTTCAACTATTTTACTGAAGTTATAATCATTCCTAATCTAAATTTGCAGGAATGTATTACACAGGCTAATCATTCACATATATTGTACTGCGGTTTCAATTTAGGGGAAAGTAAAAGCCATTCAGAAGGCAGAAGTATGTTAAATGAACAACCCCCAGATGACCGTCCTTCAGTTAGATAAAGCACAGCGGGGGGGGGGGACATTGGGGTTTGGGGTTGGCTTTTTTTTTTCCGGGCTTTTTTTTTTT
>CM052884.1:18554184-18593314 GCA_028534135.1 Potos flavus | reverse complement strand
AAAGACAGATCAGGCATAAGAATATCAGGCGTGTTTGACATAATTGTCTCCATGTGATTAAGTACACGGTACTTTAAACAGGAACTGCTGGAAGAAGGTCATTTATTTCTTCATCAAAAGTTCATTGAATACCTACCCTAAAAATTATCTCAATTTTCATAATAAATTCCAGACAGTGTTCTAAGCCCTGGAACTTTCAAAGTAAATAGGACCTAATCCCTGCCCTCGAGGCGCTCATGATTAAAACACACAGGTACGTCTCCGTGTTACTGTCACCTCCGAGAAAAAGCCCTGCCCAACCACCTTACCTGAATTAGATACCCCTCTTCCCGCACCGTGATACACCATCGCGGCAGCCGGGTTATATATTTTGTGGTGCTTACTCTAACTGGTGATCACTGATGAGACTGTCCCATCAGGAAGGCAAAGATGCTGCTCCGTCCTTTCCTCGCCTATCCCTGGGCCTGAATCCGGTATCTCACACATGAGGAATAGTCCATCGACTTTAATTTACGTAATTAATTAGTGCCCTAAGAGGAATGCACAAAGGTGCCAACAGAGGAATGCACAAAGGTGCAAGGTGGGTCTTGGGAAAGAACCACTGGGTAGCGCAAACCGACGTGGAGCATTGCACACGATGAGTGTCCCTGTCTCCAGCGGTTTCTTAAGCCTTACCTCTCAGCCTCTCCTCCTGTTCTGGTACAATAGTGCCTTCCGGGAGGCCAGGGCCCAAGCAGGTCAGCAGAGGGGAGGCCCCCACAGGTGGGTCTCCCTCCTTTCCACACCACCTCTCTTTCCTCACCCCATCTACTGCTGGGCCGCATTCTCGGGGCATCCCCACACAGATATGTCCCACCAGATCTGCCAAGGGAGCTGTTTCCACTGTTGCCTCATCCTACCCGTCCACCCATCCCCCCCTACACACACACACCCCTTTATTCCCATCCCTTTTCGTGGCTTTTCTCAATTACCCAGTTTTCCTGGAGATCCCAGAACCACTCACCTTCTCCATGCACTTTGCCTTCCCCGGGGCTGCCCTTATTCACAGCGGGAATAGAGGGCTCTCACATGGTATCTGGTGAGGGGCTCTGCCCGCCCCTTGAAAAGCTTGGTACTCCTCTATGTTGGAACTTAAAGCCTAGCAGTCACAGTGCAACCCACCCACTCAGGGAGGCCCAGGATCGATGAATGACTTGCCTCAGGTCAATAGGAAGCCGGCAGAAGAGCCAGGACCCCAATCCAGGTCTCCTGACATCCGGTCCAGTGCTCTTGGAATTCTGAAAGAGGAGGCTCAGACCGTGAACAGAAGGGAAGCCAGTAACCCTTCACCTTGGTTTGGTTTGCAGAGCAAATGCAGAGCAAGAGGGAAGGGCTGGGGGAAGAGGGGGCAGCACACAGAAGTCTCCCGGTGTGTGGGAGAAAACCAGGAAAGGCCTGGAGTGAGAGGCCTAAGTCAGGGAAGATCATTTCTCAGGAACCAGAAAATTCTGTTAGCCCCTAGGACTGTCGAGAAGGGGAAATGAGGACGAGGATGTTGAATGGAGCAGGAGGAGGGAGTCCTGGCCTCTCTTCCTGCCAGCTTTCTGAGGCCGAGGTGCGCCTGCGCGGGAAGGTCTCCTGTCTCCCCATGGGGGTGCCCTCTCCGGCCATACATCTGGAGGGGCGGCAGCTTTCCCGGACCTTCCGCATCGCGGCTCAGAGAAGGGAAAGCAGAAACGTCTGCCAGCGCGGTGGTTTTCATCTTCCCCGGGAAGAAACAAATGCGAGTGATTAGTCAAGGCAGCTTCTGTTCACTGGAGACCTCTGGGCCTCCCGGGGAGGGGCTCGAGCGCCCAGGAAGGAGAAAGCGGGATCCACAGCTGGCAGGCCCCCTACAGGCTCTTGCATACCCTGCCCGCAGCTGCCGGTCCAGACTCTGCAAATATATCTCCACCATGATGCCTGTCCTCGCCTCTCGTGTGCGGGACCCAGAGCTCTGGGAGGATGGGGACCCAGGCACCTGCTCCTGGACCTCTTGGTGATGGCATGGAGTCTATCCTTTCTTTCTGCACCCCTGTTCCCCAGTCCACAGAAATGAGTCTAAAACGCCCCCAGTTGCTTACCTCTCCCCAGCAGAATTGATAAGAGAAAGAGGTACCCCATCAGTGTACTGGAAGGAACACCTAAAAGTAAGGAGCCAGCCCTGTGACCTTGGGCAAGTCCCTGAACATCCAGATGTCGACCTTCTCATGGATGAAACTTAAATAATGTTGGATACGATCATCTGTAAGCCTTTCAAATGTGATGATTCCAAAATCTATCTTGGCTCGGGGTGCCTGGGTGATGCAGTTGCTTGGGCGTCTGGCTCTTGATTTCGGCTCAGGTCGTGATCCCCCGGGTCCTGGGATGGAACCCTGTGTCGGGCTCCACGCTCAGTGAGGAGCCGGCTTGAGGATTTCTCTTCCTCTCCCTCTGCCCCTCCCTGCAGTCACTCACTCTCTAAAATAAATGGATGGGTAAATCTTTAAAAAAAAAGAATCTATCTTGGCTTTCAACACCCTGCCCACACCTTATTCTCACCACTCATCCCCTAATTTTATATGCTTTGGTCACCAAAGGAACCAGTACCAGGAAATTGACTGACTGGCTTTGCTTGGCAGCCTTACGGAGAAGGCAGATATGTGTTTCTTTTTCCTGTCTGCCCTCTAAGAGTGAGTTCAGGCCCATGTCGGCTGTCCCCTGGGTGGCAGTGAGGGGGTCGAGCAGAACTAGGGGACATGCTGTGCTTTTTTCAGAGTAGAGGGGAAGCAGGACTCTGGCCCAGGGACCTGACGCAGCCGAGAAGGAGTCCGATGACCCATGAGCCCCTACGCTCTGACAGCAGCAGGCATAGCAGGCTGGCTTGCGCTAAGGGCTTACAATTTCCAGAGACCATTCTTTCACTGCTTGCAAGAGCCCCCAGGATGTTAGCTAATACCGTCATTTTGTTAGTTGGGGCTTTTGGGTGCATTTTTTCTTATTTCATTTTTCTTACTGATGTGTTTTCTTCCACTGGGGCTGCAAAGCTGGTTATTTGTATAACGTCCCTGTTTATTATTTATGGCAAGACGCAGATTTCCAGGGCACTTTGTGATTGTTATTTAATTCACTTGGCGTCTTGGAACAGGGGACCCGCCATTTCCATTCGCCTTCCGCGATCTGATTGAGAATTCCGGAGTCTTTCCCGGGCCCTATTCCTCCAGCCGCCATTCCTACTGGGAAACCTGCTTATCTAAGGCAAGCTGTGGGCCCCTAGGCCACAGACCCTGCCAAGCTCCTTTTCAAACTTCCTTTTCTCTCCTACCCATATCCAGTCCTCAGCAAGACCTAGAAACATCACCTCCCAGGTATCTCTTGAATCCATCCACCTTTTCCATCTCATGGCCACGTTCCTTGCATCCATCATGCCCCTGCCTTCCCTCCCAGTTCATTTTCCACGCTTCAGCCAGAACAATATTTCAAAATGCAAATCTGATAATGTCACAGTCTTCTTGAAAATAGTTCAATGGCTTCATGTTGCTTTTAGGAAAAATACCAAAATCCTTGGCATGTTTTATGAGTTTGTACACAATGTGGTTCCTACCCACCTCTTTGGCCTCATCTTGCCCCCTTAACACCATACCCCAGACACATCAGTCTTCTTTCAGCAGCTCAAACAGGAATGCTCCCATCTGCCCCAGGGCCTTTGTCTATACTGGTCCCTCGTAGCTCAGTCTGCACGTATAAGTTCGTATTGCCATTTTTTAACTAATACTTGTCTTGCCTACCAATCTGTAAGCTTGGTGGGTCTCCATGATATCCCAGGACCCTAGCATAATGTTTGCATAGAGTAGACATTGAAAGATGAGCAAGCAAAGTGATCTTCTCTGCCTCTGGTCAGTGGTTCCCAAGATACTGGGACTGGGTGATCTGAGAACTATGGACCCCTAGAAGAAACCTTACAGATCACATGGTGACGAGGAAACTGAGACTCAGGAAAGTCATATGACTTGTCCCAATTACCACAGTCTGCGAGCCACAGAGCCAAGACTCGAACCCGGGCTTCTGACCCAAGGGGCAGTCCTCCTTCCTCTTGACCGTGCTAAGTTCTTGAAGTCTGGGAGTGGCAGGGTTGAGAGGATCAATCGGGGAAGTCTGCCCACTAAAAATGTGTTGAGACTATGTTCTGAAAGAGACAAGAAGCGAAGAGAAAAGGAAGGGGGGGGTTCTTTGATCTAGACGTGCCTTATACGGAGTAAAGCCACCACCACCTGTGAGCCCAGCACTGTGCCAGGCATAGGAGCCTTAGGGAGGCAGGACACAGCTCTGTCCTCACAAACTTTTGCCCTCTGCTGGGAGGAGACCAAATATATTTCATACCAAGTTAATTTCGTGGTTTTTTTATTCTGTTTCTCCTTTTAGCATTGTGGCGAGTATGCTTAATGGCTAAGCACTGTAGCTTGGGAGTCAGAGAAATCTGGATTCAAATCCTAGGTATAGTCAGAGCAGGTTTAGAACCGTCTCATCAAAGGTCCTTGAGGCCAGAAGGGACCAAAGGTCATCTGGTCCACACCCTCTTCCGATGCCTCCATATCCCCGCCACGTACCAATGCACAGGAACGCTTTTGAGAACGGCGGTGCTGTGTGCTCACTTCCTCACCAACCATGCATCCAGTACCTACTCTGTGCCTCGCACGGTCCCAGGAGGCCCTTGACCTGTAGGGACACAGTCCCTGCCCCCAGGGATATCACAGCTATTAAAATACAATGTCATAATTGCTGTAACCAGCTGTGTGCAGGAGCTAGGGGAGCAGATACATGGAATCCAATCCAACTATGGGCCAAGTGAGTAGGGCCCAGGAGTGCCCCCTTAACTATTTTTATGAAGCCATTGCAACCTATGCTTGCATCCTTGCAAAGACAGAAAACTTATGGTCTACGAAGGCCATGGGCAGCTCCTCAGCCAGGCTCCCAGAAAGGGTTTTAAATACAACACCCCCACAATCCCAGGGATTTGCACCCCTGCAATCTCAGCTTTATCGTCTGCATGCACTGATGCCCAGGGGACCCAGGGACTTAGGTGGCAGCCACCGGCAGAATCCTGGGGTCCCACTCTCTATGCCTGCTGTGTCCTGAGGAGGCTTCCTTTCTTCTCTCTGCCTCCCTCCCCGCCATCCTCAGCGAGCCTCGAAAGCTTCATCGCTGAACGGTGAGACCCTCTCTCCACCCCCCTCCCCAGGGTGAAGGAGTCTGAATAAATGAGCGTGTTTAATGGCCTGCACTGCCATAAAGTTTTTAGAGCTGTGTGCTGGAATGAGCAGGTTCAGGCTGAGATGAATTATCCACGGCTTTTATCAAAGGAGAGTCAATAAAAACCTGAAGGAGCTTGCCCCATTTCTGCAGAGTGGCCTATGTCACATCACTGGGTCCCGCGTTGTGGAAATAATAATCAGATGTACGTATTTTTCCCCCCTGTTCCATCTGCTTTCTTCCCTACGCCTTCCCTTCTCAAATGTATTAGTTTCTATGGAAACTGTGTTGTTACTGGTATGGGAGGAGTTTAATGACATTCAGAAGTACCAAATCAAGTCCATTTATATAATGGTTTGAAATACACATAATGGCCTATGGAATATAGGACACGGTGACAGTTTCAGTAACTGCGTACAGAGTGTGGGATAAATAGAGCAATGTAATACTCCCCACCTCCAAGTCAAATGTGCCGGGAATAACCACTATTCTTCATACTAAAGATCAGTACTTCTCGACCATTATTCGTGAAAGGATCTCAAACCCTACACCAAGCTGTTCTCCTCTCAGTGAGGAAGGACGTTGGCTGATCACTGGGCCTCTGCACCCAGAGCTTCGACCAGAGTCAGCGGGAGCAGGTAGAGAGGAGTCGGGCCTCAAAGAAGAGAGGAAGGGAGCAGCCATTCTGTCCCTGGCTCCTGGGGGGGGCAGCGGAGGGAGGGGAGCATCTCTGCCCCCAACCAGCCTGCTGGACCACATTCCTCCTGCATCTATTCGTATGGCTCGTCTCCGAGATTTACAAGGCACCTACTGTGTGCCTGATGCTGTGAGTGACACGGAGATGAATGACACATCGAGGATGCCCTCATCTTGGCTCAGGTTCTGCCAGCAGCTGATCCTAAGCAAGGTCTCGCGTGTCATGGTCCCTCTGGGAGGCAGAAGGACCCTTGGCTCAAGAGAAGGACCTCAGGTTGCAGATACGGGAGATAAGGAGTTAGCCTTCGGGCACTGAAGTGGGAGGGCCTCGGGGTTCCGGAGAGGGAGGGGGGCCACTGACAGAGTCGGCTACGGCTCTCAGAGAATTTTGAGTCCAGTGGGAAGACAGGCATAGAATACAACAGCAGAAGGCAGGGTGATGGGAGAGCTACGGAAGTGTACAGGGGATATGTTCGCGGAGCACAGAGGTGGGGCAAGCCATTCGTTCTGCCTGGAGTAATACTGGGGGACTCCAAGAAATCAGGAGAAGGATGGGGGGCTAAGCTGCAAAGACACAGGGCTAGGGAGGCACGTTCACACACTGACATCAGGTCACCCTCATCACATCCCAAAGTAGGTGCGTTATCTCCATTTTGAGCGTAAAGAGGCTCAGAAAGATGAAGTCATCTACCTAAAGGCATCCTGGTAAAACAAAGACTCAGACCCTGGTCTCTTTATCCTGCACCGCCTGAGGGAGCTTTGTGTGTTTGGGAGATGAGGGTGAGGTGACTCCCTCCTTCACCATCAAGGGCAGACCCGACCGAGCTCGTGTTATGGGTCCGTGTAGACCTCCCCCCGCGCCATGGCCACCAACCACTCTCTCCCACATCTCCCCACCTTGCGCTGCCCACAGATCCCTGGTCAGCCAGCAAGGCGCCCCTCTGATCCTGCCCCAGATATATATAGACTGGACTGACTACAGCTAATACGGAGTGAATTATCTAGGGGGTACAGGAAGGAGGAGTGGAAGTCTGGGGAGGGGATGCGTCGGTTCTGGTGGCCCCACAAGCATGTTTTTTCTACCTTGTCTTTAGCCTCTTCTCTCCCAGCCCTGCTCGAAAGCCCATTGGTTCAGAAAGAGGAAGAGGGACCAGGCATACACCTTTCCCTGGAGCCACATTTTTATAGCGGGATGATAGGTTTTCCGTGAAATACAACCGCCGTGGTTAAATACCGTGGGAGAAGCTGGGTTAGCCCTCACTGAACAGGTCTGTCCTACAGAACGTCTCAGAGATTCTAATATGCCAATGGGCGCGGTGAACCACCAAGAGGGGTATATGGTTCACAGAGTTTCCCCAACTTATTTGACTACAAAACATGTTTTAGGACTAATGTTCCCTGGAATCTGTTTTGAGAAATGATGGTTTAAGGCCCAGATCCGTCACCAACCTGTGTGAGTTTTGTCAAGTAAGAGTAACTCAAGCCTACCTGTGAGGACCAGAAAATAGCGGGGAGGGCGGGGGGGGGGGCGCTTTAAAAACTAAAAAGTACAGTAGAAATAAGATAGTGCTATTATTTATTTACATGAGACAAACTCATTCAGTTCCCCCAAAGAACATTCCATTAGAAGTCAAACAAAAATAAATAAGTAAATAAACGTCTTTAAAAAAATAAGTTCGGTTCCTGACTAGGTATGTGACCTTGACCTTGACCTCTCTCTTGACCTAGGTTTGCTCATCTGCAAAACGGGTCTACTTGGGGCGCCAAGGCTCTTTCCTCTGTGCGTGCGTTGCAGAGAAGCTATGCGTGGTGGTTGTGCTAGCGCTTTGAGAAAGCATAAAGTACCATAAAATGCAAGGCATTATTATTAGCGTTCTAGGCTAAAACCCTCAATTCAGTCCCATTTTCGCTGAGATCAAAATAGGAGGTGTACTGGGGGAAGGGACCGGCTGGTGGGAGAAATAACAATGACTAATAATTTCCATCCGTATGTATGATGTTAGGAGCCTTGTAGGAGCATGTCGCTGAGGGGAGAAAATGAATATTTCATGAGTAAACACTAACTGTAGTATTAAGATGAAACGGACAGAGAGGCCGCGGCTTACCTCGCCACCAGGTTCAACGAGGAAGGTCAGCGCGGGCTCTGTGGTCAGGCTCCATGGAGCGGGGCTGCCAGTCAGGAGGGAAGAGCTCAGCCTTCCAGCAGAGATGTCTGTCCCCTGTGATGGTGGAGATAGTCCTGCCAGGGAGACAGAAGAGCCAATGCCCACACATATACCAGCTGAGCAGCGTTGGGCAAGTTACCATAGCCATCTAGAAAACGGGGGTGATAAGATCAGCCTTGCACAGCCGTGAGGTCTCAATCCAAGCCCAGCTGTTTGGAAGAGGGCCTTGTAATGCACACGGGTGGGAAGTGTCATGACTCATTTATTCGCTCAACGGACGTTTATTGAACATCTACTAAGTGCCAGTCGCTGCCGCGGCTGCTCCTTTGGTATTGACTGTGTGGCAATCGCCCTGTGCATCATTTCATACACATCACCTCCTGTAATCTTCACTACCATCCTGAGAGCTATCTGTTATTACTCCTATTTTCCACATAAGGAAATGAAACTTGGGAAACGTAAAGTACTCGCCCCAAGCCGGAGGGCTAGTAAATGGCAGTGTCCCGAGCTCTAAGAAGCCAAACCCCTTATTCTATGCTAAATGGCCCATCCTCATCCATGGTAGTTGTGCAGAGCTGGTGGGGAACCCTGCTCTGTGCTGTGTGCAAAACAAACCCGTGCTTTGTGCTTCTCACCACCAGTGCTGCTTCCTCACCTGAAGGAGAAAACCTCACAGTCCCCCTTTTAGCTCTGTAGGATACCTTCCCTTTGTTTTCTGTCCCACACTCTCTGCCCGACCTCTGTCTGATCGTCTGTCCCCCATAATACAGTCACCATGGGGATTTTCATTTCCAGCCCCACCCAACAAGACGTCGGTCTCCAAGACCCTGGGTAGCCCGTACCTGTTCTCCAGGCCACCCTTTGGGTAGCGTGAACGTCGAACACCTCCCGCCCCTGCAATACCCTTAGAAGACAGAGGCATCAGATGGGGCGGTACCGGGATTAAATCCAGCCAAGCCTTCCCCGGCCCTCTCTGCCCACCACACAGCGCGAGGACACACACGTCTCTGCAAATCTCGTCCCTACAGGGCAGTTTCGTGTTATCTTGGCTCATTCTTTCTCCAGAGATGAAGAAGATTGTTTTAAACCCGCCGCCCCACCAGCTCTGCTCCTGGCTTCCAATGCCATTACGTTTCATTATAACAAATAAACACCACAATGACATTTATAAGTTACCACTGAGCACAGAAGCACAAATATGAAGCAGATAAACTGCATTTGATCCAAATAATTACTGCAGGCAATATTGGGCTTAGTCTGAGCTGGCAGCCGGGTACCGAGTAATTTATTAGATTGCGTAAGGCAGTGTTGCACGTTGAGTTTTTCATTATTGTGTCTCTTCCCCTCTCCGTGGTCTAAATAGGTTAGAGGAGTTTAGACAGTGCCGAGGCCAAACAAAGACCGACTTTGCTCAAGCAGATTAAGGCTGGGAATTACAGCCAAGCGTCCAGGAATGGCTGCTTCCCAACCAACACGGCACTTGAGAGAGAAGAGAGGGTTTCGGATTATCTTGATCCTGCTAGCCAAGGACAGCTCCCTGTATGTGCTCCCCACCCACTGGCCCGGAAACAGAAGGAGGCCCCACGAGGGAGTACGAGGAACGATGGATGGAGCACCCAGGACTCTAAGCCTGGGTTCCTGCCGGGTGCTTTTGTGCTCAGCCAAAGACCCTCTCTCTACCCTCCATAGCTCCGGGCAGCCTCAGACCCCAGTCCCAGACCTCTCCTGCAATAAATAAAGGGAAGGAAGCAGTGTGCCCGCCAACTCTGCAAAACAAAGCAATGAGAGCTGGCTACCGGCAGCCACCTTCCTGCCAAACTCCAACTCATAAAGTTTGATTCAAGGGGTTACAATACCTCCTATTCAGAGTCCCTCCTGCCCCATTCCCCCAGCGTTAGTAAATTACCCAATAAGCAGCAAGGACCTGTAGTTATTGTGCAGTTAAATGGTATTTGCCCAGTAAATCCTGAGCAGAGTACTAACGGTGATATACAGTAACTAATTACGGACATGAATTCTCTCCCCAAGACGCCAAGTGTTACCAAATATTGTTGCATTTAGGCGAGGAGGCTTGAAAGCTGCTCTGTGCCCTCCAGTGAAGCCGGGAGTAACTCTTCTATTAGAGGAGCTGTCGTCGGCCCAACCAGTGGCCCTTCTGGCGGGGAAATAGAGACGTCCCGGGGGCGGGGCCCGAGTGGGGCCTGGAGAAAGCTCCCGTTCGCTGCCCACCCCCACCCCCGATCCCCAGTCCCACGCCCCCGCAGAAGTCTCTCTCCGGCCACCAGCAGCTCCCCTTTGGGCCATCTCACAACAGATAAGAGACTCAGCACTAGGGTGGCTGTCGCAAAGGCCCGAGACCCCAGCCATGCAGGGAATGGAAGTCATTATTCCCCTAGTCCTGACGGAGCAAGAAGGCTGTTGGGCGGGGAGGAGGGGGCTTTGCAAAAAGCTTCTGAATGGGGATGCAGCAGGGTAAGATAAAAAATGCCCGTGCCTCTGCCAGGCTGTGGACAACTCTTGCCCTAAGTTATTGTTTGTGGACCTGATCTCAGCCCCAGGGGCGCCCGGGGGGTGTGGGGGGTCAGAGGTTTCTCTGGCTGATGGCCGTCTGCAGGTGGGGCAGAGCCTGTGCCCAAGGCAAGAAGCAGATGTCCTATCAGGTTCGTCTCTGTTTTGGGAGCACAGCGGGGGCAGCTGGAGGACACAGTAGCCGGTCTCTGCTTTCCGAAGAGGAAACCACGCAGCTCAAATGCGCTCCATGCTTACCGGGTACTACAGAGTAAAAACCAAGGCGCAGAACTAGGGTCTGCCCGCTCCAGCGCACACCACGACCTTGGACAGGGTACTTAACCTCTCCGAGCGTCTGTTTCCTAATCCATAAAATAGAAGAGATCTTCTCTCTCTCTCTCTCTCAGTACTGTTGATGTGACAATGGCTAGCTTGGGAGCTCCCCCCACTTCAAGGAGCTCCCCTGAGAAGCCGGTTCCCTCCTTCCCGCCACCAGCTCGTCTTCTGAGATGGGCTCAGTGACCCAGCATAAGCCTTCTAGAAGCTAAGAAAAGCCCTCAGCCCATCCCGGGTGCTTCCCAGCAGCACGTAGTCTCTCTTCTTCCTCTCAGGGCGACCGTAGCATAAAATCTCTTCTTTACCAACATTTCCACTTTCCAGTAATCAAAGACAGGCACAGTAATGGCAAGTTGGTTTGGTTTGGTTCGGTTTTTTTGTTTGGTTTGCTGCTGCATTTTCAGGGTTAGAGAAAGTGATGGGAGCACTTGCCAGGGTCACAGTCAGGTGGCGGCGGGCTGCGTTGGGAGGTGTACGTTTGCTGTGGGACATCGGGCCAACCGTTGCTATGAGTCTTGGCATTCAAGTCTACATCGGGATGGATATTAGAACCTCCTCCGCCGGGTGTCATGAGGGTAGATGGAGCAAAATAACATACGTGAATTCTTTGTGGGGTTTAAAGTGCATACAAGACTTAGCTGTGGTTAATATCCTAACCCAACCCAAAGAACGAGACCCAGAATCCCAGGGCAGCGAGAAGAATCACTTTTTTAATTAGAACACATATATAGTCCGCTCTCAATTATCTGTTGGCAAATTGTCCCCATTCCTGGCAAATTCTATCACCAAGATTGCTTAATGAAGTCCTCTGTTAACATTTCACAGCTGCTTATTTTGCTCTTATTTGCATGAGTCCCAAAGGGAATAAAAGTCCTTTAAAGGCAAAATCAGCTAATATCCCTGTCCCCACCTACGGTAGGTGTCGAGCCGTGAACACAGCGAGCCGGGGAGGGTGGAGCGCGGCCCGCCTCTAGCTGTCAGCCAGGACCAGAGGTGATGTTCTGCGCCCCGCCGAGTCGGCGGCAGCGGGGAGCTCCATCACTGGCTTTGGTTTTGTTTTGTTGAGTATTAAAAATTCCCAGAACATCAAACACATCCATATTCAAACATCAATACCGAAATGCATTCTGAAGTTGAAAGTGAATATTACTTAGTATTATTCATTATTTTGGAATGTCCATCACTTAGGATTATTCATACCCTTGCTTCCTCTCCATTAACGAAGATAATTACGAGTTGATTGTCTTTGGGCTCCAAGAAGGGAGAAATTTGGGACATTGCGATCTACTCCCCGTTGGGAACAACTCCAGAAGCCATGAGAAGGTTTCTCTATAAACACCAAGTCTAGGTTGCGGTCCCCGACGCAGGGCTGGTGAGTGGCACAGAAGTAGCTCATGCTTCAAGACCAGACCGCAGTATCCACACAGGGCACCTGGCTCCCGGGCCCGCTTTGGTACCTGTCTGTGGGAAGCAGCCACCTTCCTCTTCATGCAACACCTGGAAACCACCAAAACTGCACAGGACCTTCTGCTTCCTCGAGCATTTCACAGCGGGACCTTGGTGTCCACTGCAGGGCAGCCCGGGGGCTGGACGGGGCTCCCTCAAGCTTCACCTAGCCTGCCTCCACCCGCTTGCCACACTGGCATTCCATATGGGATTCCACTGGCATACGATCGCATGCACTGGGGGGAAAAAGAAGTAGTGACAACCACTCATCCAACGGCCATCCAACGGCCTCACGGAGGGGCGAAGGAAACATGGCCCGCCCAGAGACAAATGGCAGCTGGACCAAGTCCACACAGCGTTAGCCCAAACTGGAAAGAACCCAGCTCCCCCAAAATGCTCTGTTTGCATTTCACGGTGCCTCCCAAACGGGCACCGAAACCCACCTGCAGCCGGATTGCCCCAGGGGGCTGTGGAATGCTGATGCCTGGGCCTGCTCAGACCCATTATCTCAGAAGCTCTGGCCGGAAGCCCAGGAAACTGTATTTTGAGCAAGTTCCTCAGGTGATTGTTATGCATACAAGAGTGTTAGCACAATTTCCCGCTGGCAAGGTCTGTACCAGGATAAAATGATTATTTTAAGATGTTTGTTTTTTAAAAAAAAGAGAGAGTGAGGACATGGATCTTCCTCAAACAGACCAAATGTCCTGGAGAGATTTGCCTTTACTTCCTTGTGGCTCAGTTTTATTCTTCTCAGCCTTGGGTCCTCCCCACCCAAAAATAAGACTTTGGATAAAGCAGAGCAAAGAACCTTAGGGCTGAAAGGGAGGGACCTACCAGATTGAGTCTAGAGCCTGCGTTATACACACGGGGAGTCTTGGAGAAGGGAAGAGTCAGGCCCGAGGGCACCCAGCTCAGAGGTGGCAGAAGCAACACCAATGGGTACCTTCTGGGCCTGGGTGCTCAGGGCAAGGACACGGCTTCCTATGTCCTTCCAGTAACTCCTAGAAAAGGGAACAGAGGGGCACCTGGGTGGCTCAGTGGGTTAAGCATCTGCCTTCAGCTCAGGTCATGATCCCAGGGTCCTGGGTTGAGACCTGCATTGGGCTCCCTGCTCAGCAGGGAGCCTGCTTCTCCCTCTCCCTCTGCCTTTCCCCCTGCTTGTGCTCTCTCTCTCTCTCGCTCTCTCTCTCTCTCTCTCTCTCTCTGTCAAATAAAACAAATAAGATGCTGGACACCGCAGAGTCAGCCAGTCCACGGCCCCGCCTCCCAGTGGTTCCCACCCCAATCCTTTCTAAGAAGGTAACCGTATACGCTATGTCTGCCCACAGCCCGTGCCTACACTTCCTTTCAGGCTAATGACTTCTCTTTCTCCTGCTCTTCGGCACCTCCTTCTTTCTGTCCTACTGCTCCCTTCCTTTCCCCAGCAATGGTTCAGGGGGTACATATTCCTGAACGCACAAGAGCCTGAGGCTCAGAGAAAGAAAGGGGCTTAGCTTGGGCCCCATGGCCAGCCTGCAGCGAGCCTGAAATGGCATCCTGGCTCCTAGCTTTCGTGGGCTGCCCGAGTGTCTCCCATCTCTCCTCCATACCCTCCCCCAGCATCGCCACTGAACCCTGCACTGCTCTGCCCTTCCCATCTCGGTCAGACTCAGGGAGGACCGCAGGCGGGGATGGATGGGCTCCTTCCCGGGTTCCGATGCACCACTATTTCCAGAAGCACTTATCAGTATCCTCCTGGCATCCAGAGCTTGGCTGAATGGATGGAGGGTTACCTCCGCCTGCCTCTAATGAGGACAGTGCAGGTTCTGGCCCGGGCCATGGGCTGATCATCAGTGGACGAAGGATTTATAGTGACTTTGGAGTCACCCTGCCTCGGCCAGCCCCATTGCTCTTCATTAAAGCCCCACACTGTCCAGGACAACCTTGGCAGAGTGTGCATCCCGGGGAGAGGTGTGTGAGACCAGGAGAATCACAGGCTACCTGGGTGCCCCCAGCTCAGACAAGAAGCAAGGGCGGGAAAACGTGCCCTCGGAATTCCCGCCCCACACCCAGCCCCGGGGAAGAGCAGTCTGGCTCTCCCGTGTAAGCCCAAACAAAACTCCAGCGCAATTTCTGGAACGTTCGTCATGTCAGCAAGTTTCTCCTCACCTGTGTATCAGAATCAAGTAGCTAGTGGCCGCAGATGGTAATGTGGAGGGCGAAAGTGTTTTCGGGTCTCTCTCCCGGCACAGAGTCTAGAAGAAACAAAAGGCAGACGGCCCCTCGTCCGCCCCACCCCGTGCCTTGTTCTTCGGGCTTCTCTGTTGGTATTTCTAGTCCCAATCCAAAGGAAGAAGACGGGGTTAGATGACCTCTGGCCATCCCTACAGGGCTCTAAGGCTGTGCACGCCTCGGCAGCGGTTAACTGTGGCGCCCAAGAAAGCCGCTCCCGATCTGCCGAGCCTGGAGCGACCATGTCCCTCTTAGACGGGCACGTCGGCATCCGTGACTTCCCCTATTTGGAGATGAATTCCCAGCTCAGCGCCAAATGAGAGGACATATTGCAGAACACTTCCCCCGCTACCTGAGATATGAATGCTCCTAAGTTATTCACACTTCCTCCAGACCCATGGACCCAACTGCCCCCAGGACACCTTCTCCTGGAGACTCGGAGCCCCTCTCCATCAACGTATTTACAACCGAACTCACTACCCCCCCAAACACGCTTCCCCTCCCGAACAGAAACGGTTCCCCAGGTCACCTACTCACCCCTTCCTGCAGGCCAGGGAGAGGGGACCCTGATGCCTCCGTCCTTGTCACCTCCCCTCAAATGCTACCAATGTGGCTCCCAAATCCACTTTCTTCTTTCCACGGATGCAGCTTGAGCCTGAGCCCTGATGACAACAAAATCTTCCTGATCATTCTTCCTATCTTCGGATTATCCTCCTTCCTCCACCCTCCTCACTGTCACCACTGTGATCTTTCCCAAAACTCAGATCGGAGCATGTGAGTCAAACCCTTTGACGATTTCTCATTAAGTGCAAACTTCTTAGCGTGCCCCCGAGGGCCGACACGATCAAGCCTACCATGATTCCCTAGCAATGCATCCTACTGGACATGTCCACACGCCCATGTGCTGTGCACCTGTTCCTGCCTGATTCCTAGCGACGGTGGCCGCTCCGCTGTGGAGGGCGTGCAGGGCTCTGCGCACTTAATGCAGAATGTCCCATGTCATTCTCACAAACAACCCAGGGAGCACTGATTACTCTCCTGGTGGGGAAAGTCAGGTGCAAAGGGCCTGGGGAATGTGCCCAGGGGCCACGCGGCCATAATGGCAGAGCCAGAGATCCAGCCGAGATCACATGGTCTCCGCTCTTGCTCCCCAAGCATGTTCCGACCTCCAAGTGCTACTTACGCCGTTTCCCATCCCAGGGAACGTTCCCTCTTTGCCTTCCTGTCCCTTAGGACACGAGGTCACGTCAGAAGCCAACCCTTCTGGGACTCCTTCCGCCATTCCCTCAGAAGGAAGCATCTTTCTTCCTTGGGACTTTCTTTATACTTCACTTTGGACACTGATTGTGCGATGCCAGTAATTCCAGTTTCTTGTGTGCCTAGTTGTCTCCTCCAGACCCTAAGCTCCTTGTCACAGAAAATAGATCAGTCCCTCGCCTGCCTCCCCACACCTGGCCAGGGGCCCCGGAGGTGCTAGGGGAGACCTACCCCTGCCCGTGGCTGGCACCATTGCTGGTGTCCTCTCACTCTCCAGAAACATCAGTTGAGTTAGTCAGTGGGCTCGGGCATAATCCCATCACCCCCCCAGTCCCGCTCCCCTGAGTAGGTCATGACAAGCCATCCTCCCAAAACTCCTTCTTCTGCATTAGGAGCTGGGCTGAGCAGCAGGAAAGTAGCAGAAGTCAAGTCTTGGGTTTCTGAGTATGACCTGAGTCGTCCTGCCCAGGTCCCTTCCCACCCCGCCTGGTGTCGTTCTGGCGTCAGCTAGGGGGCCTCTGAACCGGCTCCTTCCTCCCCCTCCCTCGCTCCCATCTGCTTGCTTCTCGGGAGCAGGGCAGCTTCCCGTAATCTCAGAAGAGGCAATTCTCGTCCTCCGGGCTGGGAAAAGCTGGCAGGAAATATCCCCCGTACAAGCATTCTGAAAGCCTTCCCCAGTTGGCCACTCGTAACAGAGCAGACGGCAAAAACTGAGCCCGATCTGCGTGGCTGGCCAGGCAGCTTCAGGAGACTCGAGGTGGGCTGGGGCCATGGCAATGGCAGAGCTCCTGGGGGCCCCCACAGGCTCCCTCTAACCTGCAAGACCCATGGGAAGAAGCCGATTCTAATCACTGCAACTTCACATTTGCAAAGCCTCCTGGGATCCCTCATTTCAGGTGCTGTGCGGCCCCACTTTTTTTAAAAAAGATTTATTTTAGAGAGAGACAAAATGGAGGGGGAAGGACGGGGAAGAGGGAGAGAGAGAAAATCTCAAGCAGATTCTGCACCCAGCACAGAGCCGGACGCAGGGCTGGATCTCGTGACCCTGAGATCACGGCCGGAGCTGAAACCAAGAGTCAGACGCTTAACCCACCGCGCCACTCAGGGGCCCCAGAGTGTGGCCCGATTTTAGTGGTCCTGGGCTCAGGAAAGACTCGTGGATGGTGATGAAAATAAGAACAATCCTTTGGGAAACACCTCTGTGTACCAGGATCACTGACACACGAGGCCTCCCCCTACAGCTGTGCAAAGTAGGTGTGTCACTCCCATTTTACAGATGAGGGTGCCAGAGCTCCCGCCCCGGCCTGCCTGACCCTGTGTGCTTTCCACTCTCCAAGATCCAGGTCCTGGCAGGTACTGAGAGCAGGTCCCTGAGGTTACTCGTCACTCGTGCCTTCGCTTGCATGTTTTTCCTAACCCAGAATGACCTCTCTCCTCTGTCGCATTCCCCATATCACGATTCCTCCTCCACGAAGCCTCTCAGTTTCCTCCCTTCAGCTCTCATGCTTGCAATAAGCCTTTTGCAAACCCAAAAAGAACTTTATGTGACTTCTTGATGAGACTGAGCCCTTTCTCCCTTGTAGCCTAGCCACTTGTCGTCAAACGTGGCCGTCCACACACTCTCAATAAGTTTTGCTGAATGTCCTGGGAGTCGAGGCAGGCAGCGTTTCAGCTGGGCTGCCCCGCGCTCAGGCACAGGGGTGGGTGGTGGGTGCGTCCCCAGGGCACCGGAGAAGTCCTCACTCCACCTGCTCCTGGACCACTGGGCGTCCCCAGGGCATCGTGCAGCCTCTCAGGGCCCTGCGCCCTTACCAGCTCTCTCCCCCTCTGAAGGAACAGGACAAGGATGACTGTGTACATGGGTTTGCAAAGCACTTCGAAGCCAGGGCGAGCATTCCAGGCGACCTAGTTCCCGTCCAGGGATGGCTGGGATTCACCTGAAGGGCAGTCGTCTCTTTCCCTCAACCTGCTGCTGGAGCAAAGCCTTGGCCAAAGTGCCCCGTCCGGGGTGGGGGTGGGAGGGAGAGGCACACCCTGGTGCCATCCCTGGACTGCCTCGGATCTGACCTCTGAGCATAGATCAAAAGAAAGGGATGTCAGGGACAGAGAGACATCAGCAATCCTGCCCCCCATCACGCTCCAGCGCAGTTTGCACCGAGGCCTTCTTTTTTTGGCTACACTAACCCCAGATCTCATGCCGTTGGCCCCAGCCCATGCTGACCCTGTGCGTATTCCCTCTCGCCACCGCCACGGAACCACCTGAGCACCAGATCGGTGACTGGGGGAGAGGCACAAACACCTCCGCCCATAGGGGTGCCAACAGACTCAGGACACTCAAGTACTGGAAGGTATCCCCGAAAGATCGGGGCTGACAATTACGGGTGGCAGGGGTGGGTGACCTGAGCCTGCCATTAAAGACCCTGACCACCATGCACATGGGGCCACTGGGTCCTCTTCCTGCTTGTTATACACACACGTTGGCACGCACGCACGCACTCACGCACACATTCGCACGCGCGCATACACCACAGTGCAGCCAGGCCCCCAGAGCACTGCTCTAAAACCATCACTCTCGGTGATTTGGCCCTTACAACCTCAGTCCTCCGTAAAAAAATGCCTCTTCCCTCCCCAAGAAATAATCAGGAATTGAGGGGTGACCTCAGATCAAGGGCCAGAGGTGTGTGAGCTCAGAGGGAATCATGGAGTCGTCGGCATTTTAAATACTTCGCCGGAAGAGAGTGGGGACCTCCCAGAGCCAGATGGTGATTGTTCATTCCGTGCTAATGTGTCCTGCAAGTCCCCAAAAAGAGTCTACAGTGAGGGGCCATGTGGTCAGGGCTGGGAGGGGGTGGCCCCTTCAGGGAGCCTGCTGGGCCGATGGAGATGAAGGAGGGAGGAGGGATGGGGGTGGGCCTTTCGAGAAAGCAGTCTGGAGAAGTGGCGAGGAGAGAGGCAGCTGGGCTGCACTGCTCCTGAGTGGAGAGCAGAGGGAAACAGCTGGCAGGAGGACCGGGCAGACAGGGTGGCAGGAGGGGAGGACTCCCAGCTGTGCTGCTGCGGTAGGGTGGGGGAGGGGGAGGGGAAGCTCTGCTCCAGGACCGGAGCCCGGAGGCTTCCCAGCGCTACGTCCCCCGCCCCCCTCTCTAGGCCGGGCTGCACCTGCACCTGTCCTTCTCAGCCCCGAAGAGCTAAAGAGCCCGCCCGCCACCTGCCGCTCCCGCCCCCGCACCTCCTCCCACCTGCCAATCACCAGCCATCCTGACTCAGAGCCCCCCCCCTGTCTCCTTCCCAGCCGCATAGGGTCCCTGCTCCCCGCAGTTTGAAGAGAAGGCCCCCAAAGGCCCCACCTGCTCAACACTCCTGCCTCAGGCTCCTCTCCCTACCTGCTGAGCAAGCGGAGGGAGATCTCTGGCGCTGGGGGGGGGGGGGGGCTTCAGAGCCGGACTGTGAGCCCCACTGAGCCACTGCAGAACCCCGAGGCCAGCATCGCTGCTCTCTGAGCTCAGTGGGGAGAACCACCTCCCCCCCGCCCCTCCCACGACTTCAGAGTCGTCAGGGCCCAGGAGGAGAGTTGGGAACGCGCCCTCTTGGCCTGCGAAGCCCACGGCAGCCTGGGCATGTAGGGAGCCTGCGGGCTGCGACAGTCACCTGAGGGGCTCTCCCGGGGCCCCGGGGGCCTCCCGATCCGCAGGGCCCCTCCCTTCCTGGGATGGCGAACAGGAAAGCGCGCCTGCAGCACCGCTGGGACCATGCCCCACTCAGTCTAACCCCCCGAGTGTGTTTCCATCCGGGCCCTCCCTGAGTGTCTCCCTAGACTCTGCAGTCCCGGCCAAGGCCAAGGGAGAGTGTAGTCTCGGGCGGGTTCTGTGCGTTCCCAGGGGCCGAGCACCGTGCAGCCAAGGACCCCAGGTTGCAGCTTGAGAGCAGGACTGCTGGGCCTGATGTCCCTCCCCCACCACTCAGTGCCCTGGGCCCCTGGACAGCCTCATTCTCACGGGGACCTGGTGGGGCACCTGTCACACAGGACTGTGAAGAGCAGTCGGTCAAATAACCCACATACAGCTCTAAATACACATGCTACACGCAATGAAAGTTAGCTATTATTAATTCTACCACAATAATTATTATTTGTGATATATAGCTAGTTCTATATATTTATATAATAACACAGCAATATAGATAATGACTATATAATATTAAGTGCCAATAATTATTATACCTCCTTTCGTTCTTACCTCCCCATGGTGGCCAGTACTGGACTCCACCTTGAACCCTAATTCAGCATTGTTGACCAGCAGCTGGCAGGAGGCCATGTACACTTAGGGAAGAACCAAGAAATTGCTTTTCACTCCGAAGATCCCCTGCCTCTCTTTAGATGGCCTGAGGGCCATGGTTGGTGGGGTTGAATGGGGGGAGTCCTGATTTGTGGATAAAAATCCGAGTCTAGACCCTTAATTCAATAACCACCATGGGATGGTGGCAAGAAAACAGGGTTTGCAACCAGAGACATTTGAGTCTATTGTACCTGGGACCACTGTGTGACCTTGAGTTACACGTGGGCTAACTGGGTGACCTTGAGCCTGTCACTTTATTTCTGGGAGCCTCAGCTCATCTGTGAAATGTGGGTAGTAACACCTGACTAGGATTGTAGTTATATGCAAAGACTTGGTTAAAGTGGGTCTCCCACGAATAACTCAGTTATTTTTATCCTATAAAGCCTGACCCCTCGAGACTCTGGCCCTTCTTCGCCTTCATTTCTCACCTCATTCCTGTGTGGTGTGCTCGGCATAATATCTGCCTAATTAGTAGTTTATAACATAAAAACCATTTTTCCTTCATGACCGCAGATCTCAGGGGGCAAACTAGAGTAGGTCACAAGTCAAGTTTATTCAGTCACAAGGTCACAAGGTCACAAGTCAAGTTTATTCGGTGCGTGTGCACTAGACCAGGTGCCGAGGATACAAGATGAAAAAGACGGCATGGTTCCTGCCCTCAGTTTACCCTCCATTTCTCACTTACCTTCGTTCCTTTGGCAACTGATATATAGTAAATGCTCAATAAAGGTTTGAAGAAATTAAGGGGGGGATGAGAAGGAGGAAAAGTGGGGAGGAGGGGAGAAGAGAGAAGTCGGTCACCTCTTGGTGACCGAAAGTGCCTAGAGGCACAGGCAAAAAGCTCCTGGAGGAGAAATTGGCATTCAGAGAGGACAGGGCTGGTTAGGGAGCCCCGGAGAGAGAGGCGATCCCACAATGATGGGACGTCGGTGCCATGGGACAGGTAACCTGAGTGAACGGCTCCTGAGCACCCGGGGAGAAGGTGGTCAGATGTTGGAAAAGCTCATTAGATGTTGTCCTTCGGGCAGTGGAGAGCCATGGACTATCCACCCCTTGCAAAGGGAGAGAGCGCACAAGGAAAGTGGTGGTTTAGGAAGAAGACTCAGGGTTGTACCCAAAAGCATTCACAGGCTGTCAAAAGAACCCAGGCGGAGGTGGGGAGGGCCCGGACTTTGGGTTGCAGCGGTAGGAATGGAGAGGAAAGCATGGGTCTGAGAGGTGCTGTGGAGGAGGGGGCTGGGCCACGCTTGGTTGGTGATGGGGACAGATTGAAAATAAAGCAGGAAAGGGAGGTCGCCCTGACTGCCAGGCTTCGCAGCAGAACGTCAGTGGGCGCGATGGGAAACCGAGGCAGAGAACTTGGGATGGATGGCTTGAGGTGTGTGAGTGGGCACAGCGCACACTCTGTGCCCCAAGCAGAGTCATCTGGGTGTGGCGGCTGTACAGACGTTTGCTCCCAGAGGGAAGGACCGCGTCCTATCCACCTGTCCCCCTCAGCACAGGGCGAGGCCTGCCTCATAGCAGGTGGCAGTCAACAAACGTTCTCCAGGAGCTTCCTGTCTACCTATGGTAATGCCCAGAAGCTTCTAGAAGAGATCCCGGGCTCACTCACAGTTCACTTCCTCGGAGCAGGAAAGACAGGGAAAAGAAACCAGCTGTGAGGGGACAGATGAAGAGCATTTTTTGGCCAGGAAACTACACCCGTGGATGCACGCTGGGTTCCTAGGGGCGCTGAGGCCCGAAAGAGAAGACGAAAGGTGTGTCCTCTGGGTGAAAAGACAGCGCGCCCCATGCCTCCGCCGCCCCTCCTCCCACAGCACCGTGACTTTTATCAACTCTAGACAGTGACACTCAGCTTATGATTCTATTTGAAAAAGCATCTCATCGATTTGAAAGAAAAAGTGTTTCTAGTGGCCTGTATTTAATGCACAGAAATTAAAATCAGATTGAAAAAGAAAATTGTCAGAGCACCAATCATCCCCTCCCATGAAAGAGTGGGTAGATAATGTCCCTTAGGTGGTTTTGTTGAGACTGCCCAGTGTATCTATCTCCGCTCCACCCCCACCCCCACCCCACCCCAAGAGACATTCTTTCCATAGAAAAGCCCGAAGGGGTCCAAACAGACCCAATGTGGGAGCCGAAAGCTCTCTGAAGCCTGCTGGGATGGATCAGACCATCCTCCGCCCACCCGGGCCCTCCCCCACTCTTCCCTGTCCCTTCAGGCTGCTCTCTGTGGGCTCCGGGCTTATTGGGGGGATCTCATGGTTGCCCCAATGCCTGGCTCTGAGACACGGTCCAGAGCGAGCTCATGAGCACTCGCCGTCCTC
This sequence comes from Potos flavus, assembly GCA_028534135.1. Lineage (NCBI taxonomy): Eukaryota > Metazoa > Chordata > Mammalia > Carnivora > Procyonidae > Potos > Potos flavus. Next base: position 18,570,787 of record CM052884.1, on the reverse strand, counting down.
CTCCAAGGCCGGTCTCGGCTTTCCCTGCACCAACCAGGGCTCGCCCCCCACCCACCCCGCCCGCACCCCCCTCGGGGTGCTCCCTGTACCTCAGCTTTCTGCTAACCTCGCCCGCATCAGAGGAAGCGGGACTGGGGGTGGGCGGAGGAGGGGACACCTCCCCATGCGGGGTCCACACCACTGGCTCAGGGCCTTCTCATTACAGTCCCTCCACCCCCAGCTGACAACCTGCTAATTCTCTCTGATAACACAATCTTCGGCAGCCATCGCAGCTGTCTTGACACTGTCCTTGCAAGAGAGATTTTGAGATAAAAGAAGGAGTTGTGAAATCAGCATTGAGCCCGGAGAAAAGAGCCTCAGGAAGGAGTCCCCCCCACAGCCTTCCCCCTCCTCCCCTCTTCCCTTTCCTCCTCCCTCCTTGCCCTCTTTCCCTTCCTGGCCCCTTCTTCCGGCCTCTCCAGCTCCCTCCCATCTCCCTCACCCTCCTCAGGGCACCCCATCCTCTGGCTCTTTCTCCAGCCCCACACACACACCTCTCCTTTCTCTTCTCTCTCCTCTTCCTTGTTTTGATGCCAGAAACAGTCTAATTACAACAGAGAACTTGAAGAGCCTGAGAGGAAAAAAATAAATAAATAAACTCACCACACATAGCTGATTAAAATGTCCTACGAAATCTAATTTGTAAAGCTCAAATCAGAATAAAAAGTGTTACTCCCACAATTCAGGGCCAATTTGATTTTTAATGAGACTCCTCAGAGACCTAGCCAAGATCTCATCAGGTTGCAACCGCGGCTACCTTCCTACCTGCCATAAGCTCTCTGAGTCTGAGGCGGACCTCCGCGTCTGCTCTTGGGGAGCAAGACCCCGCCACCCTGGTCTGCTTCCCTCGGCTTCTCTACGTGCCCGTCACTCTCTTCTTCGAGCCACCTGCTGCTGAGAGCATGACCTTACCCATGGTCTGAGCCTGGGGCGTTGTGTCCCCAGGATGGGCCACAGCTAGTGTCCAGGACCTCTGTGGCCGTCCCTGGCTCTCCCGTGTTGTGGGGAGAAGAGGCCGGGGCAGCCGCCTGCCCACCGGGTCCCCCTTTCCTGAGCTGTGTGTCTCTAGCCACCAGGCAGGGCGTGGGAAAGAATGCGGGCTTGGAAGTCTCCCGGTCAGACCCCGGCTCCACCACTCATTAGCTGTGCAATCTTGAATAGGTTACTTTGCCTCTCTGATCCTATTTTCTTTGCTGTAACATTGGGCTATTTCTGCCCTGACATGTAATTAAACAGGTTACAGAAGGGAGGGCACGCAAAGCACTTTCTGCTGTGGGCCAGGGGCTCTGTAAACGTCAGTGTCCTCTTGTCCATGCACCTGTGGCCTCCCAGGGACCCCAGATCACCCCAGCCCGCTTCCTCAGCTTTCCCTCCAGGATCAGCGGAGGGGATCTGGGCGCCGCACAGCTCAGTAGGGGAAAATAGTCTTTAGAGCCAGGAAGTCTTATATTTCTAGCCCTTGTCTTGCCACTAGACACTTCCTGGATAACTTAGCTAACATCCAAGCCCCTGCAAACTGGGCTGGGTTAGGTCCAGCGCTTATGACCAAAGCTAAAGGTAATGCATACTCAGGACTGGCTCGGTCACGGCCAAGCATGGCCCCTCTTAGTATTTGCCACTTCCTTGGGCCCCATTGCCTCCTCCAGAAAACGGGGATCAGAACAGTACCTACCTCATAGGTTGTTATGAGGGCGAAAAGGTTAATGAGCTAATATTTTAAAATCTTAGAACAGCAGCTGGGACGGGGTACACACCGTGGGCGTGTCTGGGTCACGACACATGAGCTGGCTGGCTCGGATGGCTCGGTGCCGTCTCGCTCCCAGGGGTGCACGGGAGAGCGTGGGATCACGCCCGTGACCTTCTCCAGGTGATAGCGAAGCCGGAGCTGGGGCTGCCATCGGAAAGAACGGGACAAAGCAGGCTCCCCTGCATGCGCTGTGCCACGCGGTACCAGCTTGGGAACCACTGAAACAGTAACGTTTTCTCCCAGGACACTCGCTGCTGGAGGGCTCTCTCCTGCCTCCGCCCCGTTGTGGGAGGCGGCTCAAGCCAGCGGCAGCAAGTATAAGTTAGTCCGATGGAAAGTGGCAGAGCTCGTCCCAAGGGCGGCGGTCTCGGCCTCTTTGGGGGCAGGAGGAGGCCGGGTCACAGTGCGAGTGTGTGGTAAGGACGTATGAGTGGGGTGGCTGAGCTGCAAGCCAGCTGCTAGAAATAGAGAATTAAGCTGGGGGCGGGTAGGAAGTAAGATGCAGGGGGTGGGGGGGGCATTGGGGGTGCTTCTCCCCTGAGCCAGCCTCTGCTCTGCTTCTGAACTTGAGGAGAAGCCTCCAGGCACTGCTACCTGCAAGTAACTGACCTCTGTGCTTGTCTCCTTCCCAGGTCAAGTGTACTCCTTCAGCCAGCAACCTCAGGACCAGGCCGTGGTGTCGGGCCAGCCAGTGACGCTGCTGTGTGCCATCCCTGAATACGATGGCTTTGTCCTGTGGATCAAAGACGGCTTGGCTCTGGGTGTGGGCAGGGACCTCTCAAGTGAGTACCCCCAGACCTCCCCGGGAAGGCCTGGAACCCGTCCCTGCCTGACCCAGCCACCCTCCTCGGGTACCCCATCTGCATGGGCATTTGGAGATTAAACGCATCCCCCGCCGCCCCCCCTGGGGACAGACTCAAGGTGGGCAAGCTTGGGTCCAGAACTCATAGGACTTTGAGAGAGAGCCCTTCCAACCACCGGTAACGAATGACCTGTAAACCCTCAAATCCGGTGGCCAAACCCGAACAGGGTGGCCCCTGAAGGATCTCTTCGAGAAAGTCAAACACAATTCAGGTAAAATCAGATTCCTAGAAGCAACGCGTTCCCATTTCTCGGTCCAAGATGTATCCCCCACTTAAGTCGCCGCCTGGTTCTTCCCAGGTTCCCATCCATTAAAGGGAGCCAAAGAAATTGAAAACTCTCAGAAGAACCAAGTTGGTTTTAGGGGTCACCATGGGAGGGAAGAAAAGAAAAGGAGCTTTTGAAGCTCAAACCTCATTGAGCCCAACCAGGCTGGTATTGAGCAAGGATGTCCCGGTAGGCTTGGCTCTGAACTCCCCTGGTTGGTGCGATATCCTATCATCTGTTAACCGTTGTGCGTGTCAGCCCTTAAGCTCACACAGATGTCTTTCCGATCCATCCTCTCCCCCGGGAGACGAAAGAATAGACTCATCCTCCCGGTCACTCACCCATCAGCAATTATTATTCTCCCCTGGGGAGGCAGGCATGTGACTACTCGCGAGGCTTAGCGTAACCTGGAAAATTCGGAACACGGGATCTAGGCATCCCCACCGTTGGGGAATGGCTGAGGGTAGAGGAGGAGAAAAAAATATATATATATGTATTCAACTGAGAAGTAGCTTTGCTTCTCTCGTGGTGTACAGCTGCAGGAAAATAAAAATCGAAGTGCACTCAGGAACATGATGGTTGGGAAATTAATATTTTAAAATGTGAGTTATGTCTTGCCAAAAATGTATATTGAAACATTATGGCCATGGTCAATAGCATCACCGGGTTTGAGAGCTGCGGCCCAGCTGAGCGTGGATAAAATACACAATAATATCTCCAAAATATACTGTGCTGCCATAAAATTTAAGTATTATGGGAACCAGCCAATTTCAGGGGCTCTGAACTTCCTTACCCTAGAGAAACTGGGGGAATGATCTCACCTTCCCAAATGAACATCACTCATGCTCCGTGTGGCTCTGAGCTTGGACCAGCATCGTTGCTAGCTAAGGAGGCGCTCTGGGCTCCTGGTCAGTGGTTTGCAGTCTCCGGGCAGGGACTGGGGTCTTTTTTGGGTTGGCGGCCAAGAGGAAGGCCCAGGGCACCACGGATGTTCATCGCCACATGGATGACTGACCCTCTGGCATCCAATTCCATGAATGGCTTTCTGGGATCAGGATTGGGTCCTGCTAAGTACTGAGGGACGATGGGGTTCCGATGAACTGGGGTCTATTTGCTCTCTGACTTGACCTCACTTATACAAAGAAGGTTGTCTGTCTCCTTGCAAAGCCACTGAATTCAAATTCCTGGTAAAGTATTTTTTCTTTGATCCCCGATCCCCAAAAAAGCATCATGAAGATAATGAGAGAAACTCACATGCCCCATAAATACTGTTTGCTTGCCTGACAAGAAGGAGGAATAGATCCCGACCTCATTCAGCAGGTACTCGCAGAGTACTCGATAACGGCACAGGTTTCCCCGTGGGGAAACTGAGGCCCAGCATTGTGAAACTTCAAGCTGCCACAGTCCTATCCTCTTCTGTTTTACCTTTATCCTTTGCTGTGTGACCCGGCTCAGTTGACCAGAAATCACGTCCTCACTGAAGACCTAACTGTCTTTCTGGTCACCGAGGCTGGAAAACACGTTCAAGGAAATGATTTATAAATGCATGCCCTCATATTGATAGAACATTCTTCTTCTGAGAAGCTCAAGTGATTCTCAGACATTATGTCATAAATCTACAATGATCCACAGCGAGAAAAAGAAGGAGTCCCCCCTTTATTTGACAGGTAAACGAAGTCACAGTCGAGAAAGAAATTGATTCGCTCGTACACCCGATCCCAATGTGTGGGACCCTGGGGGGGATCCTGTTAAGGATCCTAACACCCAAAAATCCTGGCACCCTGCACATTCTCGCCTCTAAAGACAGGGTGTCCCATCCCACCGTCATTTTTTGGCTGTCCCATCTCACTGTCATTTTTCTTTAAACCAGCATTTGCAGACTCTACTCTCTGCCACTCACTTAACATGGATGATCCCTCTTAATCTTCACCATGACTCTCTGAGGCACTGATGTTGTCCCCATTTTGCTGATAAGGAGACGGAAGCACGAAGAAGTTAAAGTAACTTGCCCAAGACAACAGAGCTAGGAAGTGACAGACTGGGCATTTGACCCCAAGCACTGAGCACAGCTAAAGAGTCATGATACTATGGAAGGAACTAGAACTTGCTCAGAATCAATGCCTCTGGGCCTGTGTTTTCCAAAGATCCTGCCAGCCCTTGGGACAGCATTGCAGCTCGTTGCCTAATTAGGCAAATACAAACAAACCCATCACTGATGTTTTCAGCAGCTCATGAGAGCAAAATTCCTGCTGCTGATAGCTTGCAAGACAACAAAAACACAAGCTCCAGCCAAGATGCCTGCAGGAGACCAGGGACTAATCAAGGACAGCGGGATCCAGCGGCTGGGCCGGAAGGGCTGGGGGCGGCGAGCCAGCTACATTGAGGGCAGCAGCGGGGAGAGGGCTGGGCAGGAACCCGTTTCCAGCCCCTCATCCTGGCCCTGGGGAGAGCCAGCTTAACTTACCTGGGCTTCTTCCCAAAGCCCAGCAGAGGGCAGGAAGGGCGGGCAGGAGGGGAGGTGGTGCTCTGGGGAGTAGACCCGACTGCCTTGTGAGCGTCTCGGGCCGGGCCAAAACAGCTGTGCCGGGCAGGGCTGTTTGAGTGCACGATGGGGACGATGCTAGCCATGAAGACGTGAGCCTGAAGGGCTCAGCCACACAGGAAGCCCCCAGAATGCACACTGGGAAGGATCACAGCTGTCTCCCGGACAAGGAATGGGTGCCGGTGGCCCCCGTGCAGCTCACCCTTGGGGAGGCCTGCCGCAGCTCTGCAAGACCCTTAGCTTACGATGGGAGGGACCTTAGAATGCCAATATTCCAACTAGGATAGAAATCTGCTCTGCAGTGTCCCTGACTGGTGATCACCAACCTGTGCTTGAATGCAGCTACTGATGGGGACCTCGCTACCACCTTAGATCAGCTTAGATCCCTGCTGGACCTTTCAAATTATATTAAGAATATTCTAAAGTATTTCCCCACATTAATTCTGTCCACTGGTGCTAGCGCCATCCTTGGGAGCTACCTGAACACATCTAACTTGTACTTAGAGATGGAAATATTTGGAGAGCTATTGCATGTCTCTCTCTCTGTTTCTGTCTCTGTCTCTGTCTCTCTCTCTCTCTCTCACTGGCTTAAGCCCTAGTCTTCCCTTTAAAAGGCCAGATAGACCAACCCCCTCTTCCTATGGCACATTTCTGAGAACTCACACTGTCCTGGGGAAGGTCTTTTAGCAAGAGGAGAGGTTCGGAGCTGCTGGAGGGTGGGTGGGCCTCTGAGGAGAGAAGGGAGGAGAACAGGGAGGAAGGTCCCTGTAAGAGGCTGGTGGGGGGCGGGGAGGAAGGGAGACAGAGCTCAGGTAAGGGGACGATGGGAAAGAGATTCTGGGAGAGACTAAGGAGGTCTAGGGCCCCAGGCCCGGGACAGGGGATCTGCCCAACCTGGCCAGCCACGACTTAGGCTGGTATTTATATTCACCCTACACAGCAGCGGGAAAGCTGATTCATGATTTATAATTCTCGAATTTTTATTTATCCATTATTCATCACCAGTAATATAAGGGGCCTCACATTCCTAAGTGTCCTGAGTGCCTTGTAAGTGCTTAATCAGGCCCTGGGATCTGAGGTGGGGAAGAGGAGTGACCAGAAGAGGGCCCCTTAGGGTTCAAAGTGGCCAGAGGATGCCGGCCACTGTTCGGGTGGGCCTCGATTTCTACTTCCTGCCCATCCTGAACAAAACTTTCCCCCCAAAGGCATTCTTGCTTCTTTTCCAGAGATTTCTGTTTTCTTCTGTCTCTCTCTCTTTCTTACTCTGTCTGCTGAGAATCGCAGCCTGGGTCTCTGTCTGTGTGTCCCCTTATCAAAATGCACGTCTGCTTGGTAAACCACAGCGCAGAGCCCACCGCTTACCAGAGTACCCACCCTGCTGCGTCTGCCCACACTGGGAATTTCCATCTGGGCTCTCTGTGTCCTGTCTGATCATAGCCTCTCCAACGTTCCTAAACCTACACACACGCACACACACACGTGCACACACGCACACACGCGCTGCCCAATACCCCGGAAAAGCTCTTGTTTTTGTGCTCCTCGCATCGAGGTCGCCCGCCCTGCCAGCCTCCAAGCCCAGCCCCAGCTCCCATGTCCCACCCCTGTGCCCGTTTGGCAGGAACGCCCCCCTCCGTGGCCCCACCCCCGTGACATGCACATTGTGTCCACAGGCTACCCACAGTACCTGGTGGTAGGGAACCACCTGTCAGGGGAGCATCACCTGAAGATCCTGCGGGCAGAGCTGCAAGATGACGCCGTGTACGAGTGTCAGGCCATCCAGGCCGCCATACGGTCTCGCCCCGCGCGCCTCACCGTCCTGGGTAAGAGCCGTTCCCGCGCGGGGCGGGGCGGGGGTGGGGGGCGAGGATGCTCCGGGAAGCACCACGCGCTCGCTTCCAGAAGGGCCTCGACGCTGGGCGAAGCCCAAAGCGGTTATCACACGGGGCTCCGGCTGCTGCTGCCCCACTGGGTCAGGACCCACCTGCCCCTCGGAAAAGGGAAAAGTGAAAGTTCCTATCGCGGAAATCAGACAGCACTGTTAACCGACGTGTGACCCCGTCCAACCCCAAGGGTGTTTGACTCCAGCTTAAGGGGCTAAAAGGGGCTCTGAATGCTTATTTCTTCCATGAGGAAGCGTATTCTGCACGCGTGATGGTTGTCAGGCCGGGTGCTAGGCGATGGAGACACAGAGAAGAATATGACACATTCTTGAGTCTGTGCTGTCTCCCACTAGGTGCTGACAAAGCATGATTTCAGCACCCCTAGGGACCACTGCTGCACCCGTTCCTTCCCCACGCTCCGCCGCTCCCTGGGAACCCCGGCTCTCAGCTGGAGAACTGACTGCCCAAATCATCCCTAGGGAATTTCATTTCGGGCCCTTATGCCAAACCAGACCTTTGCCCCGTTGGCCTTTCTTCCTCTTGGCTTCCCAGGAGCCCAGTGGCCCTGGGACTCCCTGCTCGAGAGATGCCCACTCCTTCACTCAGGCAAACCCGCCTGAAGACAAGGGAGTGAGCTCGGCTGCCTCTTAAAGGGCCTCCTTCTGATTTCGAGGTCACGCCCTGTCGGCTCCCCTCCAGCCAGCTGCTGCTGAGGACCAAGGCCCCTGAGAACCCAGCCGCACACAGAAGGCATAAGAGCAGACATGTGCGTGCACTTTAGAGCCCCTCTCAAAGCCCTTCCACTTATGCTACCTCGGCTGTTCTGACGCAAGACAGTGGGACAGGGATTGTTGGCCCGGATGAGAAACTGAGGCTCAGAGACGCCAAGCGCCCAGCCCCAGGGGTCTCCCGCTAGGGCTCCGGTAGCACCACGCTGCCTCCTGGGTGAGGCTCCGCCAGCCCCACGGGGGATGGGGCCCAGGCAGCGGAGAGGGGAGCCTGCCCGCCTCTTGGCAGCTGCTGTGAGGCTCTGACCACAGGGTCAGCCGCTGGGGTCCTGCCCCCTTGCCTGGCGGATAAAGCACATGGCTGCTCCCGATGAAATATTTAAGAGCGTGTCAGGTTATCTCCAGATGGACACGGCAACACGCGGGGCACGTTATCCCAAGCACGGCAGCGAGCCCCAGAGGACCACTTACCGAGCTCCGGGCCGGCCCCAGAACCTCCCCTCACCCCGGAGTCTCCTCTAGCCTGGGATGAAGGAAAGAGAAAAGAAACCGGGTCCGGGAGGGTAAATACGCTGGGACAGCTCTGTCCAGGAGGGCCTGTGGAAGAGTAATCAGGGATGTGAAAGGGAGAGGCAGACATCTTCATGTCTCCCAAGATGGTGGCTAAAACGGGAATGGGGGTACAGTGTGGTGCGGAGGTGTGGAGAAGCACAGGAGGATTTAGTGTCTAACGCGTTTTCTGATTTTTGAGGATTGCGCAATGCCGGAACAGATTTGGGCCTCTCCAGAGATGATCCCGTTCCCCATCCTCAGAATAATCCGCCTTCTGCTGCCTTGCTCCCCTTCTAGAGGGTACCAAAGAATGCTAAGTTGAGAAGGACCTAAGCACTGCCCTCTCCTGACTTCACACAGGACCTAGACTAGATGGACACACAGCTCGTCGTCCAGTCCTCGTCCTGCTTGCTGTCGAGGGTCTGCTCCATGGCGCCCAACCATTCACAGCCTGCCTCCTGTCCTCTCTCAGGGAGATCGCCAAGCCCAGATTAGTCCAAATGTTGTACAGATGAGGAAATTGACACTCCGAGAGCAAAGCCACTCACGGCTTAATGACCACTCAGAATAGACCCCAGATTTTCTAACTCCAAACCAGTGCTGTCTGCGTCCCTAAATGCCACCACAGTCTGCTTGTTCTCGTTGCTTAAGGGTCGGGTTGCGGAGAGCAGGGCCGCGGAATCTCACCTGGACAGACTCAGTTTCGCATTAGGTCACATCTAAAAGTCTCCCCGTCTCCCTCTCCTGTGGCCAGACCTGGCACAGAGCCTGTTTGCGTGCGGAAAATGCTTTACGAGTCTGGAAGGCAGTGGAAGAGGAGGAAGGAGGAGCTTCTAGGGGACCCCGGCAGCTAGCCTGCCGGATTCCTGAGAGCTGGAAAAGGAGCCTGAGAAGGCATTTGTCCAGCAGCCTTTCCTAAAGTCTGCACTGACCCCACTCCTCCTAACAAACTAACACTGGGCAAGAAAGAGCTGCCCCAGACTGCCTGCAGCCCATCCTGCTCACCCTGGGTCCCACCCCGGAGCGGGTCCAGCAGGTGTCCCCACCCCGAGCTGGCCCTGCAGGTGTCCACCCTGCCTTGGCGGGTCAAGCAGGCCTCTGCCTGAGGCACCCAGCCCAACCGAGTTTCTTTGCGGTATACAGCCCCACCTACTGCCCTGGAGAGAGGCCCCGCGTGCAGAGCTGACCCAGCCTTCTGGGAGGGGAGCTCTGGTTTGCTCACCATGCTGCGTAGACAGAGCGGCAGAGGGAAGAGGGGCATTGCTACCCTGGCCAGCCCGCTTCCCAGCCAAGACCCCATCTGCTTTGCTGTGACATCTCAGCCCTGGAAAATGTCCCAGCCGGTTCCCCAAAGGAGGGGCTGCCTTCCCTGTGTTCCCGGAATGAGAGAGCTTCCTAATTTAGTCTGTATTTGCCTGAGATAGATTTTTAATTAAATAAAGTAAGAGCCTGATTAGAACCTGCGGAAGATGTGAGAGCAGAATCAGATGGTATTCCAGCAAAATTGCAAAGCAAACACTTTGGCTGGAACAGAGGGAGACCCCTGGGGGTCTTCCATCAAAGCCCCAAGTGAGGAGGGCAAATACGAGACATTATATGGCCAACAGAGGTGCATTGTTAAAATATGCATCTGCCAGCAGCCTGCTTGGAGAAGCCAGAGGGCCAGGTCACAGAGCCCGTGGTGCTCCAGGGAGGGCATGGGGACCGAGCCCCAGCAGCCGAGCCTAGAGTCGCAGATGCATTAATTAGCCTTGTGTTTCCAGCTCTCAGATGCAGTCAGGCAGGGAGCAACTTGGAGCTGAGCATTTGCTACTCTGGGGGGCGGAGGGAGGGAGCTAAGGGACCAGGAGAGCAAGAAAGGGAAGGGGCGGAGCCAGGCAAAGACTCCGCCCCCCCAGGTGAAGGGCCAGGATGCATTCCCTCTGTGGCCCAGAAGGCCCATGCCTTGACTCGCGCCAGGTCGAGACAGACATCTTTCCACCTGCAGAGCATCTCAAGAATCAGGGCATCCCAGGGCAGCAGATTTGGAGTCATGGTCCTACCATTAACCAGCTGTGTGATCTTGGCCCTGATACTCCACCTATCTGGGTCTCAGTTTTCCCATCTGTAACATGAAGGTGGTGATAAGTAAGATGGTCCCTAAGAACAGTCGGGCTCCCAAAACGCCGTGACTTCTACAATAAGGGGTTCAGCTTGCGGCACCACGTAGTTGAGGAAAATGGTCCCTCCCCTACTGGAACCAGAATTCACAAGAGAGACTGAGGCACAGAAGGTAACAGAGTGTTTTGTGCAGCATCCTACTTTGAGTCTGGAGAGGGGACCTCTCAAAGTCCTGCCCAGCCCTGGGATTCTGGACTTGTCTGTGCGTCTTAACCCCGGAGTCCTCCCTCTGTCTGCAGCTTCCGTGCATTCCGAGCCATGTCTGTGGGGACTCAGCTTAGCGGGACACCCCGGGCCCCCCGTGCACATGTGCAGAGCTGGGGTTAGCAGGAAGAGTCAGGTGCTGGGAGCAGAACCCCTACACGCAGCTCGCTCACTGTGTGCCCTCGGGCGAGGTCCTTAGCGCTCCTGTGGGGTCTCTGGTTCAACTCCCTATATAACCAGCACTTAGAGTAGGGCAGGTCCTCAACGTAGCGTAGGTTTTTTGTTTTTTTTTTTAATAAATGAATAAACGAGTGAGTGAATGAATGGAATTTCTCACTCCTCATCTATAAAATGAGGATAATAAAACTACAGATCTCCCAGAACTAGTGTGAGCACCAAACTAACACACACACACCCCCACGCTCAAGTGTCATACACTCTAAAGTTACAGTCACATGCACACACGTGCAGACTGCGTCCTTCTCCCACCTGCAGGGACCCCAGGGTTGACAAAGGACCCCAGGACCAGAGCTGTAAGGACGATACTGCCTTGGATCTTGCTAACTGCCTGAAAATTTGAGAAGCAAGGAGTTGGGGGACCTAGATTAGAGAGGAAATGGAAGCCGAGGTTTTGACCAATGAATAGTTCCTAAACACCTACTAGGTGCCAAGCACTGAGCTCGGCAAGGAAGGTTCATGGGTCAGTGGAAGGGAACACCAGCCCTGGCCTGTGGGCCTGTGTTCTCGCAGAGAGAGCCGCTCAGTCCGTAGTAAGCAGGTTAAACAAGTGTATTGTGAGGGTCCGCTGCGGATGGTAATGACCACTGGGAAACAGAGAAAGAAGAGCAGTGTGAGGGCGGCAGGAAGGAGGCAGAGGAGGATGGCGGATGGCGGGTTAATTATTAAAAAGGGTGTTTTCCCAGTCTTCCTCCCATTCCCCTCATCTTCCTGGCCCATTCTAATATTAACTCTGCTATCTTGTGGATCCCATTAGAAACAAAGCTTTCTAAATTGACATGAATTATTTAATGATGGAGACTAAGTCAATTCAAATAAAGAGGGCGTCTTTAAAATGATGTCACAGTCGAGACACTGAGGGGGCAAACAGACAAGATCTGGATGGGTCCCTGAGTTTCCAGAGCCACAAGCCCCCTCTGCATCTCTCCACCGGGGCCCCTAAATGCCCGGCCCTGGCAGCACCCCCCAATTCCCGATCCCCTCGTCCTCTGTGTAGGTGGGTCCAGAGGGAGACAGTGAATAACTCGGGTCATCCAGCAAAGGAAGGCAGAGCTGAAACACAGCCCGAGAGCAAATACTGGTGGCAAGTAACCCAGCCACAGTCTCCCTGTCAGTAAGGAACAGACCGAGCTATTCTTCAGGGGGTGAGAAAGCCCCCCACAGAACAAAGCCCAAGCCCCCTCTGAGGCTTGCCATCTGCTTTCCCCCCAGCCCCCTGCTCCAGCACCCCCTTTGCTCCAGGGACGACAACCAGCTCGCAGCTCCCTCCAATCCCCACACTTCCGTGCCTTCACTCCTGTGTGTTGCTGCCTGGAAGGTCCTTCCCTCCTTTCTTCCCTTGGCCGACTCTTGCTCCCCTGTCAGGAACCATCTTGGACATCACCTCCTCCAGGAAGCCTTCCCTGAATGCCACATGGCCTGGCTTTCCCATTCTGTGCTCCCTTAGCCTTCCGTCTGTACCTCAGTCACAGCACTCAACTCACGATCTTGAGAGTAACCGTTTCCCTGTCTGTGTCCCCCAGTGGGTCTCTCGCCATCCTGCCCAGGACAGCCTGCAGGCTCATCGTGGGTCCTCAGGAATGCTCATCATAGAACTGCAGCAACAGGGCTTGGGGCAAACGAGAGGGAGTTTGCGCTGCCCCTTGCCACGGCAGACGGTGCCCAGCAGATGCTGGGCCCCACGTTTGTGTCGTGTAGTGTCGTGTCGTGTTGTGTTTAGAGGGCAATGCAGCTTCAGGGTAATAGCCCAGACTCTGAAAGCCGGACAGCCTACCCTGGAAACCTAGCTGTGTCACTTTACCCTTGCCGTGACCTTGGATGAGTCCTCTACCCGCTATGCCTCCGTTTCCTCATATGTAAAATGGGGGAATAGTCCTCCCTGCGCTCTTAGGACCATAGAGAGGATAATTGATGTAAGACATTGCTCAAAAGAGCGCGCGGTAAGAGGCAGGCCACAGAAGCACCTGATGTTATTATCATACCCGTGGTGGTTGTTACTACTATTATTTTTGCCACGCTAAGCAGCACCAACAAGCAGTTCTTCCTTCCTGGGGGGTCAGGCTCTGGGCCCTAGAGAAGCTTTGCCATCCAGGACGCAAGGCAGAAAGACACGAATCCGGCGGGCCCCTCCCAGGCTCGCACGCCTGGGAAGACAAGCAGAATTGATTTCCTTATCTCCTTATTAAGCATGTTTTGCCTGGGCTCCGGCCTGGTCTTAGGTGCTGTATCTCATTTGTGCTGTGTGCCTGCTTCCTGCCACATTCATTACCCTGCAATCACCCCCAAATAGGGGCAGCAAACAAGCCAGAGATGGGAGAGAGGCGCCAAGGCAGCGTCCTTATCTCCTAAAGTTCCAGATGGGAGCCGGTGTCTGAGCTATTATCCCCCTCCGCCTAGCCCCTCCCAGCCTCCGCCCCTGCCACCAGCTCCTTCCCACTCCCTTCCTGCCACTCTGCCCTTCCTGGGGGCCCAGGGCCAGAAGCAGAGTCCCCTCCTCCATGTCTCTTGAGCCACCGCCTGCCCCTCTTGGCGGCCCTCCTGATTTAACTCTGTGCTTACCTGCTTGGGCAGGTTATAAGGTGAGCGTGGCCTGAGGGCATGGAGTTACCTTAAGGTGACCAATAGTCTCTGTCTTCTAAATTACATTATAATATAATTATGTTATATTGAGGGTAGTTAGCCATATGCCCCCCCCACCCCGAGTAGCTGCCCAGAGCAGTAGTCAGTGGCAAGTGGAGGCTGGGCAGGGCAGGGGGCAGTGATGGAGGGTCTCTCTGGAGGTTCCTGTAGCCACTGGGTCAAGTACGTTGACTTCGGAGCTGGGCCCTCCCTCCTGCTGTCCCCCCGACAGTCTCCCTGACTCTCTAATCTTCCATGGACAGGAATGCCGCCCCCCTTCCCCCGCCACCACCAGCCGGACTCCCCATCTCCCTGTTCTTCATTTCAACCTCAGTGTCAGAACAACTTGCAAGGCTCCGAAGGGTTTGGGGGCCCATCAGGGATGGAGGCAAACCCGGTGCTTCCCTCTCGGCCTGTATGTAGGGGGCGGAGGGCAGGCAGGAAGTGGGGAGACCTGATGCCAGGGACACCCACGCCTGCCTGACCCTGTCCAGACCCAGCCCGTGAGAAGAGAGCTAATCAGCCTATTTAAGGGGACTCGCTGGAGAGGCCCAGAGGCCCAACACTGCCTCGGGCTGGAGGCCGCGTCCCCAGGGGCCAGCCCAGGGCCAGGCCCTTCCCTCTGCCTTCCCCAGCATCTCTTGCTTTCAACACCAGCACAAGGGAAGGCAGGGAGGTTCTGTAGGAGCCCACTGGGTCCGCTGCACAGGCAAGATGCCCCGCCTCCTGCTCCCTGCCCCCACCACCCCATACGGAGTTCCGCCGACCCCTCGTGGTCCCCATCACTACATGCCTGAGGCTCCCCAGGCAGCCCCACGCCACCATCCTACCCAGAGCACTGGCACTTCTCCAGGTCTAAGCAGGACAAGAGCCTTCACCTGGAGGTTGGAAGACACGCATCATTGTCCCGGTCTGCCACTGACATGGCTGGCCTGGGTCTTCGCCCTTGAGACCTGGGATAGTGATGTGTAACCATCTCTGGACCTTCTTTCTCTCTCTCTCTCTCTCGTAAAATCAGGAGCTAGGGAGAGGAAGAGCAAATCCATGCCTTGGTTTGACTGTGATTCGCCTTCATTTGATGGTAGTTCGGGGGTCGGGCCTGAGGGGCACTATTCCCATCGTTCCCAGGCTCTGGGGAGCAAGGATAATATGTTCTTACACTGCTTTAACCAAGCGTGACCCTGGGAGACGCCGAGCAGCCTTCACTGCTCAGCAAAGGGGAGCGTGAGCTCAGACCATGGAGGGCTGCAAACATCAGGGCCTTGATCTGGCATCGGCCGTTTGCCGTGGCACCAGCAGCTTCGGGGCTGCCTGGGGAATGAGAGCCACTTTCCTGTAGCCTCCAGGCTGCAGCTGCCCTGAGGGGGCCCTCACCTAATCCGCCATCAGAGGCTACTTCCTCTGGCTTTGGGATGGCTCCCCAATCCCCGCATGCCGGAAAAAGCACAGGCAAGAACCAATTTGCAGGAAACAGGAAACCCAGCTGGCCGCGTGCGAGGCTCCCTGCTCGCGCATCAACCATAGACACACACGGACACCTCAGCTCAAGGACAAAGGCACGGGTGTGCGTGCACACGTGCACACACGCACGCACGCACGCACGCACACACTCAATTCCGAGCATGGCCGAATCATGCTGGAAAGACATGGGGATACTCGGTCAAGAGAATCTGTCACTGTTGGGAAATGGACAAATCTTAGTAACTCAGCAGAAGTAAGGACCCTCCCCCTCTGTCAGGCCCAGAAATGAATGGAGTAGGTGGAGCGTGGGAGCCCCGGCATGAGACCCCGCTTCTCTATTGATTCCCCCTAATGAGAAACCAAGTGCAGGGAGGAAAAGTCACAGCGACCGAGAGGGAGGGCCAGGGCCAGCAGGGTCCCACCCGGGAAGGAATCGCCTCTCTCCTGACTCTAGCCTCCGGGGCACCATGGATGTCCCGCCCCGGACGGTGGTCCCCCAGGCTCCTGGGGGAGCCCAGACCTGCTGAACTGGGCAGGGAGACCTCCAGGGGTAAAAATAGCTCACCACTTCTCCGCTCCAACCTCAGCCCGGGCCTGAGACGAGGGTTTCATGGCAAATTACGGATTTAAAACTAGCAATGAATCTCCATTACAGCATGAAATGAGAAAGGAAAGCACCACTAAATGAAAGCCTTCCCCCGGCAGCCAATGGGGCAAGGGAGGGGTGGAGTTTTAGGACTTTGAGATGAAGTCACATGCCCAAATCACACACACAGGAGCCGTCCCAGAAAGAGGGTCCCGAGAGAGGGGGCAGAGGCCGGAGCCCCCGGGGAGATCTCTGCTGTCCTGGGTCAGCGGAGGACACCCAGGAGGCAGGGGAATGTGACTTCTCCTCAGAGCAAAGATGCACGGCTATCTCAGGAGGGCGGACAGCCAGGCCTCTGTTAGTCCGGGGCTGTGTTGGGATGAGACCTAGCCGGGAGGTCCGGCCAGAGAGGGGCATTTCGGGAACCCTGACCCACTGCCTGGTAGTGGGTAGTGGGTCTGCCCTAAAGATCATGGACCATCGGGATACAGGCCTCCTTCCAAACCCCAGGGAACTCCAGGAGCCCCGTCTGAGCCGTCACACTGTCCCAGGGCCCCCAGCATCAGGGAGGGACCTGCGCAAGGAACTGAAGGCTTTCTGACAGCCCCCCACACACCCCATTCCCCAGACGCGCCTGGGGAGCCAGGGCCCTGAACCCACAGCATCCATTTTCCATCCCATTGAGTCTCCTTATCAGAGGACCGCCCACTGCTTCTTTCC
>CM052884.1:18506862-18554084 GCA_028534135.1 Potos flavus | reverse complement strand
GTGCCTGCCGTGAACACCGCTGCAGCCTCAGGAGGGAAGGCAGGGAGCGGAGGGGCAAGCCCGTGGCCACACAGCCGTCCTCCCTTCCAGACACACCGCTTCCTCCCTGCTCCGCTCCCTCCCCCTCCTTCTACACACAGAGATAGACACATGCATTCCCTAGGATGATGGAAAGAACTCATTTTGCAGATGGCTCAACTGAACTCATTTTGCAGATGGCTCGGAAAGGAAAGGAAAGGAAAGGAAAGGAAAGGAAAGGAAAGGAAAGGAAAGGAAAGGAAATATACTAGAAGCTGCACAACACATAGAAAGGAAAACGCATCTTCTCTGACTATGAGACAGAGAAAGTTGGCCTCTAACAAAGGGTCACCTGGGACGACCCCGGCTCTCCTCCAGCCCCGGCCCCAAATACCAAGTTGGCCTGGGCAATGGTTCTCCGGAGGACCAAAACCTAACCTTGATTTAGAGAATCAGAGCTGGAGGGAATCCACCAAGCAAGGGTTCTTCATTCGTTCCATTTTTTCAGCATGGATCTGGGCACCTTCCTTGTGTCAGGTGCTGTTCTAGGCACTGGGAATAAACATCAGTGTGTGGCCTGATAGGCTATGAACAGAGTAAAATCTCCTGCCTTCATGGAATATATATTCTGGGGGAAGGGAATTAGGCAATAAACAATAAACATTGCAAAAATGTTATAGTCTCTTAGAAGGTGGTAAATGCTCTCAAATAACGTAGGGCAGAGTATACGGAGTTGAGTTTCTCTCCTTAAGAGAGGACAAGTTGAGCAGTCAGGGTGGACCTCCCAGGGGAGGTGAACTTTTTTTCATCTTTCCATTTTTTTTAACAGCTTTCTTGAGGTATAATTTACATACCATTAAGTTCAACCATTTTAAGTGTATAGCTCAATGATTTTTTTAGTAAATCAATGGAGTTGTGCGACCATCACCACAATCTTAATATTAGGCCATTTCCATTACCCTAAAAAGATCCCTTGTCCATCTCCATTCCACCCTCAGTCCTAGGAACCACTGATCCTCCTTCTGTCTCTATGGATTTGGCTTTTCTGGACATTTCATATAAATAGAATCGTACAATATGTGGTCTTCCCATCTGGCACCTTTCACTCAGCATAGTACTTTTGAGATTGGCTTATGTGGTAGCATGTATCCATAGTTCATGTCTTTTTATTGCTTTTTACTGATAAATATTTTGTTTATGCATTCATAACTCAATGGACATTTGGATGGTTCCAGTTTTCAGGCTGCCGTGAATAACGCTGCTGAGAACATTCATATACGAATCTATGTGTGCGTATATGTTTTCATTTTTCTGGGAGGGGGAAAGAGAGCAGAGGAAGGGACGGAGAGAGAGAATCTTTAAGCAGATTCCCTGCTGAGCACGGACCCCCATGGGGGGCTCGATCTCACGGCCCTGAGATCATAACCTGAGCCAAAACCAAGAGTCAACCATGTAACTGAGCCACCCAGGCGCCTTGTTTTCATTTTTCATGGGTAGATTCCTAGGAGTGGAACCACTAGCCCATGCAGAAAGCTCACGCCTAACTTTCTAAGAAGGTGCCAAACTCTCTTCCAAAATGGCTATGTCATTTTATTCCATTCTAACCAACAAATTATGAGCATTCCAGTGTCTCTATATCCTCATCAACACCCGTTACTGTTTAGCTTTTTCTATTATGGTAATTCTAGCAAGTTTCAAGTGGTATCCCATCGTGGTTTTGATTGCCTTCTCCTAATAACTCCTAATGTTGAGCATCATGTGATGTGATCAATTGATGTTATCAGTTGCTTTAAGATTTATTTATTTATTTTAGAGAGGGAGAGAGAGCACATGCACGAGTGGGGAAGGGGCAGAGGGAGAAGGAGAGGGAAAGAGAGAATTTTAAGCAGACTCCGTGCCCAGTATGGAGCCCTATGTGGGGCTCAGTCCCACGACCCTGAGATCACGACCTGAGCCAAAACCAAGAGTCAGATGCGCTACCAACTGAGCCACCCAGGCGCCCAATAATTACTGATTTTTATTGTTCGGTGAAATGTGTATTCAGACCTTTTGCCCATTTTTACATTGGATCATTTGTCTTATTATTATTGTGTTAGAAGAGTTCTTTATATATTCTGGGTACAAGCCTTTTATCAGATATGTAATTTGCACATGTTTTCTTCCAATTTGTGGCTTCTCTCTTCATTTTCCTAAAGGTGCCTTTAGAAGCACAAAAGCTTCTAATTTTAATCAAATCTAATTTCATAGTTTTTTTGTCCTGTTTGAATTGTGCCTGGGTGGCATAGTCAGTTAAGCGACCGACTCTTGGTTTTGGCTCAGCTCATGATCTCAGGGTTGTGAGATTGAGCCCTGAATCTGGCTCCGTGCTCAGAGGAGAGTCTGCTTAAGACTCTTTCTCCCTCTGCCTCTCCCCCTGTGCTCACTTTCTCTCAATTTCTCAAATAAATAAATCTTTTATATTATATCTAAGAACTTTGTCTAACCCAAGGGCACAAAGATGTACTCCTATATTTTCTTCTACAAGTTCTAGAGTTTTGGCTCTGAGATTTAGTCTGCGATTCATTTTAAGTTAATTTCTCTGTAATTTGTGAAGTAAGGACCTAAATTCATCATTTTTGCATTCAGCTATCCAGTTGTCCCAGCATCATTTGATGAAAAAGCCTATCCTTTCCTCTACTGAATTGCCTTAACGTCTTTGTCAAATATCAACTGACCAAAAAAGGGTTTATTTCCGGGCTCTCAATTCTAATACATCGACCTATAAGTATAAGTTTCTTCATTATGCCAGTACTATGCTAGCTTAATTACTGTAGTTTTATAGCGAGTTTTAAAATCAAGAAAAGCAACTCCTCCAATTTTATTCTTTTTCAAAATGGTTTTAGCTAATTTGACTCCCTTGCATTTCCATATAAATCCTAGGATCAACTTATCAAAATGGCTGCTGAAATTTTGATAGGAATTGTGTTGCAGCTGTAGACCAATTTGAGGAGAACTGCCATCTTAACAATATTGAGTTCTCTAACCCATGAATATGTGATGTCTCTCCATTTATTTAAATCATTAATTTTTCCCAGAAATTTTTGTAGCTTTCAGTGCATGTCTTGTACTTTTGTTAAATTTATTCCCTAGTATTTTATTCTTTGTGATGCTTCTATAAATGAAATAGTTTTCTTAATTATTTTTTCCAGGTAATCTGTTGCTAATATACAGAAACACAATTGACACTTGTATATGGGTCTTGGACTCCGTAAACTTGCTGCAACCGTGTTTTTAGATTTTAATAGTTTCTTGTGAATTCCTTAAGATTTTCTGCATATAGGATTATCTTGTCTGAAAGTAAAGATAGTTTTACTTTTTTTCCAACCTGATGCCTTTTTTCTCTTGTGGAATTGACTAGAATTTCCAGTACAAAGTTGAATAGAAATGGTGAGAGCAGATATCCTAGCTTTACTTCCAGTCTCTTTCATCATAAAATATGCTATCTGTAAATCTTACATAAATGCCCTAAATCAAGTTCAGGAAGTTTCCATCTGTTCCTGCTTTGTTAAGAGCTTTCGCCGTGAATGATATTGGGTTTTATGAAATGCTCTTACCGCATCTATCGTGATGATCATGTGGTTTTTACTCTTTATTCTATTAATGTGGTATATTACATTAATTGATTTTCAGATATCAAACCAACCTTGCATTTCCAGAATAAATTTCAGTCACGGTGTATAATCTTTCTCATATGTTGCAGGCTTCAGTTTGCTCATTTTTGCTTGAGGTCTTTTCATCTACACTCATGATGGACAGTGGTCTGTGGTTCTCTTTTCTTGTGATGTCTTTGTCTGGCTTTAAT
Organism: Potos flavus; assembly: GCA_028534135.1. Lineage (NCBI taxonomy): Eukaryota > Metazoa > Chordata > Mammalia > Carnivora > Procyonidae > Potos > Potos flavus. The sequence goes on along the minus strand of CM052884.1, from coordinate 18,550,225 downwards.
ATCAGGGCAATGCTGGTCTTGTAGAATGAATTGGGAAGCGTTCCTTCCTCCTCTGTATTCTGGAACGTTTTGTGAAGGATTGTATTATCTCTTCTTTAGACATTTGATCAGATTTAGCATTTCTTTACTTGATATAGCTCTACTCAGGTTTTCCACGTAGAAGGTAGCTTTTTTTTTAAGATTTTATTTATTCATATGAGAAAGAGAGAGAGCGCATGCATCCAATAGCAGTGGGTGGGCAGGATACAGGGGGAGAGGGAGAAACAGACTCCCCGCTGGGCAGGGAACCCCAAGGCGGTGCTCGATCCCGGGACCCTGAGATCATGACCTGAACCAAAGGCAGACACTTAACCGACTGAGCCACCCAGGTGCCCCTAGAAGGTGGCTTTTTAAACAAAGACTTGAAGAGGTGAAGGTGTTGGCTATGAACCTTGAAATAAAATCCCTACGTTACATGAAAAAGCAGTCATTGAAGGGTTCTAAATAGAGGAGTGGATGATCCAAGTTCCTTTTTTTTTTAAAGATTTTTATTTATTTATTTGACAGAGAGAGAGAAAGACACACCGAGAGAGGGAACACACGCAGGGGGAGTGGGAGAGGGAGAAGCAGGCTTCCCACCGAGCAGGGAGCCTGATGTGGGGTTCGATCCCAGGACCCTGGGATCATGACCTGAGCTGAAGGCAGACGCTTAACGACTGAGCCACCCAGGCGCCCCTCCAAGTTCCATTTTTAAAAGGATCACCATAGCTGTCAGATTGAGTACAAACTACAAGAGGACGGGAAACCTGTTAAGAGGCTCTTGCAGTAACACAGGTGAAAGGTGAGGGGACTCCGACCAGGATGGTGGCAGTGGAGGTAGTGGACAGCAGGTGGGAGAAAAAGAGGGGAGTCCAGCACGGTGCCAAGGTTTCTGGGGTGGTGCTTTTCATCCCTGAAAACTTGGATGCAAAGTCCTGAATGTGGATAGCATTTCTGGGGTGGCGTATCACATTCTCATAGGCGTCAATCAGTAAGCTCCCCAAAGCTTAATAACTAATAGAGACCAACTTATTTATTTTTAGGAAACTATGGCCCAGAAGGGTTGAGTTACTTCCCCAAGACCACTCAGCTAGCTAGCAATGAAGCTTAGACTATCCCAGGTGCTTTTTCCACTGCCTTGGGGGCTTGCGTAGGAGCATATGTGATCGGGCCTGTCCCCCCAAGTCTAACGGGACCCACTCTCCCCTGCCTAGGAGCACCCAAGGGAGACGGCCCCTCTTCTACTTCTAGCTTCTAGGGCCCACCTGCTCCCAGACCAGGGTGGCCCTCCTTGTGCCCACGTCTGCCTTCACAGCCACCTGCCCCCTTTCCCATTGCCCTTGGCACATCCGCGATCTACAGGCTCTGAAACCTCCCCGGGCAGATCTGGGAGAGAGCCTGTCCGCCATCCACAGCTCCCTTTTCCCATGGAATGGCGGAGGAGCCGCAGCTCATCTGTGGAAGAGAATGAGAGGCCTTGGCTTTTATCTGTGCCGAATCTTATCTAAGCAGGTTCAGGTAGCAAGAGTGAGAGAGAAAAATAATTAAGGGAAAGGCAAGTGAAACATTGACATTATTATTACTTAAGTGCAAAGCTTTTAGTTCTTGTTTTTATACCAGTGACACCCGGTGAGGGGGGAAATCAGCTTGGCCCACTATCTGAGCCACACACCCGCTCACCCCACCTCCTGGCCGCCTATAAATCGCATTCAGCGGCTTCCATTGGCAAGACTGAGAAATAATTAAGGCGAAGGTGGCTGAAATGCTGATGTTATTACTGTAAAGCGACAGCCTGTTTAGTTCCTACACCAATGAAATGCAATCGAGGGAAATCAATTTTCACGATTACCTTTCGGAGATGCAAATCCAAGAGCCGGAACCCCGGGCTCGGAGGAGGTGGGCGCTAACCCAGGAAACATTTCCAAGTCTGTGGCAGTCTCTCGGGGGCTTTTAAGCCCACCATTTACCTTTTGACTGCATCCTATTTTCTCTCAAATCCTTTATTTCCCACTTATTTATTGACTAGAGACACAGTACCAAAAGGAAAAAGAGAGAGAGAGAGAGAGAAAGATTCTCCAACTGCTAGTCTTAAAAAATCCATCGCAGGAAATGCTTCTCTGGAGGGAGGATTTCAGCACCGGCTGTGAACCGGGACTTAATTGAATCTCTTTATTCGAAGATGTGTCCACCTGGAGGAAAGGCTTCTTCGGAAGCCCACTGGACAGAGGAGCTGCCCCATCTTATCCTGCCCCGAAGGGAGGGTGGCGGTGGCTGGGGGAGCTGTGGCAGTGCTCCCAGGACAGACCCCTGGGCCTTGCACACGCGACCAGTCTGGGACTCTGCCTTCCCTGTAGACACATTGCTCCAACAAGTGGGTGACGTGCATATCGTGTGCGAGGGGTAGCATGGGCTCTGCCGAGGAACGAGGGACTAGTTGAGTGGACAGAGGCTGCAGGAGTCCCTGAAGCTAGGTTCGCGAGAGGCAGCTGGCAATGAGCAGGCCACATCAGGCACACAGACACGTCTGCTTTGCTCCCAGAGTATCTTTAGAGGTTTCTAAATTCGTCGCCAACATGTAAGATTCTGAAGGGTTTTGTATTAAAAATTCAGAGTTCTGGCTTCTGTTGCAAAGATCTGGCAATATCAAGCCCATTTGCCTGCTGGGCAACAGCGGTGGAGGGGCGGCTCCCCTGAGCGCGATGCGGCCCCCGGGTCCCCGCTCGCTGCTGCTCACCTCCGCCACTGGCTGCATTCACCTGACACTGACATCTGTGGTCCCCGGTGTCACCGAGCCCTGGCGGGGACTCCCAGCGTGCACCTGGCCTGGAGCAGGATGAGGAGAGGGAGGGAGGCAGAAGGCCACCAGCACCCGGTCGTGCCAGCCAAGTCGCCGAAGGCAGGCTTGCAGGAGGGTTTTAGGTGAGGTTTGAAGCACGAGTGGAATTTGGACAAATTCGTCAATTTGTCGTAGGTGAGTGGAGAGCATGATCCTTCCGGGCTAACAGCAGCTCTAGGGTAAGGAGCCCAGAACTGGTGACCGGGCTCTCTCCTGCCATCACCGCCTGGTATGAAAATGCTCCGTACGGAGCGTGGCACTTAAACGGGACGCATGACAGGCTGGAGCGGGAGGATCTGCTCAGTAGGCAGTGAATTAAGCAACATTACCCTTGCGTTTCCCGACGTGGTGGGGAGTGGCGTTTCCCTTACTAATCTTGTATTTTGGTTAATAGAGAGTTATCAGATCCACATCCTACCCACATCAGCCCTGAAATAGTATAAGAATGCATTAAAAATATATCCCATTTTCCTACTGGAACCAATATGAGTCTTTGGCATAACTTGTGGCCAGCCTCATTTGACACAAAATAGCCTTTGCTTCTAGGCTCTTCGTGCTGCCCGTGTAATGGGGTCCCTGAGGACCCCTGCTGGAGGCTCTGGAGCTGCACTGCCTGATGCAGCAGCTGCCAGCCACAGGTGGCTACTTGATTTTAATTTCAAGTTAATTAAGATCAAATAAAACTAAAAATACAGCTCCCCAGTCACACTAGCCTCACTTAAAGCGCTCAGTAGCCACATGCGGCTTTAGGAAAGATGGTTTAAACAGGACTCAGGCATCCCTGGATCCTCTCACCCAATTCCATCTCATCGTCCTCCAGCAACCCAAGAGCATCCAGTAGTAGAGGCAGGTTCAAAGGCCCGGGCCTGGAAATGTCAAGGTCGGCTTCCCGGAAGCGCTAGCGTTAATATCATAATGCAGTCTCTGAATTGAAGCTTCCCAGCTCCTTTATTCAGCAAATCTTTATTAAATTCCTACTCTGTGTAGATGTGTCAGATACAAAGGGGAGATGAAGAAATAGTAAACCGTCATCTGTACCCTCAAGGAGTTTATAGCTGCAGGAGAAAGAAAACATCTAAACCACTTACTGTCATATGAGGCCGAATGAAAGAAGTGTTTGAATATATAATCAAAATACAGAGAAAGTGTTCGTTTCAGCTGAGAAAATCTGGGAAGGCTTCACAAGGGAAGTGGCTCTTGAATTCTTCCTTGATAGAATCACTAGGATTTTAGTGGAAGGAGGATGAAAAAATCATCATAAAAACACAAGCAAAAGCACAGAGACATCAAAAACAGCACACTCTGAATGAAGAGCCAGGGTTCAGGGATGATTGGAGTGGATGAGGAAGGAATGGAGTGGATGAGGAAGTGATGGAGTGGATGAGGAAGGAATGGAGTGGATGAGGAAGTGATGGAGTGGATGAGGAAGTGATGGAGTGGGTAAAGAAGTGATGGCGTAGATAATTAGAAATGTAATAGGAAAATGATGGAGTGGATGAGTGGAAATGATGGATTACATGAGGAAGTGATGGAATGGATGAATGGAAATGATGGAGTAGATGAGAAAGTGATTAAGTGGATGAGTAGAAGTGGAATAGATGAGGAAGTCATAGAATGGATGAGTGGAAATGACAGAGTACATGAGGAAGTGATGGAGTGGATGAGAGGAAATGATGGAGTAGATGAGTAGAAGTGAAATAGTTGAGGGAGTGATGGAGTGAATGAGAGGAAGTGATGGAGTAGATGAGTAGAAGTGGAATAGATGAGAAAGTGATGGAGTAGATGAATGGAAGTGATAGAGTAGATGAGAGGAAGTGATGGAGTGGATGAGTAGAAGTGAAATAGATGAGGAAGTGATGGAGTGGATGAATGGAAGTGATGCAGTGGATAAGGAAGTGATGGAGTAGATGAGTAGAAGTAGAATAGATGTGGAAGTGATGGAGTCAATGAGCAGAAGTGACGGAGTGGATAAGGAAGTGATGGAGTGGATGAGGAACTGACAGAGTGCATGAGGAAGTGATGGAGTGGGTAAGGAAGTGTAATGAGAGGTGGGGCTCCATAGAAAAGGGCATTGAGCCATGCCAGAGAGTTTGGACCTTGGTTATGAGCAGTGGAAACCATTGTAGGCGTTTGACGAAGTTCATCTCCTGATCTGATGGCCCCTGAAAAAGAGCCGTATAGTATATGGGGCATGGATCTGAAGGCAGGAAAGTGCTGGTGTGTTAGATCCGGGCTAACAGAAGGTAGGACAACCAGGAGTTTGCCGAAGAACTTGCTAGAGACAAGAAAGGGGAAGTGCTGGGGCAGGGGTACTGCAGTGGGGATGGAGAGTCCCTCCCCCCGATTTTTGTTAGCCTGGGGACTCCTATGTAATGCCTTGAATCCCATTCAATTCAATAGTGATTCTAGCAGCAAATATCCCATGATGACTAAGCCATGTACAGTTTCTTGAATAATCCAGAAGTTTCCATGCCTTGGGGTCCTGAGCCATTTTGATAATTGGTATTTGCTGAAGGCCCACGGTGGGCAGCTCCGCGGAGGAAGGGACCACCACCAGAGACGCAGGTGGCCACAGGAGCCCGGTGACCTGAGTGCCCGCTCCGCCCCCACAGACCCACCCAGCTCCTGCCCCTGAGCCACGCATTCTGTCTCCGGCGCCCATACTCACTAGAAGGTCAGAGGATGAAAATCACGGGCGCAAGGTCGCCTGTGCCCCACGAGCCCCTTCCCCCTGTGTCTGAGGCACTCAGCATGCCCCGGAGACTATTAGCACCTCTCTGGGAATATTTAACTGAAAACAATTTCTAGTTGGGATCTGTTATAATTACTAATTAGATCTGATTATAATTATCTCTCGCTGCCATCCCTTACCTTGACACACAGGATAGCGCAAGGCCTGGCGACAATTAGCAGTGAGTCTTTCCTGATACACTGGCTGATTACGAACACAATTGCAGGGTCGGGGGGAAGAGCCTGGCTTATTAAGGGAGGCTGCTGTTTACCAAGGAATGTTGTGATCAAATTAGATTAAAATTAATGAGGGGGAAACTCAGAGTGCAGAAATGTGCATTTTTTCCCTCAACTATCTCCTTTTTGTCTCAGCTGATGACATCATTGGGGGGAAGAAGCTGACGCCCCTGTGTGGTCCCCTTCTTTCCCCTACTTCGGGTTTTTGGGGTTTGCTGGCCGCCCCGCCTTCTATCCCCTCCCACTCATCAGCCCAGTCCAGCTGAGAGGAAGGCCCAGCATCTGATAAACAGACTTTGGGCAAATCTGTCCCTTGAACTCTCTGAGCCGCAGTGTCCTCATCTGTAAAATGGGGAAAACACTTGCCTGTGAGCCAGCCACCTGCCCCAATGCCCTGCAGACCTCTGGGGATTGGGAAGGGCTGTGGGCCCCCCCACAGGGGTCCAAGGGCTCTGGGAGCCGGCGACCCCGGCTTAGTCATCTGGGAATCTTTGGGCTCAGCCCCAGGCTTGGCGCAGAGAAGGTGCTGGTAACTGAACCTCCCCCATCCCGCCCCCAAGAGCAGCAGGCCCCACGTGGGAAGAGATGGCAGATGCAGCCGCCTTGTCCCTGGGCACTCACACAGGTGCATTCAGCCTGGCTTCCTCTCCGGCTGAATAAGTGGGAAACTTCTCCATCAGAGGGGTCCACCTCGAAGAAAGAAAACAGGAAAGCCAGCTGTGCTGCCTGGGGCAAGTCAACTTCCTGCTCTGGGCTGGGGCATCTTCATCCATAAAGAGCGTTCTAGGCAACCCGAGGTGATTCCGGAAAGCAGGGCCAAGCTGGAACACCTCCCCGGGGCCCACGCCACCGAGCTGTGGGCTCGGGTATCAGGGAGACCCCCGTGATTTGTTTGAACCATTCTTGACATGCCACCTCCTGGTGAGAGACAGCAGAGATGCGGGGCAACAGGAAATGGCCCTTGTCAGTCATCTAGGTGAAGAGGGGCCTCGCACGCTCACACGCATGCACGCACGCACACACAAGCACTCACACCTCCAAACAGGCCCTTAAGCCCAGGCACATGCAAAGTACATTCCCCTATATAAAGTATGCTAATTTATGCAGCCACTCTGCCTAAGTATTTGACCTGCTGTCTGAAAGGATTCTCAGAGGGATCCAGGAGTACATTTTCCTCTGCCATTACCTCCCCTTTAAGAGTGGGTCCCCTCTCTTCCGTCCACTGCTTGATTCCTCGCCAGCAGGTCCGTCCCACCCTCCTTCAAGAAGAAGTTCTGGGTGATTGTAGCACTGGGGGACTGGCCCCAGGTCCTGGGGGTCCAGAGAGAAGTTTCTGGAACTTAGGATCTGGGTCTGTCCCAGTTGGCCGAGCCCTGCTTCCCCAGCCCTGGCTCGCAGCCCAGCACACCTGGCACTGAGTCTTCACGTTTGCCTCCCACCCCGACTTTTCTGGGGTCTTCTGTTCAGGGTTCTGAGCTCATGAAAAAAAAAGCCAGAGTTAGCCCTCAATGCTTTGCAATCTACCCTGGACCTAACCTCCTTTTCCAGGAATCCCAGCTCTACCCTACTTCCCTAGAGGTCTTCCTTCCTATTGCCTCCATCACACCCACCCCTCCCTCCAAACTTGGCCAAAGACTTGGATTCTCATGTAGTTGAGAAGTGAGTTGGCAAGGAGCCGAGGTGTGGTAGAGAAGATGCTGGACTTACAGTCAGATTCCCAGGCCCTGGTCCTGTGTGTTCTTGTCCAAATCACTTAGCCTCTCTGACCCTCAGTATCTTCTTCTATAAGAATTAAGAATACCACTTCTTTTGTAAGAATTAAGAATACCTACCAGTGTTCATGGCTACCGTAAAGAGAAAGATGAATATGTATAGGAAAGCCGATTTTGAACAGCACAGTGCCTCGCAATGTTTGGAGCACAGGTAACTTTGAGAACTGGCTGACCATTTCCGCAAAATCTATTCCGGTCGTCTATTGCTGTGTACCAAATCACCCAGCACTCGAGGGCTTTAAACAACAGTCATCGTTTATTAGCTCTCACCGCTTCTGCAGGTCGAGGAGCTAATAGCAGCTTAGCAAGATGACTCTGGCTCAGGGCGTCTCATCGCAGTCAGACATAGGAGGGGCTAGGGTCGGGTCAGAGTCTTCTCTCCTCTCCTCAGCCATCTCTCTCCATCTGCGTGTGGTCTCTCAGTATGGCGGCTTCAAGGTAGTGACCGTCCCGCCCGAATGCTTAGGGCTCCAGAGTGCCTGCCCCGCCCCCACTGGCAAATGCCCCGGAAGTGTTCTGTTGCCCCCTGGGGCGCCCAGAGCAGACTGAGGCTTCGGTCCATCTGCCCTGTGGTTAGCCATCTGCATGTGGGAGCCTCTACCCTTCCTCTCTCGCTGACACACAGCCCGCCCTGCGGGCTCCCTCCAGCCCCGCGGTCCTGTGGCCAGAGTCCACACGTGGCCTTTTCGGAGCCCACACCGCCCCCACCCTGGGTGGCTTTGCTCCGCGTCTGGGGGCACAAGGGTGGCGCCTGGGCAGCGGACAGCCTTCCTGCCTCCGCTGAGCTCTGGGGAGCCAGGGATTTTAAGACCAGCAAACAGGAGATCCGTTTGCCAGGATCCTGCATCCAAACGGGGCTTTGGCGGCCTCCGGCCAGGCTGGCATCTGCCTCATGGCACTCCAGAGTCTCAGATTCCAGCAAACTCGGAGAGACTGAGCGCACTCCGAACACTGGACTGTGGAGCGTCAGAGCCGGAGGCTCTGGGCGGAAAGTGTCTGACTTAGGGCCCACCTCCCTCCAGCCTCAGCTCCCCTGCCTGCATGCCCCCAGCCCCTCCTCTTCTCCCCACGCTTTGCACACACACGTGACTGTCTCTCACCTTCTCTTGCTTCCTTCCTAGTCCCCTCTCACTCAACACCGCCACCTCGGCCTTCCCTGGGCTCCCCAGGCTGGCCTAGGTCCCTCCCAGTTTCCCAGGCACCCTGCATCTCCCCATGTCAGAACCCGCACTGGGTGGGTCCCTCCCTCCCCGGACTATATGTCCCCTGTGGTCAGAGACCGGGGGTCCTTGCCGTCTGCACCCGGCACCTCTCAGACGCCCCACATAGAGCAGCACTCAGTAAAGTCGGTGGGACAACTGAATGACCACCAAGGTCACCGGCAACCTCAGGCAGCTTGACCTTCAGCCGCAACCGTCCAGTGCGTGCGGGCGCCCCAGGCCCGCTCCGATTGTTGGAGAAGCAACTGGAGGTCTAGCCAGGCAGGGTTTCCATCATGCCTTCCCTGCCCCGGCCGCATTCCCAGCAAGGGAGCAGAGCCCTCCCCTCCCACCTCCAACAGATCTGTTCATCGTTGAGCCCCAGTTTTCTCATCTGATCAACGGACACAATAACTGCCTATCTAAAAGGGCTGTTAGGAAAACCTGGGGAGCGCTCAGTGTCCACGTGTCTTACAGACTGTGCGCTCCAGAAGGGAAGTTAGAAGCCGTCACCCTGACCCAGGGGTGGGCTGGAGGGGGCTCGTACTGCCCGTGATAGCCAGCCGTGCTTTCTCTTCCCAACCCTGCCATCCGTTCCGTGTTGGTAACTTGAATTCGGCCGTCACAGAGCATTTGCGCCATAGGCATCGCCGAACATCAAGGTTTTGTCTGGTGTCGCGTTGTGTTTGAGGAGCTGGCTTCCTGGAGCGCCATTGCTCCAGTCCCTCCCCTGACATCATTGGAGACCTTAGGCAAGTCATCGTACCTTGCGGGGTCCCCGTTTCCCTGGCTGTAAAACAGGTCTCGCTGGCCGTCCCCGCAACTCAGAAAGGCCGTTTGAGATGAATGGAAGCACCCAGGGCTCTTTAAGCAAAACCGGACTAGAGAATCCCCAGTGTGAGCCATCGTTCCCTGTGACTAATGGCCTTTATTATAATCACCCCTCATCATCAAGTAAGCCAGAGCGGTGACTCAGCAGTGTCTCACACCTGGAACCGTGCCCAGACTGCAGAGACTAGGGATTTGCTCAGCAACCTCCCAGGGAGCTGGCCTGGCCAGGCACTCCGGCAGGGCTCCCATGAATCAGGCCACAGGGCCACCCTGGAGAACCGGAACGACAAGGCTGGGCCCCAGGGGCCTGAGCTGTGACCCAGGCTCTCCCCTTACCTCACGGGTGACCTCGGGCTTCTCACTTGACCCCCGGGAGCCTCCAGGGATTGCCAAGAAGACAGAATAAGATCCTCACGGCAACGCTACTGGAAAAGTGTAAGGTGCTCCCCTCCCGCCAAGTAAGGACCATGGGGTGCAGAGGGGGCCTTCATCCAGAGCATGGGAGCTGCCCATGGCCTGCCAGGATGGAGTCCATCCACCCATATGCAGATGGGAGAGCTCTGTCTCCCACGATGCAGCTAGTAGCCATTCGTAGTAAGCACCTACTGTGTACCCTTGCTATTCCAGGTGCTACGGATACAATAGTGAACAAAACAGAAAAAGTCCCTATTCTCATAGAGCCTCTGCCAGTGGAGGGAGACAGATGGTAAATGAACAATTCTATAACGCCATGAGTGCCGTAAAGCCACACAAAGCAGGGTAAGGAGGTGGAGAGGAGTGGGGCAGAGATGCTATTTTATCTGGACAACCAGGGAGGGCCTCTTTGAGTAAGTAACATATAACCAAAGATCCGAAAGAGAGGAAGAAAGCGAGCCAAGCAAACGTTTAGAGAGAGAACATTCCAGATGGGGAGCATAGCGATGCAAAGGCCCTGGGGCAGTTCTTGTGATTTCCCAGAAACAGCAGAGAGGTCTGTGTGGCTGGCTGACGCAGAATGAATAAAGGAGAGATGGATGGATATTGTTCAGAGGGAACAAGGGGCCAGACTTTATTGGATCTTGCAGACCACAGTAAGGACTTCCAACTTTACTCTGATAGAGAGAGGGAACCACCAGAAGCTTTGAGCAGAGGTGAAAGCTATGTGAAGGACTTCCTGGCAAGTGCGGTAGGGGCAAGGAACCTGGTTAGGAAGCTGCTGCCAAATCTGGCCCTTACGTCTTGGTGACCTGCCAAGGTCAACAAGTGCTGGGACAACTTGTGCTGGGACAACAGCAGCACAGGCGTGAGAAGGGATGAGATCTATGCATATTTACACGATGGAGTCATGGCCAACGGGGCGTGAGAGGCAGAACAAAGTCAAAGGCACACTGTAGTGTCTGATCTGAGCTGGTGAGAGATCAGGACTAGCAGAACCCCCGTGTCCCGAGCAGAAAGCAGCCACACGGACTCCGAGAGGGACCAGATGTGATCTCTGAGCTCCCCTCCTGCTCCGGGATCCTCACTGGGACACTAATGGGGCCCCTTCCTCGGGCAGCCGCCCCTGCCCCCCACCCTCAGATCAACTTGGAGAACCACAGGTCTGAGAGCACACACAGGGTCGCCTCAGTCCTAAGGCATTGCCGTCAGCTCGGTGCCAGGCCTCGAGGGGCAAACGCCTGACATGAGCAGTCACATAGGCCCTCAGAGAACCAAATCTGCTTGGGAGGGTGCCTTACAAACATACGAGATGATTCCATACGGAAACCTGGCCAGCAAGTATCAGTGGGACAGGGAGAGATGCGGACAGCCAGGGAAGGCTTTGAGGAGGAAGCAGAGCTTGGATCTGGAGGATGAGCCACTCTGGGATCGTCGGGGGAAGGCGGAGCGCCCTGGGGGTGGGGAGACGAGAGGGGTTCCTATGGAGGACCTTTGGTGGGTCAGAGGGCAAGAGAAGCTGGGGCCAGGTGACAGAGGGCCTCAAAGTCAGGCTTAGTGTTCAGACTCCATTCTGCAGACAGAGGAAAGGCACCTAGAAGGCAAAGAAAAGCAAGTCTGCAGGCCCACCCCTGAGCTGTCCCCCTTTACCAGCTTCCATTTCCCCCACGGCCTTCCTGCAGTCCCTCCCAGCCCCCAGTCCCCAGCCCACAGCCCCCAGCCCCCAGCCCAGGGTCTGAGCCGGGTCCTGCCTGGAGGACAGGAGCTAAGGGGGACAAGCCAAGGGTACAGCTCTCTTCCAGAATTGGTCAGTGCACAGCCTGGCCACCTGGCTGAGCCTTACCCTGTCTAGGCACTAACTCAGAGCCTGCGGGAGCCTCTGCTCACCTGGCTTCTCCCTGCCCCGCCATCCCTGAGGCCCAGGGGCCCCCTGGCCTGATGAAGGTGTGTCATTGCACCAAGAACTTGATGGATGGCCTCAGGAATGGCTGCCCCTCTCTATCCGTAGGGCCTCTGGAGCCCATCTATCTTCCCTTGGCAGCCTGTTCTCACCCCATTGCTCACGTCCCCTAAGACATTTCTAGGCCTGAACATGCCCCAGGTGGGTCCCAAGAGCTTGACGGGTCAGCCTGCATTTTGTTTGGAAAGGAAAGAAAGGCAGCTTCCCTCTAGGGGGAGGCAGCTGAAGCAGGACCAAGGTTGGGGTAAGGCATGAAATTTAAGGGGCATCAAAAAACTCAGGGATCTAGATAACGTTTTAAGGTAAAAATTTTCAAACTCCAAATTAATGCTAAAAATATCATTAATTTCTAAATAAAATATCAAAATATTTAATAGAGACCGGATCAGTAATAGCACCGAGCCAAAAACCATCCTGAGTCTAAGGCCAGAGGAGAAACATGTGCCCCTGTATCCATGATTTTATGTCTTTTTCTAATCATTAATTTTATATTTAGAACGTTAAAGTGCTTGAAAAAAATATCGAAAGGCACCACATTATTTTCAGCCTAAATACTTCATTTACAACAAAAGCAGAGTTTGTTGTTCTACTCTCCTGGCTCGGATGGGCGCAAACGTGTCAGTAATAAAATTGTCTACTTCTCTTCGCTTATTTCATTTCCACTTGAGAGAATTGGCGTATTTGATCATTTCTCTCGACGAGGCGGTCACCTGAAGTCATTTTAAATGAATCTCAGCTTCATAATCCTGTCTTTATTTAAAATTGTGATATTTTGTTCACCATGGCTGTTTTTGCATTCGTGTTGATATTTTTTTAAAATTTTTATTCGAATACTGTTTATCTCCATGACCGAGGTTTGGGGGTGGGGGAGCACGCCCTTACGTTTCGTACCCGGCCCTGAGTTGGAGCACGGGTGTTGGACCGCCCGGCCCCAGCCTGAACTGGGAAAGGGTCCCAGGAGCCAGTGCTGGGGGGCGGGGGGAGCAGTAGGAATGAGCCAGCTCTGGGTCAGCGAGTGATGGCCATGTGTTTGGGTGGGGCGAGCTGGGGATGGTGAGTGCCAGATACAGGTGGCTGAGTCAGGGTGCTATGGGGAAACCGCTGACCTCAAGTCCAGGTTCCAGCTCAAATTCCCGCTCCGTGATGTCGGGCAACTCTCTGATGGCTGCTGGGCCCTTTCCTCCTGAGTCCAGGAGGGTAACTGAGGCCTGTGCCGCCCTGCCTGCCTCAGTGGGTCATGGTGAGCTTCCAAGGAAATAACCGAGGGGGAGATGCTCCGGAACATTCTATGCAAATGACTGCCCCTGCTGGTCAGCCAGAGTCCCCGGGGCTAGGCCAAAGGCTTTCTGGTCACTCAGTGCAGCCTCAGAACGGTCCGCTTCATGTCAAGCTTCGTGCTTCCATTGCTGCCCCCTGGCCCATCCTCCTGGAAGACCAGCCTCTTTGTTCCGCCCGAAGGGTCTCCTTTAGTTCTCCGGCCACTGGCTCCCAGCCGAGGCTCTGGGGCTGCAGCTCGTCTCTCCCCCAAGCATCAGAGAGGCAGGGAGGAGCTGGGGGTTCAGAACAGGTGAGAAGACGATATCTTGCCCCTCGGAGCCCATCTCAGAGCCCCCTTCAACATCTTGCTAGTTCACCATTAACGGCTGTTGAGGCATAAACTGTTTGGAAGAAAAGGCCCTTTCAGAGTCAGTGGATCCAAGTTTGATAGGAAGCTGTAGAAATCGCCTGGTGGTTGTTTCCCCTCCGACAGCAAGAGTCTGGCCAGTCACAGACGCGTGTTGCCTGACCTGACGGGAAATCAGGAGGCTCGCCCTCCCCTGCGTTCTGCCCCTGTGCTCTCCTCCCCTCCCCTCCGAGTGGAAACACCTCTCAGAGAACTGGATAGACAGAGGCTACTTGGGAGCAGGGAAGAAACTGCAGGGAAACTAAAGAGCAAGTGTGTAAGCGGACGCGAGCCGAGATGGGCTTCGAGAAGCCATCAGGTCCATCCCCTTGCCTCAGGGGCATGTCCTGCCTCAGGGTCTTGTCTCCATGTCACACGCAACTCATCCCTGACCTGGGCTCAGGGGCAGGGGACTTTGGATAAAGAGACCAGACCTCTCTCCTCTAGCTGTGTCTCTAATGACAGTTCTTCCTGCCGTCTAACCTCAATCCCTCTCGCTGCAACTTGAGCTCATGTTCCCGTTTCAGCGCAGGAGACTAGACATTGACCGTCCTCTGTGTTATCGTGGCCTCTGCTCCTGCAAATCCATCCGTAACTTATCCTTGTACTTGATAAGTCCTGAGAAATCAGGCCGGCAAGTATGGGGGCCATTTGGGTCATTGAAGACAAGAAACTAAAAGTCTGGATCCTGAAATCGCTCTTTCTGAAAAAAGGTATCTGGGCTGCAGCACACGCAGAGAGGGGGCAACTTGCTGTTTTGCCTGGGGCACGTCACTCACCTTCTCTGGGCCAGCTCCTTTGTCAGTCGAGTAAGGGAGATGTATGGGGGCCTTCTACCCTGACAGCCTCTGTCCGGCCCGCGCTGAGACTCCTGGGTCTTTGCTCTGGGGATGTAAGCGAGCAGGGCCTCCTGATAGGGCCTCCTTACCTGCCGCAGACCTTGACGAGAGAGGCAAAGAACACAGGAGCCAAACGGCTGAGCCCCGAGCAGAAAAGGGAACCATGCGGCCGCCTTTAGCCAGAGCTATATGGCCTTGAATTAGTTCTCAGCCAGCCTTGCAGGAAGAGAGGGCTTTCTTCCCTACCCCCACCCCCTGCCGGAGAGAAATGGCAGAAGTGAAGAAGTGCCCCCATTCACCCACACTTAAGCAGCCCCACTCAGAGCCTCAGCCCTCACTGTAATTCTGATGTGTGCACAGAGCTGAGTTTACGAGCTCGCTCATCTTCTCTGGGCCTTCATGACTCTCTGACAGTATTTACTGCTGTGCCCACTTTACGGATGTGAACACTGAGGCTTGGAGAGGTGACACTTGCCCAGGTAAACACAGCTGGAGAGCAGCGGCCCTGAGACTCAAGTCCCATCTTTGGGACTCCAATTTCACGATGAGCTGGAGCCCTCCTTTCTCTCCACTTAGGTCTCCTTTAGATTCTAAATAAATAAAATCTTTAAAAAAATAAAAATTAAAAAAAAAAAAAAAACCCTCCCTGGGAAGGTGGGCTGTGAATTATTCAGCTTTCTGCACCCCTTGCTTCCTGAAGAGCCTGACCATCTCTACCCCACCTCTGACTCCAGATTCTATGAACCCTCTCTTCTCTCTCCCCCCACCTCATCTCCCAAAGAATGGTTCTGCCTCTTCCATCCCCTGCCAGGTGGTAGCTGGGGGCTCCAAGAGGCCGGGCAAAGGCAGGAATAGTCCTGATGGTCAGAGAGACGAGAGGGTTCATAGAATTCCATTTCCTAGAATCAGCCCACCGACCGATCAGAGTAAGTGGTATTACCTCTCCTACGTTGTGATGAAGACACAGGCTCAGAGAACTAATTAAATGACCCAAGACCACGCAGCTAGTAACTGGGGAGGCCACAGAGCAGCCCCCCGTCTGACTCTGGACACAGCCTGGTCGCTGAGGCCACACGTCGGTCCTCAGGAATCCCACGTACCGTGGAACCCAGTGGCCCGCCTCGCGAGCAAGTGCGGGCTGAGGAACGTCTCGTGCGGAGCCCGCCCTGCCAACCTCTCCCAGCGATCAAGTCTGGTAAATGCAAATTAGCCCTAATGGGAATCGGAAAGAAACATACTCAAAAAGTACATCTGCCTTTCCTCCCCGCCCCCCCCCGCCCCTGCCCCAGCGCACACACACCTGCACGTGATGCTTTCCAAAGTCAAATGCAAATCGTATTTTCAATTACATACCAGATTTGGATTATCCACTCCTCTGGCCAGGAACATTAGTGCCCATCCCAGGGAGCTGACTGGCTCTAAGACACATCCAATACATTTCACCTCAAACGAGCGATGAAGACCTTACCCCATCCACTCCTCAGAGCAGCTAATGGGCTATTCCTGAGCGACTCATTTGCATCTGGACAGATATACTCAGCCCTTACCCCCCCGCCCCCAGACCGCTGCACCGCGACAGTGATGCAGATCTGAGCTGAAACCCACATATTCTGACTCGGGCTGATCCTAGGACACTCACAGCAACTCACTGCTGTTCCATCTTTTTATAAAGCAGGCACTATGCACAGGGCCAGTCAATGGCTAATCAAAGGGGAAGGGGAGCCTGGGAGGAGAGACGGCACAAAGAAGGGAGGCGATTAAGGATCCAAGTGTCGCTAGCCTCGAGAAAGGGGTGTGATTGAAGGTGGACAGTGGGGAGCACAGAGAGTAAGAGACTTGTCCGAGGTCTCAGCAAAGCCAAGGGATACTGGCTGCCCTGGGTCCCCAACTCAGCGACTCAAATGCCTATAGACATCTCCAAACAAGCAATCTCCTTACGAGTCCCAAATCGCAGTATCTCCCCAAACTGGCCCGTGGGTCCAACATGGAGTGCCAGTAGGACCTTCCAGGACCTTCTGGAACATAGTAGGTGCTCAGTACATCGTAGTGGTTGTTAGCATTTTCTAGATCTGCCCCCTCTCAAGGCATTCCCATGGTTTTTCCTGCCCGTATCCCCTTCACTGGGCATCTCTTCTTACTCCTCTTACTCATTTCTGGTGTGTTCAGTGCTCATCTGTTGAGGGCCAGCTCTATGCAAGCTCTCTGCTGGGACAGGAGGAATAAGGCGGAATATATGACAAGGCTGCCTCCCTCAGGAAGTCATCCCAGCTTGGCTCCTTCACCCAGCCACCCACGGATCCCATGCACCAGCACTAAAGGAGACACTTCCACCCAGCTCAGCCCCACGCCATGGGCCGAGGCACCGTGCAGGACCCTGAGAAACACAGACACAAGACTGGTCCCAGTCCTGCCGATGCTCAGTCATAGGCTAGCGAAGTCTAGAGGAGGCATTTCCACAAAACCTAAAGGTCACATAGGTGTCCACGAGTGAGAAAGGAAGGGACAGGCATTCTGGGAAGAGAGAGCAGCCCCTCCTAGGGATATGAGGGCAACTACACAAAGGGCTAACTCTGGGGAGAGACCCTAGCACAGTGGCTGGCACCCAGAGATTTGTAACCACTGCTATTGTTAAGTGGGGTGTTAGTGAAAAGATTAGGAAACTCTGAGGAGCTCCTTCTCCATTCCAGGCCAGTCTGGGCAAACCCCCACACACACCTAGTCTTGTACCCTATAACACCTAGTCTTGTATCCCCGTATGGCATTCTGGGGAGATCTGATAAGGTCATTTAAGGCTACCGTCAGCAGGAGACACCGGGGCTCTTCCTGTGTTGTTTCTCCTACATTACATGTTAGCATCTGACGTGAGCTTTTCCCCCCCAGCTTTACTGAGATGTAACTGACATGATATAAACATTGTGTAAGTTTAAGATATACAAGATAGATAATGTATTGATTTGATGCATATAGTATATTAAGAAATGATTACTACCATTGCATTAGCTAACACCTCTAACCCATCACGTACATCATGGCCATTTCTTTTTTGTGGCAAGAATATGAGATCTTCTCTCTTAGGACCATTCAAATATATAATACAGTATTATTAGTTATAATCACCATGCTGTACGTGAGATCCCCAGAAGCTGTTAATAACTGGAAGTTCGTCCCCTTTGACCAATATCTTCCCATTTCCTCCACCTTCAGCCCTTGGTAACAATCACTCTACTAACTGCTTCTCTGAGTTTGGCTTTTTTTAGATTCCTCCCATCAGAGGCTGGTCCAGAGAGGACTCCGCACTAAACATCCTCATCTATCTCAGAGTGGGCTTGCAGGACCCTAACCTGCAACAACCCCCCCCCAACATACCCCCCCCCCCCACAGACCACACACAGCCCGATTTCTTGGAGCAATGCCCTGGAGTGGCAAAGAGGCAACAGACTCTTAATGTTTTCACAGTAGCATCCCAAGAGAGTGTGAACAGTCACCCATAAAACGTACCCTCTCTATAGGAAATGAAATGCAATGCTCACCAACTTCGGAGGAGAGACGTGGTCTCTTTCTCTCTCTCTGTGAAAAAAAAACGAGGAAGATAGGAGATTTCAAAAACATCTATAATGCTAAACTATAGATAAGCGTTAAAATACCTTTTTGTAATGAATTCTAAAAGCGTTGCCCTTTTTCAGATTTAGAGGCTTCTGCTTTTTCAAAAACGGGCTCCGATCAGAAAAAAAGACTTTGACTTCTTCCTCTTAGGATTCTGGCAAGTAGCAGATTTGGTAAATTTGCATAAAGTTGAAAGGCACCTCTTGTGGTTTTCTGGGATTCCCTGAAATGAATTTTTGTGGCAAGAGGCCTAGAGAAAGCACTCTGCTTTTCTCCTGACTTGGCACGCGGCCGTCTGGTTACACCGGCCTCGGCTGCAAGGGACCGCATATTTTCTCGCCTCGCATTCATCTCTTTCCTGAGCAGGTGGCTTACACATCTTGGCTCTGTCTCTTCTGCCCTTTGCCTGTCTCTCCCTATTTGTCCCCCTCCCCGGACTTCTCTGTCCCTGTCCCTTCCCATCTCCTCCCCCAGCCTTCCCCTGGCTGTTCCAACCAACGGCGACATGGAACACAGGCACAGGCACGTTTTCATCAGGTCAAAGCGCCTTTCCGAATCTCCCGTCTTAAAAGCCAATTATTGGAATTTTTCTGTTGATTTCGTAAATCCCTTAATGAGGTGACCCTTTCTCCCGCGCCCCTCTCTTTCTGTAATTACTTCTGAGGCTCCAGGTACTGGGAGGGGAGGTTTCCTGCTGGCCTCATTTCCCTCCTTCGCAAAAGCCACACAGCTCCTCAAGGGGGTTGATTTGCCAGATGGGAGCCCATAGCAAAACCAACCCTATCAGGTCTGCTTTCTATTTATGGGACCAACTTGGACACTCCTGAGTCCCACCAGCCTTTTGCTGGCTCGGGATGGCTGCCCTGAAGCTGTGGAAGGGACAGAAGGCACAGAGAGACTGCTCATTCGTAAATAGCCACACAGCACCAAGGTTAAGACCCGGCCCCTGGACTCGCAGGGGCCTGAGCCAGATTCCTGGTTCTCCCACTTGTGAGTTGTGTAACTGGTCCCAAGCAAATTGGCCTCTTGCCTCAGTTTCCCCATCTGTATAATAAGAATGCTCAAGGGCCCATAGCGTGAGGCTACTTGTGAGGTTTAAACATGTCAATGGCAGCCATGCCGCCATGATAGGTTTCTCCCCCAGACCCACCCATGGAGAGCAGGTGAACCCCAAAATCAAGTCAAAGGCAGAACTAGCTGGAGAGCTTGGCCAGACACGGCGAGGCAGCCACAGCCCGTGTTTCCTGCAAACACACGGAGAAGGGGGCTCACCTGGTCCTGGGACCGTCCACACAGAGGCTGAGCTGGGGAAGGGGCAAGTCTCTTCCTTGGCAGGGCAACCCACATCCCAGGTGGCCCAAGGAGGATACCCACACCCTGGGCTTGCCTTCCCTTCCTGCCCCTGCCTGAGCCCAGTGGTCCTACGACGCACTCCCCCACGGCACACTGATCCTTTTGCTGCTGCTCTCATGGGACACCCTTTCCCTGGTGGCGTCTCCCTCCGGCCACCAAAGGGACTACCTCACGCCTGTCACGATGTCTGTCTACTCACCAGTCACACATCAGCCACCATCACCCAGTGCCAGGCACTCCTATGGACATGCACGCACACACACATGCACATACACACACCTCTGTGCGCACGGATCCTGCCGTCTGCTGCCCTCCCCCTCCCCACCAGCCTTCCCTCCCTCTGCTCTTATTACATCCTGGGACTCGTTTTTCTGCTCAGTATTAATGACAAATCCGTCTCCTTGCAAATAGGAGACGCTATTTCCCTCGCTGATGAGATGGCTCAGACCTTCTTTCAGCGTTTAATTTGAAATAAGCAAAGGAAGGCTCATCCTTCCTAATTTGAGGGGGGAAACACGTGACTTGGTTTGACTCGGCCCCCACCAGCATCTGTCTCCCCTGCCCTCACCCCACCACGATAGCCCCCTCCTCCGTAGACGGTCCTCTGCCTATCCTGTCTGTCTCTGTGAAGCCTTTTGGGCTCTAACCATCACTGTGGCTTCATCAGGAGGCAAGGTGCTGGCCGCGACATCTAGGAAGGCTGGGCCCGGGGGCACAGAGCAAGTACGGAACTAGGGACTGAAACAAGCTATTGCCTATGCAAGTGGCAGCTATTTCCATGTGGACTTACTTATCGAACAATGTCACCGAGATCAAGAGCTAGCCATACGATGTTCTTACCACTGTGCCAAGCTTTGAAAGAAGGCACTCGTATTAACTCATTTAATCAGCACGAGGGCCCAGGGAAACAGATACAATAATATCTATGACATAGACAATATCTCACGAAGAGAATTAAGC
Organism: Potos flavus; assembly: GCA_028534135.1. NCBI lineage: Eukaryota > Metazoa > Chordata > Mammalia > Carnivora > Procyonidae > Potos > Potos flavus. The sequence goes on along the minus strand of CM052884.1, from coordinate 18,529,810 downwards.
GGTTTGCCCCCAGTCATGCGGCCAAGAGCCGGGAGCCAGGAGCTGAGCCAAGCACTCTGCCTGCCTTCTTATCCCCTGCCCATCAGGAGCTCCAAGGGAGAGGTGGGCTTCCCAGTGTCCTGAGACTTTGCAGGTCACTGGAGTCGGGGGACCTCTGAGATGAGCTGGTACCTCAGTTTCCACATTTCTAATATATGCATAATAATTGTATCTACCTCATATAGGGTTGTTGTGAGGCTTGAATGATTACTTCCAATGTACTAGAAGAGTTCTAGAAGTATTGTTAAGTTCTGGAAGAATCGTAAGCCCCATATCAATCAACATCGGCTATTACTCATTATTTTTATTGTTTGCTTATTATGGTTCCAAGGTGATATGCTAGGTGTTGGGGAAAATGCACAAGGCATCAAGACTCCTACTCTGGAGGGGTAGGAGCCTGAAATAGGTCCCCAGATAAATGTGATGCAGACTGCGGTGAGAGCCGGTGTAAAAGGGACAAGCACAATGCTAGTGAAGAAGGGGAAGTTTGCTTCCAACACAGCCAGGTCAGGCAAGGCACCAGTCAATAAGTATTTTTTTTTAGTATTTTATTTATTTGTTTGAGAGAGAGAGCGAGCGACAGAGGGCACAAGCCGGGGGAGAGGCAGAGGGAGAAGCAGACTCCCCACTGAGCAGGGAGCCTGATGTGGGGCTCGATCCCAGGACCCTGAGATGATGACCTGAACCAAAGGCAGACGCTTAACGGACTGAGCCAGTTACCCAGATGTCCCACCAGTCAACAGATGTTGACTGAGCTCTCACTATGGGTTGGATACTAAACACAGGGATGGAAAAAAGAACCTGATAAGGACGGGCCTCAAGGACCTCACAGCTACTAGGGCAGCCAACAGCCATGGCTCCTGGAGGTGGCATATGGCCCTAGGACAAGGAGAGGCAGGGGCTAATTCAGGAGAGGACTTCCTAGAGGAGATGACAATAACCCGAGCCTTCGAGAATGACCAAGAGTTAATAAGGCAAAGGCAGCCTTCGAGCTGATTGGAGAGAGGTTGGGATTCCAGCCACTTAAGACTTGGAGTAAGGACATTTCATTCCAGAGGGAACTTCCCAAGCAAAAGCATGTAGGTCTAGAAGGGCAGGCTGTCCTTGCAGAGAGGGGATGGGACCAGTCCAGCTAAAGTATGAGAGAAGAAGCAGGAGAGACAAGGCCTAATTTGGACAGTCTTGTAGGAGCAAGGCAGATGGTAGGTTACTACTGAGTATATCAGTTAGCTTCTGCTGTGTAACAAACAACCCCAAACTTCAGGATTTAGTGAGGTCAGCAGTGGGCGAGCTCAGCTGAGATGGCCCATCTGTGCACCACATTGGGTTAGCTGGACCCATACATGCCTTTGTATCCCGTCAGCAGTAGGGGCCTCACCTTCATGGGCACAGAATGTGGGGGGACAGGAGGGAGGAGAAGCCAAGCCAGGCAGAGCAGCTTGGGATTACCCTGGGGTAGGGGGGGATCGGGGTTTACACCCAGTGCCTGGCGACCTCTACTTTCCCAAGGGGACAGAACACCAGACTTCTAAGCCCCAAGCTCTCTGCCCATCATCTTTCAAGGGAATGAGCCCCGTCTGCTTGGAGAACCAATCATGTCCCCCATCCATACAATGTTGGACCGTTTCACAGGTACTCTGCCATGCTGCATCTCACTTGATCTTGGCAACTACACAGTGAATCTGGTTTTAGGATAGTCCCTATTTTACAGACGAGGAAACCGAAGCCCAGGGAGGCTAATCAACTTGCTCAGGACCACAAGCTAATAAATAAAGGACCGAGGATTTGAATCCAATCTGCTTGACCTTCAAGTTAGCCAAACAAAGGGAGATGGACAATTGGGAAAGAGGGACTTAGTCCAATAATTGCAGGTCATTCTTTTGCACAAGAGGAATTTGAGTCAAAAAGGGGTGAAAAATGAGGCTAGAGAGGTTAGCAGGAGCCAAGAAGTTCAGACTTTGTCCAGATGGCTGTAGGGGATCTTTGAATGCTTTTTTTTTTTTTTTTTTTTAGATTTTTCTTTATTTATCTGACAGAGAGAGAGAGCATAAGCAAGGGGAGCAGCAGAGGGAGAGGGAGAAGCAGGCTTCCCATTGAGCAGGGAGACCAATGCACGGCTCTATCCCAGGACCCAGGGATCAGGACCTGAGCTGAAGGCAGACCCTTAACGACTGAGCCACCCAGACGCCCCTCTTTGAATGATTTTAAACAAAGGAATGTTAGATATTCAGCAAATTGGCAAGTGAATGGATGGGTGAATGGGGTAGATGACCAGACATTTGTAAATATCACTCTGGGGAGTGTGGAGCATGGGGAGAGGGGTGAGGTATTATAATCCAAGCCAGAAATGCTGAGGTCCTGAGCCAGGAAGACTGTCGGCAATGGAAAGGGAGAAACAGATGTGAAAGGTATTTCAGAAAATTCACCGGGTCGGTTCGCAAGGCAGGATGAAGGAGAGTAGAATCCAGATAGACTTGCAGATTTCTGGCTCCGCTGATTAAATGGTGGTGCCATTCCCCAAAGTGGGGAATGCATTTTGGGGGTTTTTCTGCACACAGATGTTGGCTGAGTCTGCAGTAAAGTGATTTGCTTCTCCATAGACTGTGTGTAGAATGGTACAGGCCCGGCAAGACCAACAATTAAGGGTGGGAAAAAGATGGAAAGTAACATCCAGGAAGGACAGGAGAAATCCAGAAGAGAATCCCGGAGGCTAACTTAGGATCTAGCCATTTCCCACCTGGTCTCATTTTCTTCTTAGTACTTATCATCATTATATTCTATCAATCCAGCCTTATGTGACGTATTCATTTACGTTTACTGTCCGTCTCTCCACTAGGGCAGGAGCTCTGAATCCCCTTCACACTGGGGCTGGCGCCTAGTGGGTGCTCAGTATAGATTTTCTGAATGAAAGTTGAACTCGCGCTGAGAAGCAGTTCTGCAAAAACCTGAAAAGCAGTTCTGCAAAAACCCGAGCATCCCCAGTCCTGTGTCGACCTTCTGCAGTTCCGCGCTTTGGCCATGAGGTGGCGCATCACTGGGAGTGAGGAAACAGGAGGCTGGGGTTACCCGTAGTCCAGAACCTGACGACAGGGCACAATGACAAAAGTGAGCAGTGAGTGGATCTGAACAGCAAAAATCATTCGTCTGCTCCCTATCTGGCCCCTCTCAAGCACCAACTTCAGGCCAAGCTGATACCTCCGAGAGCCCTCTGAAATTGGCTTGGGGAGGGGAGCCCACAGGCAGAGGCAGAGCCCATCCTGCACCCGCGTGGGGATAGAGGACCACGATGAGGGCAGGAGGGTTGGTGGAATGGGCTCTGAAGGGTCACCGCAGCTTCCCGGGTAGGTCTGTAGCCTCCCCTGACTCTAGCGGATAATGTTATAGGGTCAAACAAACCAGGATCTAAATTCCCACCGTATCACTCATCTGCTGTGTTGCCTTAGCCAAGTGACTTGCCCTCTCTGAACCTGTTTCCTGCTCTGCAGTATGGAGATCCCAATAGTACCAGTTTCGAAGGATAATGAGGCTAAAACAAGAGGGTCTCTGGCACAGTGTCTTTCACATAACACCCAAACTAAATATTAATCTTAAAAATTGGACATAATAACCAATATTTGCATAAGCCTTTGCGGAGTTCTCTCTGCATTCTTCATATCATAAAAGTAATCCTCATCATCCTTAATCATCCTGCAGGTATCTTTATTACCCCACTTTCCAGATAAGAGGACGGGGGCCGTCAGATGAGGTAACCTGCCTGCCGTCATGCAGCTCATAAAGTAAGGGACTCGAGCCAGGGTCGGCTCAGCAAACATAGCCAGAGTGTCCCCTGCGAGGCGGGCGCTAGGCCAGGTGATAGGGATCCAGGATGGGTGAGACTGCCACCTAGGGGAGAAACAAGCATCTGCAGATCACTAACACAGGTTAGCTACCGAGACAGGATGCCCAGGATGCTACGGGCTCAGACAAAGCCAGGAGATTCCTCAGGGACCAGACACCCCCTTAGCGGAGTCCTGAAGGCTGAGTCAGAGTGAGCTCGGAGAAGACGAGGAACGAGAACTCCAGCATTCCAAGTCAAGTTCAAGAAATGCCCTGGGCAAAAGAAACAACCTGCTGTGGAACATCGTTCATGCTGGGCTCTGACGTCAAGCCGAATTTCCAGCAAGCACTGGGTGGACCCCCTCTCTCTGACTTAAGTCCCAGGAAGTCGCAAAGGGAGCGGGGCGCCAACAAAGGGACGAGGTCCCCCTGGGTGCTCTCATTGCCCAATGAGCTTCTCCTTCCAAGCACTCATCAGTTTGTAATTATTCTAGGAGTCCTCCAGAGCGGTGCTCCTCACACACTCATGTGCATACAAATGATCCAGGGTCTTTTTTCAATGCCGATTCTGATTCGGGACGTCCTGGTCTGCAATTCCAAGCAAGCTCCCGGTGATGCGGGTGCTGGAGGTCCCTCCTGGGCACATGCTCTGAGTCATGGAGGTCTCCCCATGGGCTCCCAGAGGGCGGGCCGTGATCGGTGTTCCTTAACTATTCTGTGCCCAGGTGGTGACGTGGAAGAGGCCGCACGGAAGGCAGGGAAGGATGAAGGCCAGCGGGCAGAAGGGAGGGAAGAAGGGAATGCTGAATGCTGGTTGGCCTGCAGGCCCGAAGCTAGAGATAGGGATGTGCTGAGGAAGGGCTGCCCAGAGCCCCCCCGGGGGTCCTCCCTCTGTGAGGTCAGCCTTGGCACCCCCAGCACGAACTAAGCCCACTCTGCACCCCAGCCAGGTCCCTGGGGCCTGGGGCTGAACACTGATGCCTAAAAACGAGAAAAAGCAGCGCCAGCCCCCAACCTCCCCCTGCTGTCCACCAGGTCTCCGACTTGTCACCATGCTCGGCCTTCAGCCTTCTCCCCAGCCTGTGAGCCAGATGAACTGGGACGGGCTCCTTCCTCCACCAGCAGGAATGGTGCTACCTCGAAAACAGGCTGAGAAGCACCCCCACTCCCACCCCCAAGCCCTCCCAGCCCAAGCTGCCCTCTCCAGAAATGGCCAGTCCCCCAGCGTCACACCATAGCATTTCTGTACTGCCATCCCAGGGAGGGCCAGCAGGCTCCCCCTCTGGCCCCAGAAACCAATGCCCATGACAGACCTCCCACCCAGCCACCTTCGGTTTATTTACTCCACAAATGTGCGAGCTACTGTAGGCCAGGCACTGATCCAGACACAGAAATACGGCAATGACCAAGACAGACAAGGTCTTTCTCTGTTGTCAGGAAGCCTCCTTTGTCATAAGGGGAAACAAACAATAGATGAACCCGGGCATAAAGAAAATAAAGCGGGGGGGGGGGCTCGCAAAGGAGAATAGAGGGGGGGCTGTTCCACAGGGTGGCCGGGCCTCGCTGAGGATGTGACATTTCAGAGACACCCTCCTTGACGGGACGAAACCGGCAGGACAAGGATACAAAATAGAGATTCCAGGCAGAGGAGAGCCAGAGCCAGGCTGGGCCATTGGGGGGTGAGCTTGGCTTGTTCGGCAAACAGAAAAGGGGTGCGCAGGGCACAGTGGGTGAGGGGGCGGAAGGAAGTTAGTCGCAGGGGCGGCCCGGGGCTGAAGGTGCAGGTGCTTGCGGACAACAGAGAGGAATCCGAACTATGTTCTAGACAGAGTGTGAGCCCCCGGCAGGGTCGACACCGAGTGACCCACTGGATTTTGGAGGAAACCCCCGCAGTGCTGCCCTTGGCCTGGCACCAAGGGAATTTTCCCAGCCTGTTCCGGCAAGGTTGGCCAACCGAGCAAACCAAGACTGTGAGTCAAATGAGCTTGACACTGTGTAGTCACTGGGTCGGCTTCCACCGAGCCATTCCAGAACAGAGCAGGCATCTCTGCCCCCCCAGCTCCACGCTGCCCTCTGTCCAGCCGGCGTCCCGTGGGAAGCACAGTCAGACCGTCACCCCAGGGTACGCTCTAGTCCAGAAGCTCGAGGCCTTCTGATCACGGGACCCCTTCTTAGAGACAGCTGTGGGGCAGGGTGGGGCTTCCTCAGCTTTTGGGCGCGGAATCCCTTATTTCCTTAGTGCAGAAAACAGATGAAAGCGTTTACCTCCTTGGCGGAACCAGGACGCGCTTCCCAAGCCCATCCCCATCCTCCTTCGCCCCCACTCACTGGTATCTTTGGATAACACTTGTGCTCCCTGGCCTCTCCGTCAACGCGCAGCCTGACTCGGTCTCCCTGCCTCACCTCGCCGCTCAAGTCCCCTCGCCCTGGGCAGCAGAGCTCAGAGAAAAGTCTTCAAGGGCCCCTTCCCATGCAGGGAGAGACAGGTACCCGGCGTAGCCAGGACCAAGTGCTCCTTATGATTGTGGGGCGGTAATTGGCGCGCTGCCAATGGTGCGCCTTCAGCCAGTGGTGCCCGCGGAGCCGGCCCCCGTCTGAGCCCGAGTTGTGGCCTCCCCAGGCCCGCTGTCCGGCTCTGGGGCCCGGCTCTGCCTGGGGTGCCCTCCGGGCTTCCTCGGGCCTCAGTCACCCAACGGTTAATGTGTTTCTTCTTGACTGACAACAAGCACGACACCAAAACAGTCAACTATTTTTATCTCCGGATTAATCACAAAAGGCTAACGCTTCCACCTTCCCTGTGATTAAAAATTAGGAGACCAAACTCTATAGTGGTTCAGGATAATAACCAATCCCGTGAGGGCGACGGATGAATAATACATCTCCGGGCTCGGGCGGCTCGGCCTCGGCACCCCCTGCCCCCCACCCAGCAGCCCCAGCTCTGGGCAGGTCTGAATGGAGAGGTAATGAGTCGCCCCCTTCCATCCGCGCGCTACAGCTGCCAAGAGCGACTGTTGATTTCTATTCAGCCTCCTGGCCCCCAAACTCCTCCCTCCTCACCCACTCCCACCCTGCGCGCCCCAGCCCCATCCGCACCCCCTCCTACCCCATCTGGTGTGCAGCGAGGCGAAGGCCAATCAATAATGCATAGCTACATGAATAACCGCATGATAACCACTTATTTAGGAAGATATAATCAGGGCCCATTCTGAGGATGGATGTTTGTGTGTGTGAGCGTGTGTGCGCGCCTGGGTACTCATGAAGCGGCATCCCACTCCCCTCTCCCCTCCCCTGCGCTCCCTCTAATCCAATATTCCAAAACACAGGACTAGAGCAGCAAGAAGGAAGCTCGGCCCCTTGCCATATCTGGTTTTTGGAAAGACCTCCTCGGGCTCTATGCTGTGATCCGAGCGTAATAGGCACCTGAGCAAAGGCCCAGAGACAGATGGTTCTCGATGGTTCTCGAACCTGCTCACGCGCTGGAACCCCTCCGATGCTTGGGGGTCCACCGCCAGAGATTTTTTAAAATCTCCCCCAGAGTACTGTAATATGCAGCCAAGATTGGAAACGACTGTCTCAGACCCAGGAAATGTCAGCGCCAGAAGGAACGGTCTGGATCTCTCATATTTTGCATCTGGTGAAATGAAACCAGAAGGAGGGACCGCCTGCCCCCAATTCACCCCTTCTGATTTAGGGCGCTTTCCACAAGACCACCCCCTGGCTCCCGGAGACACGAGGTGGCCCGGTGTTTCTTCTATTCCTGGAGCTTCAGATGGTTCTTTCCAACGTGTCTGGCTCTCAAGGTCAACTGGAGTGCCTCCATCCTGAACACCTACTGGAGAGAAAGCTGCCCCCACAGAAGAAAAGGGGGCGGGTGCCCCAGCCCCGGCCCTCCCTGCTGGAAGGGGCCCAGCATTGCATGGAGCTAAAATTACCCTCATCAGCAACTGTCACACCCACCGCCCCCCACCCCTCCATTTGTGGAAAGCCCTCATTAGCCTCCCTTTTGCTCTCTGGCCACACCAGCAGCAAGGAGGCCTCTGGCACTAATGAGGGAGTTTGGGGTGGCAGGGGTGGGGGGGTCGTCCTCATCGTCCAGCCCACAGCCAACATCTGCCTGAGCCCAGAGCCCCCTGGGGAGGTTGGGCAGGGTCGGATGAGGCCAACTGCCTCTCCGGGCCAGGATCTCCGGTGGAGTTCTGGGGCTGCTGATAGCATCTTGGAAACCCCAAGGGTTTGTTTTTCCTCGGAAGATAGAAACGTGGCGGTTGGCACTCACTGGGCTATAGCTCTGAACCGGGTGTCCTCTGGGCCGGGAAGGAAGGGGGCACAACCACAAGCCAAAAGTGCTGCTTTGGTGTTTACCTGGCCTCCTGGAGTCTCCTGGGTGCCCTAGGGGAGCGGCAGATGCGGGGAGGCCCTGGGAAGGGGAGGGAAGCCAGGCAGGTTATGGGTGCGGGGCCCTGGGGGCACAGAGGCCGGAAGGCACAGCCTGCTGGGTCAGGCCCGGCCTGGCACCACTCTTTGGCCCTGCCGCGTCTGTCTTCCCTGATCCCACAGGGCGGAAGCTTGCACGGGGCCTGGATGGAGGCAAGGACTTTCTCCGGCAACTGGGCAAAGAAGGCCTTTTGTGCTAGGACGCCCACCCATCAGCACCCGATTTCCCCTCCATCCATTCGGTCGGCAAACATGCAGCTCAGCCCTCCTCGGGCCTCCAGGACTGACTGGCCCAGCTCCTCCCTGGAGGTGGGGTGGGGGAGGTGGGGCAGAAGCCCAGGGACCTCCCAGGGGGTCTCCAGGGAGCCCTTCCCCTTCTGTGGTTTGTCCAGGCAGGAGAGGCAGGAGAAGCCCGAGACCCTCCATGTGTCCCTAAGCACGAACATGAGAAGAGGCTCTGTGACCTTAGGCCAGTCATTAAACTTCTCCGGGCCTCTCCTCCAAGTGATGGTCACCTATCATCATCAGTGCCCATCCTACATCCCAGGGTCGTCAAGGGGATCAAAGGGGTGACTCCAGTGGGCTTGGCAAACGTTATGGAGTGTCCTGCAGGGACTGCGCCCTGTGCTGAGCCGGGTAGGAGATGCAGCCGCTGCCGTGGCCATCTTCCCCGCGGCGGTGCCCCCATCTCTCGGGAGCCACGAGTCCCCAATCACCCCGCTGGGAAATGCAGCAGGAGAGGTGGGCAGCAGAGACTCACCCTAACTCTGGGATGAGGCAGTTGGAGCCATTCTGGGAGAATCAAGCACTAAGGACGTGCCGGGGGTCGCACAGCCCTCTGAAACAGCGTCTCAGCCTTGCAAGCTTGCCGGCCCCCTGTCCCCTGACCCCCGCAAGGGCAGGGACTGGCTGGGAGCTGCAGGTGTCAGAAGGGCTGGCTTGCGGCCCATTCCCCAGCGATCTTGAGCTAGTCACTTAATCCCTCGGAGCCTCGATTTCCAGATCTGTGTCATTGGGATAATAATGTTTACCTTGCAAGACTGTTGTAAGGATTAAATCAGATGACAGATGTGACAGCACTTTGTTTAAAAAAGGGAGAGAGAAGTTAAAAAGAAAGAAAGTACAGATATTATCTCAGCAGCGGAGCTTTGCCTCCCAATCTGACCTGGGAAACGGAGCTAATGATGCTGGCCGCGTCCCCTCACGGGCTCAACGCGAGCGGCAGATGAGACGATGGCATGAACATCGGCTGCAAATAAACGCGCCGTGCATATGTCAGGGATTATTGCTGTTGTTGCTATTATTGTTATAATACGAGGGGATTATACATTTTATTAAAGTATGATAATTATTGTTTGTCATCGGCTCCATAAAAGCCACCCAGCCTGGCCTGCCAGCCCTGCCTAGGGGAGCAGCGCCCTCTGTCTGACCTCTCTACTCCTCTCTTCCCCCCCACCCCCGCAGTGCCACCTGATGACCCGGTCATCCTGGGGGGGCCTGTGATCAGCCTGCGGGCGGGGGACCCCCTCAACCTCACCTGCCACGCAGACAACGCCAAGCCTGCGGCCTCCATCATCTGGCTGCGGAAAGGAGAGGTCATCAACGGGGCGACCTACTCCAAGGTGAGGCCTGGGGGCAGGAGGAGGGGCAGGGCCGCGCGGGGAGGGGCGGGGCCGCGGGGCGGGGGCGGGGCCTCGCGAGGAAGGGCGGGGACGCGCGGGGAGGGGGCGGGGACGCGCGGGGAGGGGGCGGGGCCGGGCGGGGCCGGGCGGGGAGAGCCAGCTTTCCCCAACTCTGTCCCTCTTGGCTCTCTGTGTGTGCATTTTGTCTCTCATTCTTCATTACCTTTCTGCGTCTTTTTCTCTCGCGCTCCAGGTCACTTTTCCCCTCTCGTCCTCTGTTTCTATTGATCTGACCTTTTCTGTCTCGCCGACTGTGTAACTCTGTCTTCCTCTCTTCCTTCCTGGGGTAATCGCTGGGTTCAGTCAAGACCCTAAGAGTAGAGTAAGGTCGGAGGAGGAGGAGGCTCAGGGACAGAAGTGGCCAGGCCCTACAGTTGCTAGATAAAATACAGGACACCCAGTTAAATTTGAATTTCAGTATAAGTATATCCCAAATATTACATGGGGCATAATTATGTGCCATACTTGGACTAAAAAATTATTCGCCGTATATCTGAAATTCAGTTCTGAGTGTCCTGTATTTTTATTTGCTAAATCTGGCCAACTTTCCAGGGCTACCAGGTAAGGCTGTTTATGTTCTTCCCTGTCCAAGATGCCTGACTCAGGAAATCCAGCCCATAATCCGTTATGATGCCTTGCACCTGCTGTACCTACCTGCAGGGTGTCTCTCTGTAATTCACACAAGGTACCATGAGCCGGAAATGCCCTGATCTGGCCCCTGTATACTTAGGTCTTCATTTTCTATGTTTTATGCTTTGACATCTCAAAACCTCCCAGGCTTAGCTAATTCCCAGAGACGGCAAACCAGGCGCTGAGCACATGCCTTTGAAATGCCAACAACCCTGCATCGAGACCCTCACCACCTCCTTTTAGCTGGTGGGGTGTCCCAGGTGCTAGCCTCCAACCCTAAATCCTCAGGGCCAGTACTGGATAACTGGAGATCAGTCCTGTAGCCTAGAGCTTGTGGAAATTATTCAAACCACCCAATCCCCAAACCCTTCAGGGGCTCACCCTGCTTTGTCCATTCCTTCCCACAAGAACAGCAGCAAAGGCTTGCACGTTTTCCCCTTGCTCTCCCTGCCTCCCAGCCAACCCTGAGGCATACCCCTGTGGCCCTATGTGGATCGGGGCTCCCCCTCCTCTTGGGAGCTGTAACAAATGACTTTTTTCGTGGCACTCATCCCCTGATCTGCTGGCCTCCCCCTACCTGAATAAAAATAAAATCCCGGTACAGGTTAAAGCTGTCCCCAGCCGACTGCACTCAAGGAAATTGTAAACAGAGTCCCAGACAACGTCTGTATGGCACAGACCCTTTAAAGATGAACGGGACTGTGCAGGATAGCCAGCCAAGTTCCCTTGATCTACAGCTAGAAAAGCAAGGCCTGAAAGAGAAGTGTCTGCCCTTCTCAGTCGGTGAGTGGCCCAAGCGACAGTCTTGTGGCGCCCGGGGCCATGTTCCTTCCTGTGTTCTCTCAATACAGCCTTAGACAGAGAGATGGCTGCTGTGAGGTTGTGTCCGGCCCCAGGGCCAACCAGCACTCCCAGGCTCGGAGACTGGAGGTCCAGGCCTCTAGAACCCCAGCTCTCCTCTCCCTGTGGCTCTCCTTGGCTTCAGAAAGTGGGGAGATGTATGACCCGTTCCCCACTCCCGCCCCATCACCAGCTCCTCTTTCTGGGTCTTGAAAAAATAAGCAAGGCTTTCATCACCAGTCGGAGCTATGAGGCCAGAATGATGCTTCTCTGAGGGTGTGTCTTTCCTGTGAGAAGCTGACACCCCGCCAAGGAGTTGGCCCCAGGGCTGCTGACAAGGGCCCACCCCCCTTCTGGGCCCCCACCCAGATCCTGGTGCCAGAACCCAGGATAAATAAATGCCTTCCCTCCGGCATAAGTACACCCAGGGGGAAGCTGCCTGTTGAGAAATAAATCTCTCAGTCCTATCCTGGGCCGGAGCCGCCCCTGTTGTGTTATGAAATGCAAAAATATGGCTGAGGGAATAGATCATCCAGACAAGGATGAAAAGGAAGGCAAGGGGTGTTCCTTCCCATCTGGGCGTCTGTCCAGTCCCTCCCTGAAGTCGGGTCAGCCTGCGGCCCCTGCCAAGGTTTCTGTCCCGCAGAGGACACACCCCCATCTGGGGAAGAGAAAGGTCAGAGTCACCCTGCTGCGCCTGTCCCAGGGGTCACCTTGCCCCCAGCACACTGCATCACCCATGTGGAGAAGGCCCCTGGAGAGCCTGGCAGGGTTCTACAGCAGCCCAGAGCAGGAGGCCACGCTCGCCCCCTGACCCCCCATCCCAGCCCTGATCACACTCCTGCAGGCCGATGACCAGCGGGACAGCACCGGGCAGCGAGGGGCCGGGGGTCCAGATCCTGCTCTGTGGAGCTCAGGAGAGTCATTCCTCGGGCCTCAGTTTCCTCTTCTGTAAAACAAAGGGGTCGGATCAGACACTCCGTAGGAGTAGGGCTTGGGCTGCCATAACAAAATACTACAGCCCAGGGGCTTAAACAAAGGACCTCCATCTCTCCCAGTTCCGGAGGCTACAAGGCCAAGACCAAGGTGCCAGCAGAGGGTGTTGCCGGTGAGATCTCTCTTCCCGGCAGAGGCACCTTCTGTCTGGGTCCCCACGTGACCTTTCCTCTGTGTGTGCGGAGAGACAGAACTCTGGTGTCTCTTCCTCTACTTACAAGGACCCTTAGCACCCTTATGACCTCATTTAACCTTAATTACCTCCTTAAAGGCCCTATATCTATATAGAGTCACACTGGGGGTCCGGGCCCACCGTGTGAATTCGGGGGGCACACAGTTCCGTCCAGAGCAGGTGCCTGCCCGCTCTGACAAGCGATAAACCTACGGCTGCCCCCACAGTGCTCACGTGGAGCCAGCCCTAGGGGCCACCACCCTCTGCCGCCCCCTCCTTCCCTCGGGCTGCAAGGACCAGTCACAGAGGCACTTCTCATGACCCGAAGGCTGAGCAGCTGAAACGAGAGACAGAAACAGAGAGAGAGAGGGTTAAGAGAGCACTCAAACGGGCACACAGTCAAGCAGCGCCCAGCGACCCCAGAAAAGATCCCCCCGGGGGTAGCTCTGCCGGCCCGAGGTCTGAAGCCCTCAGTATTTGTCACCTGGTGCTGGTTAAGCCCCTGGGCCCTGGAGCTGGGCAGCCTCACTCTGAATCCAGGCTCCACCCCCTTCCAGCTCTGCCATGGGGAGCAAGCAAGCTACCTAGCCTTGCGGTGCCTCCGTGTCCCCACCGAGATATAGTGGGAGCAAGAACAGCGCCTGCCTCAAAGGAGGGCTGGAAGGCTGGAACGAGAAGAGTGCCTGGCTGGCGGTGGGATCCCTGCCCGGCCCTCCCTTGATCCCCTCGAGCCCCAGGGCGCACTTTGCTCTCCCCTTTCCTAGATGGGATTGTCAGCATCACCGTAGGGCTCCATCACATATTATGGTAAGTGTTTCTCTGCCTCAGTTTCCCCAGCTGCAAAACAGGGCTGTTAGCCACAGACGCCCATCAGGGCTGCTATGAGACTTAAAAGGAATGATGTACAGAAAGCCCCTGGCAGAGAGAGCGCCGGCCAGTCGTGTTAGACCCTCCTCTCAGACCTCCATCCCAGGTCTGCCTCTCCGGAGGTCATCCAGCAGCCCTGGTTTCAGGGAACCTTCTTTCTGCTATCCAGCATGTGGCCAGCAGGGGAAAGGTGAGCCGGCAGGACTGAGGACGTCATCACCGAGGATGGCCAGGCCCCTTGCCCTGGGAGGAGAATCAGGAAAAGGAGGCACCCTCTGCCCGCGCCCTGCCTCCAGCCCAGGCTGTGGCACCTCTCCTTGAACACGCTGCCACCAACGCCCTGGTGGCCGGTGGCTGGGGTGCTTGGGGGAGTGCCTGGGACTCCCGGCGGGTGTCTGGCTGCGGAAGCCTGGCAGCTGGTGGCAAGGCCTCTCTCCAAGTCCCCTCTTCCGGGACGCCCAGCCTCAGGCCGCCTTCCCTGGGCCTGACAGCAGAATGGCGATCACGTGGCATTCATCTGGAAAGCCAGCGGATACACAAACCAGGAGAGGCAGGATAGGTTAGGGAAGAGGGGGGAAGTGAGGATGGGCTGAGCCCAGGGAGAAACCTTCCTTGGGAGCCAGCTTCTTGCTCTGTCTGCTCCTTCCCCAACAGCTGATAGGTGGCAGAAGAGGCCTTGACCCTGATTTGGGGGTGGGGAGCAGGTAGGAAAGTTGCTTAGTCTTAGGACCGCCTGCCCGCGCCCCCCCCCCACCGCCAGTCATGTCTGTATCTACCTTGAAGCCCATTACTCTCCAGCCCTACCTCTCTGCTCCCTCCAGCTGCAGGCCGCTGCCTGCCCAAGGGTACCCCCCCCACCCCCCTCCCCCCGCCCACCCACCCACCACCAGGACCTGGAGCCTCCTTACAGCCCTGTGTTAAGAGGAACTCCGGAACAACCCCCCTTAAGGCCCTCACTGGGGCCCAGCTCCCTTCAGGAGCCCCCTCCACTGTATATTCTCTCCCCACCGGTCACCTCAGCAACCCCCCATCTGTTTCTCTTAGGGGCCCAGTCTCCGCCCAGCATGGCAGCCCCCACCCATCCTGGCCGCCTTTGTGAAGGGCATCCATCCTCACCCAGGGCACAAGACTGGGGTCCCCAGGGACGCAGGGTCTGGGGCCAATGGCATTGTGGTTCTCCACCTTCCCTTACAGTGCCCTCATTCGAGCCACGTGACAAGAGACCCTAACGGATCCCCCAGGCAGCTATAAAAAGGGAAAGCAGAGAGAAGAGTTAAAAAAAAAAAAAAAAAAGACAGCAGGTGGGGGAGGGGAGGGAGGGAGGGAGAAGAGGGAGGCCTTGTTGCCAGGCAATCAGGCCCCACTCAAGGGCTTTCTAGGCTGTTTGCATATCAATGAGCTTCCCAGATTTAGCACCGGGGTTGGGCACCCACCCCCACCCCCACATTCCCTCCAACCTCCGCACAGCACGCCCCCGCTCCACCCAGGTCACCTGTGTTTCCCACACGGCCATCTCCAGGCTGCCTGCCTCTTGGTGGCGCCTCTGGGCTCTCCACTGCCCAGCTGAGGCCCGGGGGCTTTGGGAAGAGCCGAGCGGCCTCTGCCGCCCACACTGGACCACCGCACACAGGGTGCACGCCGTGCCCCCCGGCCCCGGCCCCAGCTCCGGAAATCTGCTGATGGAACACCCAGTGCCTGCGCAGAGGGCCTGAGGACACAGGAGGCTGCACGGGGCAGGCAGGATTCAGAGACGCCTCGCGCAGCCACCTGGTTAGTCTGGGGAGCTCGGAAGCTGCTCGTGGATGGAGGCCCATGGACACACACACAGGCCGAGGGCTGGAAAGCCCACCCGTGAAGGCTGCTGCTCCGACACTCACTCCCGCGCACGTGCGCCTGAGCCGCAGCTCCAGACGCGGGTGGGCTGGGCCCCGGTAAAGCCCCAGGAGCCGCCATCCAGGTCACGTGAGCCGGCCTGGGTGACTCTGAGACCGGGATTTGGCCCCACACTCCTCCCCACCAAGCTAGAGGAAGGGCCGCCCCAGGCCGTAGAGGTGGTGGCCTCAGAGACAAAGTGGCTTGCCATTAAGAATCCACTTACCCTCCCCGAGCTGATTTGCATGCTAATGAAGGTTTCTGGAGCCGGAGGTGGGAGGCTGGGGCCCAAGGTGTGTCCCCGGGGCCCAGTTCGGTGAAGGGAAGACGGACCGGGAGGAGCTGGGAGAGGAGGGGAAAGCGGGCTGGGACAAGAACCTGCAAATGATAGAATGTTCCACTTGGCCTGCACCTTCCAGGCCACAAAGTCCAAAGGCCTCATTTGCATGTGAGAAATGGGGGATTGGGGAGATTCTCGAGAGGGGAATGAAGGAAAAGAGGAGAGAAAGAAGAAGAGCAAGGATAAGGAGGGATTGAGGAAGGAAGGGAAAGTAGATTGAGAAGACAGACGGAGGCCAAGCGCTGGCCGCAGAGCCAGACAGGCCGGTGGACAGAGGGGGGGTGAGGGGGCGCAGTTTTCCATCTGCCGGTGGGCCCGGGTCCGATCCCTGCGAGCCGGGGCCCAGGGTGAGATGCTCAGCTTCCCAGGGGGAGCCAGCAGCTGAGGCCCTGCCTTCCCCTTGCTTAATGAACACATCTCTCCCTTTTCTCTAATTAGGTGGAACAAACAACTTGAACCAGAATTTTTATTTCCCAGAAAAGCACATACC
Organism: Potos flavus; assembly: GCA_028534135.1. Classification (NCBI taxonomy): domain Eukaryota; kingdom Metazoa; phylum Chordata; class Mammalia; order Carnivora; family Procyonidae; genus Potos; species Potos flavus. The sequence continues at coordinate 18,513,632 of CM052884.1, read as the reverse complement.
CGGACACAGTAAATATGTCATTAATCATCATTCGGAGGCTCAGGAGCACCCTGGGTGCGGGGAGGAAGGGAAGCAGTCAGAGGGCCTAATTAGGAGCCCGGGCCTCCCCGATCCCCTTCCCCCAGCGCCTGGGCAGCCGGGCTCCCTCCCACCAGGAGGGAAGCTGATCAATGGGAGAGGTGCCAGGCAGAGTCAAACTTAATGTAAATGTTCTTGTTAGCACAGTGTAAAAGTAAGGAAAGGGGGGATGAGGAAGAGCCATACAAACCTCCCTCCCCACCTCCCCCCTCCCTCCACCCTACCCCAGGTCTAATTTCCATCCAGGAAATTGTTCTTATTAGCGCTTGGCTATTTATAGACACATGAACCAGGACTGTGATAAGAGCTTGGCTTGGGGCTCAACCACACGCTGCACCCGCCCCCCCGCCCCCCAGCCCTGTTCTGCTGGCCTCCAATTTAGCTCCTGGTCCTGAGGCTGAGCTGCAGACCCTCAGCCCACTGACAGCCCCGCCCCACCCCTTGATTTGCTGGGATTACCCCATGACTCCCCCAGCCCCGCTCCAGAAACCCCGCTGCCACCCCACATCCCCTTCCAGGGGAAAGAATGTGCCACAGAAGCCGGCCCAGGCCCAGGTAGATCTAGAACATGCGGCAGAAATAGTCCAGACCCCTGCCCTGCTCTGTGGATCTCTCCGGCGGCTCAGAATGTGGCTTTGTCTAAAGCAGGATGCGCTTGTTCTAGACGGAGGCTCAGGTCCCGTGCTCCGAGTGCTGGAGGCAACCAGCTCTGCCCCAGCTTTGGAGACAAGGACCGCACAGAGCTGAGGACCCCGAGAGCAGGTTCCAACAGCTTACATGCTGCTGCTCTTCAGTAACAAAAATTCGACTAAGTACATTTGAAGATCTAATTGGCTTTATTAAACGATTCATAAATCAGGCGGCATCTCATCCGGCAAGTAGAAAGGAGTTCCAAGGAGGTGCACAAAAAAATGGGAGGTTTTTAAAGGCAGAGATGGAGAGGGGAAAAAGGAAATTATTGGCAAAGAATGCCTCGTTTCGGGCAGGGTCCCCCTTAGGGGGGGACGGAAGGATGACCTCCCCTGCCGACCAGGAGTTTCCAGGTTGGCTGGTTAAAGGTCACATCCCAGGGGGCGCTGGGATCTGAAACCTAAGGGGGCTAGCTGGGTATTAGGTCTTGGTTTGCTAATGTGGGGCCCTTAACGTAAGTGACTCCATCTTGGGCCGGCTGTCTCCTTTTTAGCACTGCTAAGTAGCTCAGCGAACTTAAGTCTGCTGAATCCCTCTCACTGTTCCCACCGTTAAGTGAAGATCTTACTAACCATGCTCTGGCTCGCAAGGAGCAGTGGTGGGAGGGTCACGGCCTCGGGGGTCACCGTCCTCAAGCACAAATCCCAGCCCTGCCCGGCAAGTTTCCGACTCACTTTGAACTAAGTTTTCTTTTCTATTAAACAGAGCTAGGGCTCCCTTCCTTTCAGGGTCTGGTGAGAACAGTACTGCTATTATCTTAAGGGAGGTTTTGAGGAAGTAAAGTCTATTCATCTATCCTCTGGCTCAGAGCAGGCGAAATTAGACTTCGGCCGGCGGGTACCCTTCTCTGGAGGGAGTTAAGTAGCTTCCCAGAATCAAAGGTCTCTGAGTACTGTACTGAGTACTGAGTACTGAGTACTGCCCGACACACCTCCCCAGCACCTACCTTGCTGGGTCCCCGTGAGCTCAGGCTGCTGGGCACCAAACCGCCGGGGAGGTAGCTGGAAAGGAGCACAGCGAGGAAGGAATGGAAGGAATGGAAGGCAGGAAACCAGAAGCTTTCAGGCTTGCCATTGTTTCCCAGGGCTGTCCTTGCCATGTCCTGCAACCGGTGCCTAGAACAACCAAAATCTATTGTCCCACCTCGCGGAGGCCAAAGAGTCTGAAATCAGGGTGTTGACCGTGCTGTGCTCCCTCCAGGGAGAGTCCTCCCTTGTCGCCTCCACTCCTAGTGGCTCCTGGAGTCCCTTGGCTTGTGGCCACATCACTCCTGTCTCTGCCTGTCTTCACGTGACCTTCTTCCCCCTTCCTTTCTGTGTCCTCCCCTCTTCTTCTAAGGACACCAGTCATTGGATTTGTCCTCCCGCGTCCCATCCAGGATGTTCTCATCTAGAGATCCTTAACTGATTACGAGTTACTTAGCTGATCTCTGAAGACCCTATTTCCAAATCAGGTGACATTGTGAGGCTCCAAGATGACATGAACTTTGGGGGGACACTCTTCAGCCCGCTATAGGACGCTCCTACTTATCTCACCCCCAACTTGAAGTGTAAGTTTGGTAGAGCTCTGCAGTCCCTCCTGGTCTTGTCTATTTTCTCATCTGTCACCAGGCAAACAATGGCATCTGTCCTGCCTCAGATTGGTCGGGGCTCTAATGAGGTCAGGAAGTGAAATGATTTGAAAAGTTGGAAGGGTTTACATAGATAAAGCAAAGAAATGGTCAGCGTGCGTTGATTCTGCCTGCATCCCCAACCCAGCCCTGCCCTCACCCCCATGCCCCAAGCTGCAGCCCTTCCTACAAATGACATCACTGCCAGGGGGCGGGGCCACAGCCGCCTCTGCCCCCCTCCCCCTGCCCGGCTGCATGCAGACCCAGAGTCTCCCCCAGACACCAGAGGAGACCTGCAGCCGGATTTCCCTTGGGGTGTACAAGTCCAGGCTGATTTTCCCACATGATGGAAGACCTTCTAGTTCCTTTGTCCTTCTGCAGCCCAGGGCTCAGCCAGGCCAGGGAGCCACCAGGAACCGCCCCGCCCCCCCCCCCCACCCACCCCAGCTCTCTGCAGACAGTGGCACCCCTGGCTCTCTGGGGCCAAGGGCTCCTTCTTCTCTGAAGCTGGCCCATGTCTTCCCCTACCGGCCCAGGCCACCCCAGCCGAGTGACCTGGGCCTTCTCTCCCTGCTCCCGCAGACCCTGCTGCGAGATGGGAAGCGAGAGAGCATCGTGAGCACCCTCTTCATCTCCCCGGGCGATGTGGAGAATGGGCAGAGTATCGTGTGCCGAGCCACCAACAAAGCCATTCCGGGAGGGAAGGAGACTTCGGTCACCATCGACATCCAGCGTGAGTACTGACTCGGCCCACCCAGCGGGGCCAGGCCTGGGGCAGGAACCCCCCCCTCCAGCACTCCCTGCCTGGAGCACAGGTGGGGGGGAAGAGCTCAGCAGAGCCAACACCGCAGGCCTGTGAGTGTCTGAAGACAGGAAATGGGTCGGACCGCTCCCTGGACTGGCCCAGGTTGCGTTTGTGGGCACCCGAAGGGCTTGTCCTTCTTCCTGTCACACGAAGTCACGACATCAGATGAGGATCTTTTGCCGATGACCTGTTCAAGTCACATTTCCAAACCTGTATCAGGTAGAACTTTCCACATCGATAAATATAAAGCAGGCCCCTAGCTCTGCTTTAATGCGGGGGCCCCACCCGCTCCCTTGGCGACAAAGCCAGAGCAGAGGGACTGGGGGCAGCAGGGTGCTCGGGGCTCCAGAGTGGGGGGGGGCAGCCCATGCCCTACAGAGGGTAGGTACACGGGGGCCCCGCTCATGAAAGGGTTCAAGGAGACAAGAAGAGGAAGAAGAGTAGTTTTTCAGTGAGCCCGAACTTTCCAGGGACTATTTCGTCTTTACAACAACCACTGGAGTAGATTTGCCAGTGGTCCCTATGTGGGGAAACTGAGGCACCCCAGGGTCGATCAGCCTGCCCAAGGCCACATAACTGTCAGATGTAGACAGCCCAGCTTTCCGGAGCCCGCGCCATAACCCCACTTCGACACTTGCACACAGTAGGTCCTCAGCGGGTGTCGGTTCTCACAGTCAATGTCAAAGTCATGAAGCATGAAAGCTCCACCAGCCTCCTATTCCAAAAGTCACCTAAAAAGTCTCCTAACGCTCTCCTATAATCTCCCTCGAGTGCCTGTCGGCCCCAGAGAACAACAACAAAAGTGCTCAGGAAGGTGGTCCAGCAGCCTTCCTCCTAGCACCGGACTAGCTTGGGTCTGGAGGAGCAGCACTCAGAAGTGGACTTTTCTTGCCTTAAATGCCCTCCCCCCTCCAGGCAGCACGATGCCTCCGTGTGCCGGGGGCTGATGTGGTAGCAGGCTAGACCTGAAGGCTGCCATTCATTTTCTCTTTACTGCTTCATTCATTCTGCATCAAATTCACTTAAAAACCCCCGCCCACCAGCCCGGCTCGTGTGAGGCTTCTGTGTTCTGTGCTCCACGTGGCTCTGTGGGGCTCTGGGGCTGTGTCCTGGCCTTCCCAGGGCCCAGCTCGGGAGCCCACGAGCACACGTCCCCAGTCTATCTAGAATCCTGGCAGCTGCCGCTTCGATTCCCGAAGGCAACAGAAACACGCGTAACCCTGAGACGGCTTGTTCCAAACACCCAGACACAGCAGCCGAGTTCTGGGAGAAGCTTTATCTTTACCATCTCCACTGGCTAGTAACCCCCACTCCCTCACCCCCACCAACTGGAGGCTGCTTCTTCTGTTCCTCATTAATGAGAGCCAAGAAGAGCGGGGCCCTTGCCAGACCCGGATCGGGGTGATGGGAGGGAGACGCTCACTCCGACGGGCCTCCCTGCCTGGCTGTCCACACCCGCCTACTTCTTCCGAGCACCAGCTGCCGGCCCAGCTCCGGACAGGAAGCAAGATGCTCTGGGGATCGAGTGATCCAGCACCCCAAGAGGTTCCCCCACCCGTGGGCGGTGCGGGCTGAAGCTTGTCACAGGCTTTACTCCGGGGATGCCGGTCCCTTGTCCTCAGACCACACGGTGCCCAGAGTTTCTTCTTGCTCTTAGATTGATCGCGATCAGAGCTCTCTCCAAACACGAGCCCAGTCGGGGAGGAACGAGGGTGGGGGATACGAGACATCCAAGCCTCCCACTGCCAGGCTGCCGGTTGGGCCCCCCACGGATCCCCAATCTGGTCAGGAGGCCGACACCAGCTATGGAATCCCACCCGAAAGGAGCCGGCCGGCGGCTCCCCACATCAGCAGCCTGGGCCCCGGCAGGGGGAGACCCAGCAGCAGCCGCGCTCCCCTCCAGGCCATTATCCATCACCCCGGGAGAGGCTCTCCTGTCACCAAGAATGTCATCACCCTAACAAGAGCCCACCAACTATTCAAAGGCACTCCTTTAATGCACTCTGATGAGAGACTCTCCATCAGAGGAGGACGCCGGCCCGGCCTGGCCTCTGCATCCTGGCTGGCTCTCTTTCCAAGGACGCCTCCGCCACACGAGGCGGGAGGCATCAGGCATGAGACCCCAGAGGGTCTGTGGTCCCAGGGCCCCAATTCCTAGGTCAGCCCCATCGGAGGCCAGACAGGGAAGTGGCCAAGCCCGCCGCGTTTGTCCTGGTTGAAATCCCGGCTCTGCCACTTACTGAATGACGCCAGCCTGGTTCTTTAACCGCTGTGCCTCAGTTTCCCCATCTGTACCAATGACAACGGTCATCATGCGATGGCTGTGAGGTTTCAATGAAATCGCTCAGGGGACGTTTCCGGCACTGTGCCTGGCACAGGCTGAGCTCGCCACACCTGTCCATTGTCCCTCCCATGCACCGCGCCCCTCCCAGCCCGAGCAGGGGAGAGGTCTCCCACCCCCTGCCCCCTCTCCTGAAGGTGTTCGCCTGTGCCTGCCAAGCACAAGCACACACTCTCTCCCCCACCTTCCCCCTGCCTCCTTCCTCCTCCATTTACCCATTTGTTCATTCAGTAAGCATCCAACTGTTTACTGTGGACACCACGGGCCGGATCAGAGCTGCCTTTGCAAACCTGCTCATTTTCTCAGTCAACCAAGAAGCATCCAGACTCAGCAAAAGCGCATTTGTTGTTTGTTTCCCTTGGTCTTTATATGTTACCCAACGGAAGACAAAGCCCCCAGATTGAGTAATGGGAGCGAAAGCTGTACACCCCCAAAGTCTCGCTACATCTGGACGCTGCATCCAGCTGCCAAGTTTCAAATGAATGTGCTATAAAATCACTGAGTCATGGAATTTCTCCCTTCCCCCCGCCCCCGCTGTAATACCTCCCCTGAACGCACGCACGCGCACGCGCGCGTGCACGCGCACGCAGGTTGCTGATGGAAACACTAACAGACTCTCAGCTATAACATCTGTTCAATATGATCTCAGTTCCACCAACGACATCAAAGCCGCCCTCCTGCAAGCGATGCTGCCGACATCACAAGTGGGATTAAAATCATGTCTAATAGTTGGATATGACATAAACTATTTATACCTCTGGAGCCTGGCAGGCTCCTGAAAATTCATATCCGGCGCATCCAGAGGAGAGGGGTGGACAGAGGGACACAGGCGCCTCGGGCTCCAGTGGGGGGAGCGGTGCAGATGACGCTGGCAGGCGCACCAGCCTCCTAGGGACCCGTTCTCTTGGGACCTTTCCAGAAAGCTGGGGCACCAAGGATTTGGCCCAGGTAGAGAAGCTGCCAGAGAGAGGCACGCGCAGGATAAACTCAGAATGGCGGGCGGCAGGTGGGGTCCCCCAATAGGTGTGTACTCCACCGCCCTGCTCCCCAAGGCTCCTCATCCTGGTCGTCTCCAGGGACCTCCTGGAGCGACCCCCCAAGTTCTGCGGCAGGTAGATTCTAGATTCTGTCCAACTGGCGCCATCACTTTCTCCCAACAAGAGTTGGACTGAGGGACTCTGCTCCTCCTCTCAGTGCTGGATTTCACACTGCGAGGCCGGGAGCCAGCCATGCATTTGGCTCTAGAC